>CM065591.1:423917062-424265694 GCA_033119425.1 Bufotes viridis
TGACCAGAATAATCCCTACATTACTTGTGATGATCAGAATGTAAGCCAATCATAAAAAGAACAGTGTGATGAAACAGGAAGCAGCCTGCTGCCGTACCTGTACCGGGTTTATGTAGTCTAAGGCCTAGAAAGAAGAACTAGAAGAGGATTTACACAAGTCCTTTAGTAAACCCAAAAAATGTAAAAACATAAATAAATCTTGAGTTACTTATGGATGTGATTTAAATTACAGGTCAAAAGCCATTATCAGCTTCTCTGCCCTCGTGACAACACTTCCTGCCTGTGTCCTGTCAGGTAAATTATCAAGTAATGTAGACTTCAGTGCAAAAACCTGCAAGATCAGAGGCACCTGGCTGCGAATTATCACCCTCACACTGAGAAATCTGGCGGGCAAACATTCATATTTATTTCCAATAAGTAGCACAGGTGGACGAAGAAAGTTCTGTGCAAGTAGTCATAGTAAAGTCACATCTCTGCTGCTGGAGATGCCCTTGAAATCTTTTCAAATGCACAAATCTTGAAAGCTGGGATTGTCTATGGCTGGCCATACACATTATGTTCAACTGACAGCCATTTCTCAAGCTCCCCCTAGACATGAAGGCCCTGCTGAGCCGAGTGTGCATGTGTTCTTGATAAGGAGAGGCGTACGCTGCTGCCAGGCTCCTCTGGTGGCAAATTATCTCACCTGGAAACAAAAGGATCTGGTCATGTTGAAACCTTACTGCCCTCTGAGTAAAGGTGTGAGGCCCCCCATTCACATTTGGTGACCAGCCAATCCCACCAAATTGCCAGGTTCAGCCAACAGTAATGTAATGTGCATGGCCAGCCTAAAGAGGTTGAGTCACTTCAGCAAATAGCACGAGAGTTGGGGGTTGCAAAAAAGTTGCTGGGAGGCAGCCCCATTCAAAAATGTGCTGTGGGGCCTAGTCGGTTCTAGTTACGCCATGGATTGTGTTCATTCTCTCTAAATATATATATAAATGCCACTTGCTGAAGTGACAACCCCTTTAAGAAGAGCTGGAGGAAACTGCACGGTGGATGCCCAGTGCTGGAGCCCCTTGAACATCCCTCTTTGCTTTCTCCCATCATCTTGATCTGATAACTGTTTTCCAGGAGTAGACTATAGATGACCTATCCTCAGGATAACTTATCAGTATCTGATTGATGAGTGTCCGGGCGCTACAGACTCTTCCTAGGCCAATGACATCAATTATTGATCTCATGGGCTATGTGCAGCTCAGTCCATTCAGGTGAATGGGCCTGGACAGCAATACAAAGTGAAGCTACTATACATTGTATTCCGCTGTGCTTGGTATGCGGTGACGTGGCCGCGGCGCTCACTGGAGAATAAAAGCCTCTACAAACAGCTGATCGGCAGGGATCCCAGGAGTCGGGCCCCCACTGATCAGATACTGTTGACCTATACTGAGGATAGTATTCAACTCCTGGAAAACTTCTTTAATTGGCTCTAGTCCATGCTTTGAGTTTATTCAGGATCTTCAGACATTCAAAGAAATGTCATAGGAGCAGACCTTCTCACAATTTCTCATATACACTAGAGCCTTATTCTGGTAGTTCTCTTTCAAACAAATTCAAAAACATGAAAAAAAAAATAAACTTAAAATGTCTGAAAGCAAACAGACCCTTTGATAATTTATCAATGGAGTTCCTGAAGAGTACAAAGTCATCGCCAGCGTATGCGCAATAATTAAGGAACACCATTTTGTAGATGAAGTGAAGAACATGCAACCTATATGGAGTAAACCAGGTGGTCTCATGCTGGTAGCCAATCACATGCCCATAAGAAATGCTTTGTAACGTTAGGCAGTCTTCTGGTGTTGGCAGAGTTGTGAATTGAGCCAATGGATATTCCTTATAGTCCTCCATTTTATGATTGCCAAGTGAATTAGCTGCTTCATGGTGTGTCTAGCAGAGTTACTCAGTGTGACTATATAGATATATACTTTTTTTCAGTGCAGTGATGAAATGCTACAGTTATGTGCAATCCTTTTCATCATTCGAATTAGAATTTTAATTAGCAGCATTTTTACTAACAGTACCTAGTAACTAGTTTTACTGAACCATCTACTCGGTTGAAGATGTAAAACAGAGATTCCTTCATTTCCGAGCTATGTGCGCTTTGCAACATTTCCTTAAACCCTATACAATTGCTCCTTCTGTATTACTGTCCAATGCCATGTTTTAGTCTCTATGAAGTGTTTTTTTTCCATTGCGGTCCAGGAATTTGATGGTAGAAATATTCTCCAGAAATATTGCTGATTCTGAATGCAGCCAGTCATCAAGATATTATACAAATTAAAATAATCTGCCTCAGGTCCATCCCTAGACTTCCCTACAGACCATTTAGTTCCCAGTCATGCATTTGAAGTGGTTCTTAAAGTAATAGAGCAGATGTTGAGCACTGACTTTGGAAAAGGATTCGGGATAACGGAATTTCGAATATTCTTTGTCACTTTTTGTTTTGGACCATGGGAGGTGTATTTTGGAGGCATGGTCAACAACGACGTCATCACAGGAGCCCACATGAAGGGTGCCGAGTCCATCTACGAAGAATTCTATGAAGAGGCCAAAAGATAAAAAACAGACGTATAGTAAGTGGAGCAATCAGAACTTGCTGGGGGCAGTATTATCAGTAATTAAAATCTACTTCTATCTACCTACATTATATTCAGCCTAGGCCCAACTACTAAGGCTACATTCACACCAGTGTTTTTTCTGGATAAGCAAAAACACTTTCGTCATGATAATACAATTATCTGTATCCGTTATGAACGGATCCGGTTGTATTATCCTTAAAATAGCCAAGACGGATCCGTCATGAACACTATTGAAAGTTAATGGGGGAATAGTTAAGTTTTCTATTGTGTCAGAGAAAACGGATCCGTCCCCGGATCAGTCTTACTCTGCACCACATTGCGAACAGAAAAACGCTGCTTGCAGCGTTATTCTGCCCACCATGGGGACGCAACCAAACGGAACGGAATGCATTCTGGTGTACTCCGTTCCCTTCAGTTCAGTTTTGTCCCCATTGACAGTGAATAGGGACAAAACGTCTGCTATTGACAGATCTCAATAGCAGAAAGGGAAAGTGAAGATGCGAAAGTAGCCTAAGGGTATTCCTGTAAAGGCATGCCAGGACCCATAGGAATTATTTGATTCCAATTTCACATTATAAAATATAAACAATGACAGTAATATAAGATTATACAGTACATGTATAAGCCCAGTAGAGTGAACGTATATATATTATAACTACTCCTAACATTATCCATGTCTGTCTCAACCCACAAATGGGAACAGATAACAGACTGATGTTCTGCTAGGTGTTTAACTGAGTATTCCCAATTGTGCACATGTTTTACTACTTTTTATACCCGTATGCTGTTTTATTCCGTTTACTCCGAGTCCTGAGGAAGCTTCTACTGTGGGGGCAGCAACCTCTGGCACTCCAGCTGGGGTGAAACTCCAACATGCTCCATTCACTTCTATAGGCAAGTATGCATGCTGGGAGTCATAGTTTTACCACAGCTGGAGTGCCAGAGGTTGCGGATCCTTGTTCTACTGCATGAAGGACAGAGGCGCCATGTGCATCACCAACCCTTGGACCTATTCAGTCCACACACACTGCTTTGCTTTTGTAAATCTAATATATCAAATGTAGTACTGTCCATGTCCAACATAGAGGACATATATGCTTCTTATAGCATTTTACATTGCACTAGGCCAGGGATGCCCAACCTGCAGCTTTCCAGCTGTTGCAAAACTACAACTCCCAGTATGTCCGGACAGCCTACAGCAAGGCATGATGGGAGTTGTAGTTTTACAACAGCTGGAGGGCCGAAGGTTGAGCATTCCTGCACTAGGCACTTTATGAAGGCATGTTTTTTATTGTATTTTTTGTCTGAGTACTTCGCTCATTCAGAAAATTCTTCTAATTTATTGACTGTGTACGATATGCATATAACGTACTTAATAGTTTTGCTACTTAAATGATAATTTTTGTGTTCCTACATTTTACAGTAGGAACACGTGGAAAATTTACCACGTCTATCCATTTTTGAAATTTAATTATTTCTTCAAAGCGACTTTAGAAACATATAACAAGCATGGGAAACCAAATTACTCATGTGATGAAGATGTTTAACTCAATTCGTATTTTCATCCTCCCATCCCAACTATTGCACAGTGCTTTCTTTCTTCTTGAAGCTCCGGTCTGTGGACATATTGGAGCTCCAGTAGTCAGACCTGAACTACGTTTCCTAGAATGCCTCGAGTCCATGGCTCTGAAGCAGCTACTTAATGCTTTGCTACATGCACTGTGTAGATACAGTGCTAGAGCCAGTACGTGATGTCCATTAGAGGTTAAATCCAGCTGGGAAAAGGAAGCAGACTGACATTGATATAGACATACTGCCCAATCAGTATAAGATTTGTAATGGGTATATTACAAAATATGGTTTGGGGTAGTATTTCACCCAAAAAAAAAAAAAAGTTAAATCTCACTTTATATATGGCTGCGTGTTCCGTTTTTGAAGGACTATATAATCCAGATACTTTTTACAGGATTAATGGGAAGTTGATTTAAGGCTGAATTGTCATATACATGACAATTCACTTAATTCCTAACATTCTTGTGTGTGGCTTAGCACATCTGAAAGGCCACAGCAAATAAAAGACTTTTCAATAAGAACTCCTGATCCTAAACAGGCCGTGTTCCCATCAAATTCTGGGCACACCGACCTGTGACTGGAGGTCTATAGACAGTGGGATCTGAAACAGCCCACCCATTATACAGACAGTGTGGTGAGACCAGCTGTAGGATCCATCATACTGGACAGTAACTACACAGCGGGGGTTGGTTAGCAGTCCATTACTTTTCCTTACAAAAACTCCAAAACGTACCTAAATGAGCAACTCTAGATAGCCGAGGGTCAAATCCAACTTTTAAAACCTTGTCTGTCCGTGCCAGAAAGAAGTTGACTACGCCATCTGCCACCACACAGTTAGGGAAGCCGTCGATGACATGATGATAACCCCGAATTGTCTTAAGACAGTCGCCTTCCTTGTCTCCAGGGACAACACTGATAGTTTGTCGGTATGTTGTGTAATATCCGGTAATTTCTCTTACAGCACCACCAACCTTAAAAAAAATATAAAAATATAAATGAATTATTAGCAGAAGATACAGTACTCATTCTTCAAAACCCTTGCCATATGAGTTTCTATTCAACAAATGCGATTTACATTTTTCACTACAATAGAACTAAAGACTAAAGGGACAATACTGTCAATTATAAGAAATTATATTTGAGTGACACTGCACACAAACTAACCCTTTATTTTAAAAGTCATTCACCAATTCACCAAGTGTAGACATTTTTTGGAGCCATAAAGGGATCAAAGTACAGTAGATTAAATGAGGGTGGCTTCACATAAAGTTTTATGCCTCTGTTTGACTTATATGTTAGATATAAAAAAAAAAAAAAGAGGATACAAAAAATAATAATAATAATACAGCGCACCATGTTCTTGTATCCTGAACTCTATGGTGAATGGATGCCTATGTATGGCATCAGTCAGAGGCATCCATTTAACGTACAGTTTTTTTTTTGCATAGGTTAAATGGATGGGAAAAACGTAATGTGAACCCAGCCTTAAAGTGAACCTGTCATCAACTTTATGCTCGATAGTATAGCCAGCACTCGGTCCAGTCTACAGTGCGCGGGAAGGAGCTGCCTCAACCGTAAAAGGAGGATGCCGAGGAGAGGAGGTGACATTAAGAAGCTTCTGCTCCGTAGAGAAGCTTTCTGGATCCACACATTAGACACTTTACAGCCACATGGCTTGAATCGCAAGTATGAGATTGCACGATTATATAGATTTTCTCAAATTGTTATGTATATTCGAATGCGAGTCTAAATTGATATATTTTATTTATTTATTTCAGACACAGTCTGTACACTGAAAACTTCGTTGGTAACTTGCTTTATTTACCCATTTACTTACTATATTGAAACTAAGGCACCGATTGGTTGTTTGTATTTACTGCCTCCTGTTTGGCGTCTTGCGTCACATTGTCTATTTAATGCGCATTATGTGTAATGTTCCTGTGACCTATTGAGGAAGCGGTGTGTCACTCATGAGCTAAAAGTAAGTGGTTGCCGAGAACCAGCATCATAATCAATGTAGTCCAGGGCCTGAAGAGTCAAATCTACGTGAGAAGAGTCCTGGTTATCCATAATCTCCTGCATTCTCACCCATCTGCTGATGATTCGCAGTTCTCTCCTAGAGAGAAAGGGAGAAAACTAGGTAGAAGACTGTCATCAGCAGGTGGGCAGGAGAGCAGGAATTCATGAATAACCATGACTCTTCTCAGGTGGCCGGGACTCTTTTCCAGGCCCAGTCTGCCAGGATTGTGATGTTGGTTCTCGGCAACCACTTACTTGTAACTTATAAATGACAGACCGCTGAAATCAACTCAAGCCCCAAAATGCAATCCAAGATAAGAGAAAATATGATTTAAGAAAAATAAGCAGATAACTAAGACTGATCAAAAAAGTCCTTACATATAACAGTCAGGAATAGCGGTAACTAGCAATGAATACAGCTATTTTACCAGAGAAGCGACCTTGATTGGTTGGATCTGACTGAGTCATTGTATGTTGAGTCTAGTTTAAACTTACAGTAGTCTTTTCTGACCCATCGTAAGTTGAAAATATTGCATCCTGAAGCCTTGTATCTTGAGGGATCACTGTACAGAAATACAGAGTTCACTTTAGACTGCTTTTATCCCGGGCTATCACTAGATGTCGCTAAAGCAATATATTTTAATGTGAACTTTAAACCCTGCTCTTAAATGCCGTATGTGAATGGATTACGGCTAGGGATGAGCGAATCGACTTGGAACCGAACCAGAGTTCGGGAAATGGTTTTTTACAGTAAAAATTAATTTATGACGTTATTACACAGTCTCGAAAGACTTCGCAAAGCAATAACTTCGTCTCATTGGGGCCAATACATTCTAATACTGTACAGTACTAGAACAAAGTTTCATCCGAAATCTATTCGCTCAAACCTAATTATGGCATAAAATCCAAAGACAATCCATTTATCATAAATGTGAATAGGGTTTCTGCAGATGATGCGGGGGTGAACAAGACAGCTGAGAAAGTAAGGAGCATGCTTCTTATTTCTGCAGATTTCACATGGAAAGGCAGAGGATTTGAAGGCCAATGGGGTCAATCCTTATGCAGATCTGTCACACTCCCAGCAAACATGTGACAGTGTCAGCTGCTTTGTGTTAAAGAAATACATGAATACGTGTCAGCTTTTATGCAGATATATGATCATACGCTTTCTGGGATATAGGACTGATTGTTTATCCATGGGATAAGACATTATGTGAGATCTGTGGGGTACAAACCTATAGAGCCCTCTACCAATAAGTAAAAAGTACTTTCCAAAATAATGGATATGTCTTTTTTAACTGTATTAACTATACAACTAAGTCCATGCCACTTCATCCGAAACTGCAGCTTCCCTTTCAAGTAAATTTAGCCAAATGAGGCAGACACAGGACTGCTCCTACAGTGAGGAACCAGTTACACTTTGGGGAGTCCCTTATCTACTGGACCAAGTGGGATGGTGCACATACTCATTGTGGATTTCACCCTGTGCGATGCATAGAGTGAAACCGATCCACTGCATAATACGCATTTAACGGGGTTGACCAAGTTATTTTTATTGATGACCTATCCTCAGGAAAGGTCAGCAATATCCGATCGGCGGGGGTCCGACACCCGGCACCTACGCCGATCAGCTGTTTGAAGAGAAGGCACGCGCCGTGCCAGCGCTGCCTCCTCTTCATTGTCTACCTGCTCGCTTATACAAGTGTATAAGAATGAGCCGTCCCATTGAAATGAATGGGACGGCTTGGGTGTAATTAAACCTGCTCACCTCTGCAGATACGACGGCGAGCAGGTAAACCATGAAGAGAAGGCAGCGCTAGCACGGCGCGCGCCTTCTCTTCAAATAGCTGATCGGCAGGGGTGCCCGCCTATCTAATATTGATGACCTACCCTGAGGATAGGTCATCAATAAATATAACTTGGACAATCACTTTAAAGAGGACCAGTCACAAAAAAAAAAAAAATGCAGTGTTTTCTGACAGCACCACGTTACAGAGCAGGAGAAGCTGAGCAGATTGATATATAGTAATGTGGGAAAAGATTCAAGAGCCCTTTACACGGGCCGAGAATTGCATAGACCATCGCTAACAAGCGCTTATGGCAACGCTTGTTAGCGATGATCTGGCAGTGTAAATGTATCGATTTCCCGAAAGAGCTAAAAGCTTGTTCATTGGGTAATCCGATAGTTTGTGTGAAGGCAAAAATCCTCGATCCCCGACAGCAGGCTGCGCTGTGTAAACACGATCTGCTGCCAGGAAACAAACGAGTCAGTATGGGGAAGAGAGATTGCATTAGTGATCACTCCTCCCCATCTCTGGAGGAGATCGCTTCATCAGCGAGCAGCAGATAAGATTGTAGGAATTCGGGGAGACGCATCAGTACAGGGAGGTGGTGTGATCAGTGATTGATAGCATTGTGTGTATATGGATCCTTGCACATGACCATATGCCCTCGGAGACATACAGTCCGTGAGCGGGCCATGTGTCCTGGAGCAGCATTGATCATGTGCAGGGGAGCGCACAGCAGCATAGGTTACTGTGATACTGTGCACGTTGGGCCGGCCGCAGTGCTGTTGTCATGCATTCATAAGATGTTATGAGTGCGGGACAATAGTGCACAGTATCACAGTACCAAAACCCCTGAGGGGGCAAAAATGGACATAAGACTTAACCTTTACTCGTTGTGGTTTGTCCACATGACTTTTGGCATACTGCAGTCGACTCTTCTTATTTTTTGGAGACACCAAGGGGGTGCGCCTGGGAGTTCTGGCATGGAGGCCTTCATTACGCAGTGTGCGCCTTATTGTCTGAGCTGAAACTTCAGTACCCGCATCTGACAAATCTTTTTTCAGTTCCTCAGCAGTCACACGGGGACTTTTCTCCACTTTGCGCTTCAGGTAGCGCACAGCAGTCGAAGTCAGCATCTTCTTTCTGCCACGACCAGGTAGCGTTCCAACAGTGCCCTTTGCCTTGAATTTGCGAATGATGCTTCCTATGGTGTCTCTTGGTATGTTTAACATCTTTGCAATCTTCTTATAGCCATTGCCCTTCCTGTGAAGAGAAATCACCTCTTCTCTTGTCTTCCTGGACCATTCTCTTGACTTCACCATGTCTGTAAACACACCAGTAAGGCCCCTTTCACACAAGCGAGTTTTCCGCATGGGTGCAATGAGTGACGTGAAAGCATAGCACCCGCACTGAATCCGGACCCATTCATTTCAATGGGTCTGTGTACATGAGCGTTGTTTTTCAAGCATCACTTCTGCGTTGCGTGTAAATCGCAGCATGCTCTATCTTATGCGTTATAAACGCATCCGCAGCCCCATAGAAGTGAATGCGGCTGCGTGAAAATCGCATTGCATCCGCAAGCGTTTTTCACTGATGGTTGCTAGGAGATGTTGTTTGTAAACCTTCAGTTTTTTATCACGCGCGTGAAAAACGCATCAAAACGCATTGCACCCGCGCGGAAAAAACTGAACAACTGAACGCAATCGCAGTCAAAACTGAATGGCTTTGCCTGTGAAATCGCACAGTTTTCACTGAACGCATCCGCAACGCATCCGGACTTAATCCGGACACGCTCGTGTGAAAGAGGCCTAAATGTCTAGAAGGAGCTGAGTATCACAGTCATTTTACATCTGCCTAATTGGTGCTTATTATGCTTGATTGCTGCTCCTTGACATCCCCAGGTGCTTTCAATACCTGATCGAAAACACTTGAACCTCTGTTCTTAAGAGTGGTCGTCTTTAAGGGGTTGAATAATTGTGTCAATGAAGAAATCACAAAAAAAAATATTTAATACTGTATTACAAAAACAATTGATGTCATTTTAGTTGCATTTGGTTCTTTAAAAAGTCCTTGTAAGATTTCATTCTGAACACAATTACAAATGTACACTAAATTCCCTAAAACTCTTTACAGCATTGGGGGTTGAATAATTTTGAACACAACTGTATACAAGAGATTTCTCCTGTTACTGGTGGACTCTTGTTACTTTTCAACTTCAAATTATTGAATAAACCTAACCCCTTTTGATGATCTGTTTCTGATTCAAGGTCATATAGAAGATGTACGTTAGACAAGATGTCTATTGGAATACTTCGTTCTTGACACAGTCTGGTACTTAAAGAGTTTGTGCCACTGTAATTTAAACAGATTCAAATCTTTGTGCCTATACCGCATTTTGACAGATTCAATATTATCAAAGGAGAGGCCCAGTTCGAGAACCTGAATTTCAATGGTATTCAAGGGTCTTGAGGACAGATGAACAACCTGTGGGCCAGTAACTAATCTGAAGGCACTTGGGTGCGATTGCTCAATGGGTAAATTGGGGCTTGGTTCTTCAGAGGGAGGCCTGTTGGATCTTTTACCTTAAAACTACAGCTCCTCTGGGACAATGAACAGCTCAGTTTTAGCCGTTTTCTTTGACTAGTGATCCCAGGGCTTAATTTTCTTGGAGAGCAGTATTCCTCTACCGCATCTGTTCCCTGTCCTTTCACACCCCTCATTTATTTATTCATATTTAGGTTTACATTTTTATAATTATTACTTATTTTCTGCCACTAAATCTCTCTAAACCTACTTACCCCTTTTCTCCCCTTTTTTACTTTTCTTTATTTGTGTCTTGCTCAGTTGCCTCTCATGTTTTGCCCCCTTCAACCCTATGGGCAATTAAATTTGGTCTGGATACTGCCTAAAAAGCTCATTTATCTTTCTTTCTTGTGGAACACTGACAGGCATCTTTTTTGGATGCCTATTCGCAGCACTGTGTGTCCCAGGCTTGTTTCGGGCATCCCAGTTGCTAGGCACCAGGCCCACCTTCCCCAATGGATTAGCTCCGCCCCAAGTGGCCGTTGCAGAGTTACGCGGGACGCTGCGCTTACTGGAGTGCACCGCGTCATACGGGACGTACTAGGTCACGTGTTCTGGTGACACGGCGTGCAAGTCACATGCCCCGCACACGTGTCTATAGGGGCAGGGCCTGGGATTAAGCATACTGGACGCGGCCTTTCAAATAGCGACACCAGACATCGCAGTCGACAGAGCCTATACCCACTGGTGGGCATGTATGTGTTCTCTATATGGTAGCCCTACCCTACTGCAGAGCATTACGGATTAGAGGAATACTCTTTACTTTTTCCTCCTCTTCACGGTTCACCGACCTTATGGAGACTTGAGTTAATTTTCCCTCTTCCATTATTTTTTTCTATGCAATTTTGTGACTTACTAATTTGGTCATCTTTTTACCTTGTATCAAGGATACCCTATTTTGGCAGTTTGCCCTGATGAGTTATCTAACGAAACGTGGCACGTCGGGAACCATCTTGTAGGGTCTTTTAGGGATATTGACCGTGTATAGGATCAGGTACCCAGCCAGGGTCGCTCCTTTCGGGGCGAGTGCTTTGTACAGATAGGCAGGACATTCCTAGCCCCCTTCCCACAAATATGATGTTTTAGGGTCAGTTGTTCCTGATGTCCTAACTATACAAGAGGATAAGACCCACCCGTCTGCATGCCCACATCGTATCCATTGAAGCGCATCAAGGTACTAGAAGAACTTTGAGAAACTCTCCAATAGCCATTTGGGATTGGTGTCGGATTACATCTAAATGACGTACACCAAGGCGTCTTGATTGGGGAGATTATTCAATTTTTTCTCTATTGTGTTCAATAGGCCTTGTATTGCCTCATGGTTCCGATCTAGGGGACCATATAGTACATTATTCCCTTTTTTTCTGTGTTTTGTATGTCTTTTTGGTGCAGTGTATCCATTTTATCATAAAAGTTAACTTTTACTCGTTGCTATGTCCCTTTCTGTCCCCTCGGGGGTTTTGATAGTTGTTAAGAGAAGTTACAATTACCTCTCTACTAGTCTTTCTATGCACAGTATCACAGTAACCTATGATGCTGTGCGCTCCCCTGCACACGATCAATGCTGCTCCGGGAAAAATGGCCCGCTCATGGACCCCATGTCTCAGAGAGCATACGGCTGTGTGCAAGGGCCCTAAGTGTATATAGAGAGATAGCTGTCAGTCACTGATAACCCCTCCCTGCTGTACTGATGGCACTTTACTGGGCTGCAGATGTAAAAATGACAAGTTATACTGACTCTCATCCCACAAAACTAGATATCAATCTGCTCAGCTTCTCCTACTCTATAACCTGGTGCTTTCAGATTGCATTACATTTTTTGGTGACAGGTTCTCTAACACATCACATCTGGCCTAACCCCAGGGCTAGGGCTACACTGCGACTGATTTTAATTACTGAACTACAGTCCAAATGAATGCCTTTAATTGAAAATTAGTTAAAATCAATTGCACTACAAAAAGTTGCAGTGTAGTCCGGGCTTAACTCATTATGGGCATTTTGAAGATGTTCCTGCATGTATCACCCACTCCATTATTGCCGCCGACTGTCTACTCAATCAACCACACGTACTCACCAGATCCAAGCTGGTCTTCTCCAAGACGTCCACTAGTTTTTCAATCTTTGTTTGAGGACAAAAGATGAAGTCATCATCCACCCATAACACATATTTTGTGGTTACTTGGGAGATGGCCAGGTTTCTACCAGCAAACCACCCCTAGAAAAGAAGATGGGACAAACGTTATATAAAATTATGGGAACAGTGACTT
The DNA here is from genome assembly GCA_033119425.1 of Bufotes viridis. Taxonomy (NCBI): domain Eukaryota; kingdom Metazoa; phylum Chordata; class Amphibia; order Anura; family Bufonidae; genus Bufotes; species Bufotes viridis. The sequence continues at coordinate 423,929,909 of CM065591.1, forward strand.
GGCAGAGTTATTGAGATTAAGAGAATGACATCAAAGTAAAGCCCCCATATACACAAGTCTGCAAACTACACAGTCAGATTTGTGCTTAGGCTAGTTTCACATTCATGGCACAGCTCTCCGGCAGACTGTTTGGCTAGGGCTACACGGCATTGTGTCACAAGCGTACAACTACACTGCCACATGTGTCACGTGACTTTTTGTAATGATAGTCAATAGTGTCGCACTTTGACATGCTGCAAAGTGACAGTCGCACAGAAATCCAACTTTTTGTGACTGTCGTGTCACAGTTGCAGCATGTCACAGTGCGACACCATTGACCATCATTACAAAAAATGTTGCACGACTTTACTGCATCACGTCGCCATGTAGCCCTAGCCTTAAGGCAGAGAACAGGATGCCGAAGTTCTCCAGATCCGGCATTGCTGGATGTTACTGGAATGCCCCCCGGCCCCAATGAGTACAATTGTGTCTGGTGAGATCTAGCTGCTACCCGGTAAATATGGTGCACATTTATTTGTCTGCTGGAGAGGACAGCCGCACATGTGAACAAAGCTTTCATTTTCTCTTGTATGCTAGCAGATCTGTCAAGTCTTCCTTTGTACCCCATATTTAGCAGCAGAACATAGTTTTCTTTGTTTTGATTAAGCATCTTTATGTAAATAGATTCTTAACTACTTTCAGACCGGGCCATTTACCCCTTTCTGACCAGGCCTAATATAGTAAATGTGTCACTTTATGTGGTAATAACTTTGGAATTCTTTTACTTATCCAGGCCGTTCTGAAATAGTTTTTCTCGTGACACATTGTACCTCATGTAGATTGATAAATTTGAGTCAATATATTCTACCATCATTATTTTTTTATCCAGAAGTTTCAGAAAATTTGAAAAAGATCCCTATTTTCCAAATTGCTTTTAAGACAGATCGTGATACCTCATAAAATACTAAGTTAACATTTCACCATGTGTCTCAAATTGCATTACCAAAATGATGCCAACAAAGTATTTTTTAGGACATTAGAGGGTTTAAAATTTAAGAAGGAATTTTTTAAATTTAAAAAAATTTATCAAATTAACTTTTAAGGACCAGTTCAGTTCTGAAGTCACTGAGGAGCACACCTAACAGAAACCACCCATAAATTAGAAACTACACTCCTCAAACTATTCAAAACTACAAATGTTGTTAACCCTTTAAGTATTCCACAGGATTTTCCACAGATTTTTCATTTTAATCCATTCCCATAACACATCAAGGGTTAACAACAAAACAAACTTCTATATTTTTTTTACCCTGATCTGCAGTTTGTACGGGTACACAGAAGTGCTCAGAAGGCAAGGAGCGCCATATGGATTTTGAAGGGCAGATTTTGCTGGAATAGTCTTTAGGCGCTGTGTTGCATTTGAAAAGACACCAAGGTACCCCCAATACCTATTTTCTCCTGAATACACTAACACACCAATTGTGGTCGTAAACCTGCTGTTTGGGGATACGCCAGGGCTCAAAAGGGAATGAGCGGCATATGGATTTTCTAACATGGAATTTGCTGAAATGTTTTTTTTTTAAGCGAGATAACTACAGTATTTTTTGTTGACTGAGCGGTGTGAGGGATTATTTTTTTTGCAGGACAAGCTGTAATTTTTATTGGCACCATTTTGGGGTACACTTGGTTTTCTGACTGCTTTTTTCATTTTTTGGAAGGTGAGGTAAAAAAAAAAAAAAAAAAGCCAAGCAGCTTTTTTTTAACATCGTTCAACTGATGGGATTGATCATGTGCAATTTTTATAGAACAAGTCGTTAAAGATGCGGTGATACCAAATATGTCTTTAATTTTACACAAGAGCATTTTTAAAAAAGAAATCATGTTTGTGTCGCCATTTTCTTGAAGCCAAATTTTTTCTGGTCTCGTGTGAGGACTCACTTGCGGGAAGAGGAGACATTTTTATTGGTACCATTTTGGGATACATACGACTTTTTAATCAATTGATATGTTTTTTTGGAGGTGATGTGACAAAATGTTTTCGCATTAATTTTTCTAGAGTTTTTTTTTTTTTTAAACGTTCACCCGATGAGCTAGATCATATGATATTTTTATAGACATCATGCACTGCTATTTATCATCGCTTTAGAACTGTCAAATGAAGTCACAATTCTTAAAAGGTCCTTTTGCATCTACATGTTATGCAACTTATGACACTTTTACAATGCATACCTGTATAACTTAGTCACAGGTTTTCCTTGTAACCATTACAGCTCACCTACAAGGTTTTTCACATCCTGCCCAACGTACATGACTCCCCCAGAAAGGCGAGATGTCTGACGTTTTCCCAATCCCCACCACTAGACCGCTATGTGATCCGCCTGTGCACACAGGGCATTTACCCACCTTAGCGACGTACTATCCCTTGTGGTACCCCTGCTAGCAGTATAAGACCCACACAGCACATATGCAACATAACGTTACCCAAATAACTTGATACATGGCACAGTTCACTGCAGGGATATACACTGTAAAAGGTAAACAGTTAGCGTTTAACCCTTTCACTGGAACGATGTGTAAACATGGTGTCCACTCGCACATGCAGCGGGTGTCATGGCCAGCAGTTCTCTGCTGTTTCAAACAGCAGAGACCTGTGGCTAATTACCACGATCGGCATTAATAAAGGCTTTAGATGCCGTGATCAAGTGAGATCACGGCATCTAATTTGTCAAAAACCCAGAAGCTCGCGCTTCCGAGCATCCTACTGACATCCCCTGTGGTCAATGGGGAAGTCGGTAGTTGCTTTGAATCTCGCTGACTGGACTCACAGTATTCATGCTGTAATTTGTATTTTGGCCACCAGATGGCAGGCAAACATAAAAAATGAGCAATAGACAGCAATACTTATTTTAAAAACAGGATAATAAAAATAAAAGATTTTATAGTCTCATGAGATAAAAAAATTGTAATGATATTTTGAAAGTGAAAATTTATAAAATACATTTATATGAGTTTAAATCGCCCCCCCCCCTTTCCATATAATAAAAAAAAACAAAATAACAAAAAATATAAACATCATCGGTATCACTGACTGAAAACGCCCGCACTATTAAAATGAAAAAATATTTTTCCAATATGGCAAATGGCGTAACAGAAAAAAGGTCAAAATGGCAATTTTCTCATTGCTTCTCTGACTCAAAAAAAAAGTAATAAAATATGATCAAAAAGTCACACTCCAAAATAGTATCAATAAAAACTACAGATGTCCCGCAAAAACACAAGACTATAAAAAAGTTAGGGGGATCAGAATATGGGGATGCAAAAATAAATGTAAAACTTTGAAAAAAAAATTTTTTTACACTATTTAGACATGAAAATAGCTATACATATGTGATATCGTTGTAATCATAATGAACTAGAGAACATGAGTCAGTTTTGCTGCAAATGAAACGCCATGGGAACAAAACCCGGAAATTTAACACCATTTGGAATTTTGTTTACCGCTTCCCTCTACATTGTATGCCATTATTAATGGTGGCATTCGAAAGTACAACCTGTCCCGCAAAAAATAAGCCCTCATACAGCTATGTGAACGGAAATATAAAAAAGTTATGGCTCAAGGAAGATCGGGAAGAAAAATGAAAACGATAAAAAAAATAAAAAACTACATTATCCTAAGGGTTAAGATATATAGCAACAGTGACATAATAATCCAACAGCTCAACCAGGCACAATGCTCACTGCAACAGGGTCAATAGTAACCTACAGCAACAGTGCTTTATGAAAGTTATACTTGTAAGAGGGTTAAACCAAAGTGCACCCCGTGTTATAAGAAACGTGCTATGGCTGCACAGGAAAAGCATAGCTTTCTGCTTAAATGTTGTAGTTATGAATAAAAAAAAAACATTATGTTTCAAAGATACAGAAGAGTTGTAGTATCCATTAGACAAGTCCTGCAGTAACAACAATATACACTAGGTGGTGCCAGAAACTCACAAGTTTATGGACCTATAACCGTAAAGTAGATGCAAGGAATAGTGTCCCCATTTTAGATAAATTAACATATTAAGCTGCAGTTAGTGCACCATTAGACTACCAGCGCACAATGTGGATTACATGTGGATTATTGTGCGGCAAATCCACAGCATATTTCATCTACGCTGTAAGGAAGTCGACCTGTGGTGTGGATTTTGAAATTTGTAGCATGTCAGTGTGGATTTTCATTATGGATTTCATTCTTTGGTATGCAAATGGGGAAGTCTGCGTTTTTTGTTATGGAGTTTATTGCCGATTTTACACAGATCTGACCTTTTGGGTGAAATCCGAGGAAAATTGACAAGCTGCTAATTTTAAATCTGCACCATTTATACTACACTTTCCATAATATAGGAAAACCGCATCACATCCGCACTTGCTTGCGGATGCGATTTTTACGCAGCCCCGATCACTTCTATGGGGCCAGAGCTGCGTGAAAAACGCAGAATATTGAACATGCTGCGATTTTCACACAACACACAAGTGATGCGTAAAAAACAACACTCATGTACACAGACCTATTGAAGTGAATGGGTCAGGATTCAGTGCGGGTGCAGTACATTCGCATCACGCATTGCACCTGCACAGAAAACTCGCTCGTCTGCAAGGGGCCTAAGGCCATGTTCACATCTGCATTGGGCCCATTATGAACAAAGGACAACGCTATGAAAGATATGTAGTACAAAATGTTTCCACCTTAACCAGCTCTATGTACCATTGGCTTCTCACTCCTTGCGGACTGGACTCCAAAACTGTAATCCAGCAGAGCCAATTATAAAACCGGTCTACTGGTGTCAAGGTTCAAAACGTTGATGCGTTTTGTGCTACACAGACAAAAACTCCCATTTTTAAATGAGGCTGTGCTGGATTACATTTTGAGTTATACCAGATCGGTCATACAACTGACCTCAACGGCAGCCGATGGACCCCATTGAATTACAGTAGAGTCTGTCAGGGTTCCAAAATTTTAGGCTCATTCAGACAAGTGATGTAAAACTTGTCCATGTTGTCTTCACTACCAAGCATTTTCTAGCAGCCATCTGTGAAAAACTGCTGCAAACAGGGTTTGTGTGTGGCATGGGAAACAAGCCGGATCCAGCACCAAAAACCATGCAAGTCAATGTTGCTGGATCCAGGGTTTTTTTAGACACAAAGAAAAACGTATCTGGCGGCCATTGACTTACAATGATTTTAGTGCCAGATCCAGTTTCTTCATTTTCAATATAATACAGCCGGATCTGTTCTGAACGGATGCAGCCAGTTGTATTATTCAAACGGGTGCATTTTGCTGTGGTTTTGAGATCCCCTGCTGGCAGGGGCGTAACTACCACAGCGGCAGACCATGCGACTGCTATGGGGCCCAGGGCAAGAGGGGGCCCAGTCTTAGTTGGGATTATCTCCTCTTCTACTAGAGGTAAAAACTTGGTCAGAACTTTACCATCTAAAAGGAACAACTTTTAGCAAACGAGGCAGTGAGAAAGGGGTTTAGGAGGAAACCCTTCTGTCCTGTGTGGGGGCCTGGTTTGATTGTTGTTATAGGGCCCTTACTTCTCTATGTATGCCACTGCCTGCCGGATCTCAAAACCGAACAGCAAAAACGCAGATGTAAAAAAAGTGGCCATACTGTGCTACTCTTGCAGGGGTGGACTGGGAAGTTAAGGTGGCAAAAAAAATTGGCCTCATGTTGTTGGTGGGTCCAAACTGGCAGCAGGTGGAGACAACACAAATGGGCATGTGTGACTTCAATAATTGTCTCTTGTACCTCCATATCAACAAGTTATAGCAGTGTCTTGGACATCCACAAATACTTCTTGTTGCACATAATACAACATATTTATCAAACACCTACGCCTGGGATCAGCATCCTCTGGCACTCCCGGTGTTGTGAAACTACAACTCCTAGAAAGCACACTTCCTCGGTCATTCTCAGAATTTCCACAGAAATGAAGGAACATGCAGGAAATTCTAGTTTCACAACAGCTGGAGATTGGGGATCTCTGACCTATGCTGGATAATCATCTAGACCTATTACAGCTGTCCCACCCAAGACCTTATTACCCTTGTGTGAATGTGGCAAGACAACATAAAACAATGAAAGCTGCAATTGTAATCCACGGTTCAGATCATACTAAAATCTCTCCCCCCACCAAGCTTACTCCATATATACACTACCAGAATAAGGGTTAGTACATACAGTACCAGAACAAAGCTTACTCCATAGATACAGTACCAGAACAAAGCTCATTACATAGATATGGTAACAGAACCAAACTTACTACATAGAGACAGTAATGTCCAGGGTTGGACTGGCCGACCAGACGATCCTCTGGTGGGACCAAGCTCTGACAAGCACCCCGTTTTACTCGGGGTCCATTATTAAGGTTCCCTATACCCAGAGGTTGAGCCCAAGGGACTTCAATCCAACACTGGTAATGTTCATTTGGTTTAAATTCAGCGGCAAAAAAAACAAAAAAACAAACAAAAAAAACTGATGCTGGATCTGCCTCTCAGGGCCGGCGTCAGCACCCGGCGCACCCAGGCAAGTGTCGGGCCCACTGTGCCCGCTCACTCCTGCAGCTGTGTCCTAGTCTTCATTAAAGTGCCTGTTCTGTGTTCTAGGGCAGCTTACCCCCAGCAATACAGACAATTTCCACCGAGTGCACTGCTGGGGTGGGCGGCCCCAGGACTCAGAACAGGGTAGATGGAGTTTCTTACAGGGCTAGAGGACCTTTCTTATGTCCATGTGATCAGTGGGGGAGAAGCCAGAGGAGCAGAGAGCCGTGTTCCTATAGGGAGAGTAGCTGCGCGCATGTGCGCGTCTGTCCCCGCGCGTGTGTGCACGTCTGTCTGTCCCCGCGCGCGTGTGGCTTGCTAATAAAAATCAGTGCAGTTGAAAAACAATTAATTCTAGGGCAGCTTACCCCCAGCAATACAGACAATTTCCACCGAGTGCACTGCTGGGGTGGGCAGTCCCAGGACTCAGAACAGGGTAGATGGAGTTTCTTACAGGGCTAGAGGACCTTTCTGATGTCCATGTGATCAGTGGGGGAGGAGCCAGAGGAGCAGAGAGCCGTGTTCCTATAGGGAGAGTAGCCGGGCGCGTGTGTATTTTCCGGATTGCGGACCTATTCAAGTCAATGGGTTCACATTCGTGATACGGTGCGCACACGGCTGGTGAACATATATTGCAGGCATATATTGCAAATTGCGGAACGCACATCGCCGATGTCAGTGTTTTGCGGATCCGCAAAACACACACGGACGTGTGAATGGACCCCAAGGCTGTATTTTAGACCGGCAGATTAAGGCCTCTTTCACACGGGCGTCATGTTTGACGCCCGGATAAGAGGCGGGTGCGTTGCGGGAATATGTGCGATTTTTCCGCATGGTTATAAGGGAAAATAATAGCATTCTTAATAAAGAATGCTTAGTAAAATAAAGATGAAGAGGTTAAAAATAATAAAAGTTAACTTACCTTAGCCACTTGATCGCGTAGTTGGCGATCTGTCTTCTCTCTTCCAGCATCAGCTGACAGCTAAAGGACCTGTGATAACATCACATCACATGGTCCATCACCATGGTAAGATGGACCATGTGATTGGACCATGTGATGTGATGTCATCACAGGTCCTTTAGTTGTTAGCTGATGCTGGAAAAGAGAAGACAGATCGCAACTACGCAATCAAGTGGCTAAGGTAAGTTAATTTTTATTATTTTTAACCCCTTCATCTTCATTTTACTAAGCATTCTTTATTAAGAATGCTATTATTTTCCCTTATAACCATGTTATAAGGAAAAATAATAAAGATCTGGTCCCGTTGCTAAGCAACCATGCGGGAAAATCGCACTGCATCCGCACTTGCTTGCGGATGCTTGCGATTTTCCCGCAGCCCCATTAATTCTATGGGGCCTGCGTTGCGTGAAAAACGCACAATATAGAGCATGCTGCGATTTTCACGCAATGCAGAAGTGATGCGTGAAAATCACCGCTCATGTGCACAGCCCCATAGAAATGAATGGGTCCGGATTCAGTGCGGGTGCAATGCGTCCTCCTCACGCATTGTACCCGCGCGGAAAACTCGCCCGTGTGAAAGGGAACTAAGGGTCCATTCACACGTCCGTGTGTTTTTTGCGGATCCGCAAACCACGGACATCGGCGATGTGCGTTCCGCAATTTGTGGACCGCACATCGCCGGCACTCTCATAGAAAATGCCTTTTCTTGTCCGAAACGGAATTGCGGACGTGTGAATGGACCCTAACTTTACGATTGCCAGGAAGGGAGCATTCCTTCTAGACAATCACCTGATCGTCCGTGAAGGAGAATGCTGCTATTACATGCAGCGATCTCCTCCACAGTATTGCTCGTCCCCATACAGAATCATTATTTGCCGCCGGCACACAGCGATTAGACGGCATAATCTGCCGCAGGCAAAAGGGTCAGACGGCCCTGGGAAGCCCACTGGTAAGATATATTGCCAGTCTGTCCCTGTACTCTTGCCATCAAATGTGACAAAAGAGGGAGGCTCCAGATGAATGTGAACATAATCTAATTCATAAAATAAAATCTGGTTGGGCGCAGTCTAGAAAAATATTCCAAATTCCAGTTCCGTTACACGCTAATTTTTAAATGTCTGAGAGGAGCTGATGGTAGCGGATCAAGAGAAAGTGTCCTTTGTATAAAATAAATTAATTTTCATAGCACATGAGTATTTTGGGCCAGTTTATCTACGTGATCTCTCCTTGGCCTTAATGCCATCAATGCAGTCATTTGTTTACAGAGGAAATACAAGTTACAATGTTTATTGGTTCCGTGACGACCATTGTAAATTGAACCCATTGTAACTTGAGTCCATAACTCTAGGGGAAAACCAGTAATTGGTTCCAAAGCACAAAAATGTCATCCCAAGATTTTTTTAAAGTGAAGTTTTAAGAAATATGAGCAGATAATCAAGACCGATAAAACACGTCCTTACGTATAGATGGTGGAAGCTGGAAATCACTTTCTGTGGTGAGGGCAGGAGCTTCTTCAGGGTCTTGCATAGGACAATTATCAAAAATAAAATAGAGTCACTGCTCAACTGGTGTCCGAAGGAGCAGCTCATCCCGTCACAGACAGGGGGCAGTACAGAACATGTAGTACCGCAGAGGAGCCACTAGTAAAGGTGTTTTACCAGCGAAAAGGCCATGTTGATTGGTTAGATATATATACATACACACACACACTAATACTGTACCTTCCCAAATGGCATGGTGTAGTGTTCGATGAAGGGTCCCTCGACCTTCTGCGGCTTATCACTGTCATCGGCAATTATTATGGTCACCGTCGGATAAAATTTCCTAATGCTGTCAATCAAATCCTGAAGCTTATCATAGCGAAGGAACGTTTTAGTTGCTATGGTGACCAGGGCGCTGATATTGTACTTCGCTGTGAAAACAATAGATATGTATTCAGTCTTCTGTACGCAGTGTAATTCATCACGTGTGAGCGAGCTGTGCATGGCCGGAAAAATTTCTCAACTTTTACGGCCAAGTGAAATGGTTCTGCAGTTAAAATAACTAGATTAAAATCGGGCGCCACCGTTAATGGCTTAACTGTATGGCAATTAAATGCAAGCTACAGAAGGAACTAATGATGATTCATATCCACAATAGTACGCTATTGCATGCTTCACATTTAGAATAGATTTTATCATTACAATGGCCCTGCTATACAAGGGTACGTGCACATAGCAGTGTTGCTTACGCAGATTTGGCTGGCGGTTAATACGCTGAAGTTATAAAGAGGTGCCGGCCACTACATAAATTCGGTGCATCCAGCGCCAGTCTAAAAGTAAGCTCGTTTCCTTGTCGTCTTACATTTAGACCATTTTCTGCTGCTAAAACAGGCGCAGAAAAGTATGAACGAGATGGGCCTGCTAGCCTGTCCCCTTCTCCCTCCCACTTTTTTTTTTTTAGACCTGGCATGAGCGTGGAAAAGTCGCAGATTGTGGCATATTTCTGGATAGTAAATGACCCCCGAAGTCCATATGCACAAAGCCAGCACAATGTGACACTATAGTACAGTTATACTGCCACTTACCATAGACCTAATGGGGCGCTTATACACTGTAAAAATTGGTATTTTGTCAGCAGTTTGCCAGAAAGCATGTCTCCATCTTTATTAAAATGTAACAATCCCAGCGGACGTTTGCTGTATTCAATTCATATGCTCATTAATTTTTACAGGTATATCCATATAGAGGACGCGTTTCGGCCCATCCAGCCATCTTTATTAAAGACATCCAATGTTCACAAACATAGTGCACCTGTAATGGTACATTTGGGGGGAGGAAGGCACCACAATAATTTTAGGTTTACCGATTATGTGAAATGTGTGCTGTGCCTTTAATCGCTTCTTGTTCTGGCTGAAAAGTGATATCCTCTGTGCAGTCTAGCCAGCCGCCATAGCATGGAAGGAGTGACAGCATCCAACAGGTAAAATAATAAGGTCTATATTCCTCCAACAACTATAGCACAAAGTTTCAATGCAGGTCTGTCTCAAGTAGCCACCACAGGCCCAAATGTCTGTAAATAGGGACTCGCAATACCTGCTGTTGCAGAGAACATCGGCCCCAGCAGAGTTGGGAGCTTAGGGAGTTAAATAAGTGACTCAGAAGCTGGTGCAGGAAGGAAGGGTTTGGGTTCATAGAGAACAGGGACGACTTCTGTCGGTTACAGGCTCTACAGTAGGGACGGGCTGCAACTGCTAGATGGCTGGAGGAGCTTTTAAAGTAGGAACTGGGGAAAGGGCGGGAGGCGGTAGATAGTGTAGATAGAGTGGGATATAGGTGGGGACAGTGGGGATTTCGTGGGGGCTGGGGTTAGTGAGGAAAGTAGGGAGAAGACTGGGCAGAACTATATACCGATGAAAAATAGAACTGCTGGTAACAAGAACCTGTTACAAACATCAACCAGGGTAACCAAAAAAAATCATGGATATTTACTTTACAGGTAATAGTAATTAAGCCAGAAGTCTAGCTAGCAAAATGGGGGAGCTGGAGGCTATGATACTAGAAAAACACATAGATGTAGTTGGCGTGGCTGAGACATGGTTAGACTCTTCACATGACTGGGCTGTTAACATTGAGGGTTTTACACCATTTAAAAAAGAGAGGGTAAATAGAAAACGTGGTGGCGTGTGCCTGGATGTGAGGAGTGATCTGAAGACAAGTGTGAAAGAGGCAATTGTGGATGAGGGCAATGCTCTGTTGGATCTGGTAATTTTTAATGATGCAGAGCTTGTTGGAAATGTTAGGCTACTTTCACACTAGCGTTTTCAATTCCGCTACCGTCATAGGATCTCAATAGCGGATGAAAACGCTTCAGTTTTGTCCCCATTCATTGTCAATGGGGACAAAACTGAACTGAACGGAATGCACCAAAATGCCGCTTGGTTGCGTCCCCATCGCGGACAGAGATGTGGTGTGGAGCAAGAGGAATCTGTCCTGACACACAATATAAGTCAATGGGGATGGATCAGTTTTCTCTGACAATAGAAAAAGCATCTGTCCCCCACTGACTTTCAATGGTGTTCATGACTGATCAGCCATGGCTATACAAGACATAATATATACTGGATCAGTTCATGGCGGATGCACGCGGTCGTATTATTGTGACGGAAGCGTTTTTGCAGATCCATGACGGATCCGCAAAACAACAATAGTGTGAAAGTAGCCTTACTGTTCGAGAAACACTAGGTAATAGTGACCACAAAATAATTATATTCCCCCTACACTAAGAAGCAAACTGTCAGGCAGAGCAAAAAAAGGTTCCATTTTAAAAAGGCTAATTTCCCTGGGTTGAGGGCAGCATTTCAGGGCATAGACTGGGAGCAGCTACTGTTACATAATATGGAGGATAAATGGGAGAGCTCTAAATGCACATTGAGTAATTGCACTGAAAAATTTATTCCTTCAGGTAACAAGTATAAACGGCTAAAATTAAATGAACAGCAGGTGGCAAAAGAGCAAAATAAAGGCCAAAAAATTCTTTAAACATAAATGCTAAAAAAATAAGGTCTGAGCAGGTAGGTCTACTAAATAATGATAAGGGGGGGGGGGGGGATTAGTCACTCAAGATAGGGAAAAGGCAGAGTTACTAAATGTTTTTTTTAGCTCTGTATATACAAAAGAAGAGAAAGGAGCTGATATCTGTGGTGCTGGGGCTGTTAGTACATACAGTAATGTACTCAACTGGCTAACTGTAGATGTGGTCCAAGCCAAGTTAAATGTGAACAAGGCTCTGGGTCCAGATGGAATACACCCAACAGTTCTTAAAACCTGTCATCAACTTTACGCTGACCTCACTGAGGGCAGCATAAAATAGTGACAGACCTGTTGATTTCAGTGGTGTGTCACTCATGAGCTAAAAGCAAGTGGTTGCCGAGAACCAGCATCATAACCATTGCAGCACAGGTCTTGAAAAGAGTCTAATCTACCTGAGAAGAGTCATGGTTATTCATAATCTCCTGCACTCTCACCCATCTGCTGATGATTGGCAGTTCTCTTCTAGAGAGAAAGGGAGAAAACTAGGTAGAAGACTGTCAATCATCAGCAGATGGCCGGGGAGAGCAGGAGATTATGAATAACCAGGACTCTTCTCAGGTGGCCGTGACTCTTTTTCCAGGCCCAGTCTGCAATGATTGTGATGTTGGTTCTCGGCAACCATTTACTTGTAACTTTTAAATGACAGACCGTTGAAATCAACTCCCCCGTCTCTACATTATGCTGCCGTTAGTATGGGCAGCATAAAGTTGATGACAGGTTCCCTTTAAAGAGCTCAGTTTAATCATTAATATGCCCCTGTTTATAATTTTTAAAGATTCTCTAGGAACTGGTACAGTGCCAAGTGATTGGCGCAAGGCAAATGTGGTGCTCATATTCAAAAAAGGATCTAGGTACTCCACAGGTAATTATAGACTAGTTAAACTTCAGTCATCAGAAAAATGTTTGAAGGACTTCAAAGGGACTATATTCAGGAGTATTAACTGCAAATAATATTGTAATTGATTGCCAAAGAGAGTAAAACTAACCCTAAAATGTTCTTCAATTATATAAATAGTAAAAAATATAAATCTGAAGGAGTCGGCCCTCTACATAGCAATGAGGGGGGGTTGCAGAGAGCGACGAAGATAAAGCAAAACTATTAAATATTTTTTTTCTCCACTATATTCACTGAGGAAAATAAACTGTCAGATGAAATGCAGAATGTAAAAGTAAATTCCCCATTAAAAGTGCCCTGTCTGACCCAGGAAGTAGTACAACAGCGACTTAAAAAGATTAAAATAGACAAATCGCCAGGACCGGATGGCATACACCCCCGTATCCTAAGGGAATTAAGTGATGTCATAGCCAGACCTTTATTTCTGATATTTACGGACTCTATAATAACAGGGAATGTTCCACAGGATTGGCGCATAGCAAATGTGGTGCCAATATTCAAAAAGGGTCCAAAAACAGAGCCTGGAAATTATAGGCCGGTAAGTTTAACATCTATTGTTGGTAAACTGTTAGATGGGTTTCTAAGAGATGCTATTTTGGAGTATCTCAATGAAAATAAGCAAATAACGCCATACGTGGTCCCAGCAGAAACAGTGGACAGTTTTAAAAAGGATTTAGATGAATTCTTCGGGGGGAGGGGGGGGGGTCAGCGGGGTGGGTATTGGGTCTGGGGAGTTAGGGAGAGGTTTAGGCCAGCTGTTGGGGGGGCTTAATCAGCTTGTTAGCAGGGTGCCGGTTCAGCAGGGGCGCCGGTGGGTCCAGTGGGTGTGCTGGGGTTGCATCTGCGGGTGTTGGGGGCTATTTCGGTGGGGTCAGGGGATTCTAGCATTACAGCGGTAAAGGATTCAGTGTTGGGGCAGAATTAGGTGGGTGGTTGGGTGCAGTTTTGAGCATCAGGAATTTGCAGACAGCGAGGGAATATCCCGGGGTGGTTACGGATAAGTTGGAAAAGGAGGTGTAGTTGGGTAGGGCGGCAGGTCCGTTTGCAGTGCCCCCGATATCAGATTTAAGGGCATCACCACTCGGTGTAGTGCCTAAAAATAGAGCTGAATAAATTTCGGTTCATTCACCATTTATGATTCCCACGTGTCACGACGGTCAATGACTGTCTCAACCCAGAGCTTTGTTCTGTGGTCTATACCTCCTTTGATGCGGCAGTGGAATGGGTCCGGCGACTGGGGGCTGGGGCATTGCTGGTGAAAATTGATGTGGAAGCAGCGTTTCGCTTGCTTCCAGTGCATCCGGAGAGTATGCATTTGTTGGGTTGTTACTGGGATAAGGGTTATTTTGTGGACCGGTGCCTTCCTATAGGGAGTTTGCTATCGTGCACATATTTTAAAACTTTTAGTACGTTTCTGGAGTGAGTGGGATTGACGTTTCAGGTTGCCAGTCCGTCCATTATTTGGATGATTTTTTGTGTTTGGGCCCTCCTGTTTCAGGGGTCTGTTCGTTATTGTTGCACACTTTGGAGTCAGTATTTGCAGGTTTTGGGAGCGGGAAAAACAGTGGGTTCAGTCACGGAACTTTTATTTTTAGGCATCGTCATCAATGAGCTTAAGATGGAGGATAAGTTGTTGGGGTTGCTGCGAGAAGTAGCTAAGTTGAGTCAGAGGAGGAAGATTCGCTACGGGAGTTGCAGTCTCTTTTGGGTAAGCTTACTTTTGCCTGTCGCATTATGCCGATGGGTAGAATTTTTGCAGAAGACTGGCAGTGGTTATTGCGGGTGTGGCTTCCCCCTGTCACTTTGTTCGGTTAAGTAGGGAGTTTGGGGGGGGGGTGGGGGGACTTGAAGGTTTGGGCTTCATTTTTGGATTCTTTTATCGGCCGCGCGACGGTTATGGCAGGAGTAGTTGATTGTAGACTTCGAGCTATATTCTGATGCGGCTGGGTAATTGGGGTTTCGAGTGTATTGTCAGGGTCATTGGTGTGCAGAACGCTGGCCTGAGCAGTAGGTTTCCAGGGGTTGGGTGAGGAATTTGGCATTATTGGAATTATTCCCAATTGTGGTGGCAGTGGCTCTTTGGGGGGACAGAAGAGTTTGTTTTCAGTGTGACAATTTGGGTGTGGTGCATGCGATTAGAAGTTTGTCTGCTACGTCCCTGCCAGTTACAGCATTTAGTGTTGGCTTGTTTGTTGTTGAATGCTTAGATGACGGCCATGCATTTCAAAATTGCATTGCTGACGCCCTCTATCGTTAGCAGTGGGATCGGTTCAGGCAGCTAGCGCAGACAACAAGGGCTTGGCATGGCCGAGTTTTCTTTGGGACCTTCTGGAGGAACGGTAGCCAATTTGATTAAGTCATCGGGTACGTGGGCGGCGTATGCCTCAACTTGGCATCACTGGGAGGATTGGTAAGATAAGTTGGGGGTGTCAGGGGAGGATTTTGACATACCATTGTTGCGGTTTTTGGGTAATTGTAAGGATAAGGGGTGGTCTGTGGCAAAGCTAAATAGGTGTGTGGCGAGTCTGGCATGGTTTTAAGCTGTGCGAGTTGCCTGATGCCACAAAATCATTTTTAGTGACACAGGCATTAAAAGGATGGCGGTGTCTATGTTCAGTTGAGGACCGCTGTAGACCTGTTTTGTTTCAGCTGTTGCTGGAATTGGGGGCTCATTTGGGGAATAGTGTGTCATTTAGACTTCAAGGTCAAGTTATTTTGCTTAGCATTTGCGTTGGCTTTTTTTGGGGCTCTTTGGCTTGTGGAATTATTTAGTGGCAGTATTAATCGTCTAGATGGGTTGTTTGGGGGAAGATGTCGACCTTTATGGTGACCGGGTGGAATTTCGGATTAGGAGGTCAAAAACTGATGTGGAAGGTAGAGGTTGTCAGGGGATTCTTTTTTCTGTTCCAGGTTGGGATATGTGTCCGGTGAAGTGTTTAGCGGATTACGGGGTTGTTGGGAGTCGGGTGAGTTAACCGTTGTTGGTTCACGCAGATGGGATGTGTGTCTCGTTTTAAGTTTGTTGCTGTTTTTTGCGTAGAATGTTGTCGTTGTTGGAGGTGGATCCCAGGGACTATACAGGCCATTCTTTTTGGAAAGGGGCGGCTACGGAAGCAGCTTATCAGGGTTTGGGAGAGGAGGTTATTCGTAAAATTGGCCGTTGGGAATCGAGGAGACTCTGCTCTTACATCCAGCTGGGTGGGTCTCGGGTTGGGGGTTCTGTTTAGGATATTTTATGGTGGTTTATGTTTGGTGGCGCTAGTGTATTCCTGTTCTTGTTTTTTTTTCAGGTTCCTCATCAGCTCTCATATGGATCTTAGGCCATTCTTATATGTTTTGGGAAGCCTTGAGTGCAGGGGTTCGCCCAGAGGGACAGCAATTGAGTTTTTTCGAGGGCGGCGGCACGGCTGCGAGGGCTTAGTCGGAGAGGGATGTTGACGGTTTGGTCTGACATAGTGCCTCGGAAGGTGTGGAGAGAGGCTCGGTCTGTGGAACAAATAAACAAGGCCAGAATCAAGTTGAATCGTGCGGTGGGTAGGTTTTTGGCTCGGAACAGTTCTGTGGTAGTACGGCATCGGTAATTGGAACAAGGTGTGGGTGAGTTTTGGAGGGGTGATGGGGTGAATTTAAATGCTGTGGGTATCAACTTATGGTGCTTGGGGTTGTAAGGCGGCATCGAGACGGCCCTATCTATGTGGAGGCACACGCAGGCTTAAGGTTTCAAGGCTGCATGTTGGTGGGAGGTCCTCGAAGTTGCCAGATTGCTGAAGAGGGGAGGGCCCTACAGTTGGGGCTGGACTCCCTTGGTTGGTGGCGGATTTAAGGGGTCCATCGGTTGGTGCCTCTTAGCTGGTGTTTAACAGCTGAAGGCAAGGTGAAGTTCCCCATATGGGATTTAATTATTTTAGGCTTTGAGGACCTTCCTTCGTCGGTAATCTTCATAATCTGTATGGATGCAAATAATAAAACGGCTGCTGTGGCCGATTAAAATCCACCGCTGTGTCAGCTGTTATTGGGGAAAGGGAAAAACGATCATGGGACATAGGTTGGAGAATCAGCGGACTAGTAACCAGTACCAACATCAAGGTGACAGATTCCCTGTAACGTATGTAAGCAGTTCAATACATTTGTACTAAAGTTGAATTTCACAATTCATACTCCATATTGTACATCTCGAGTGCTGACACTTGACATACCGCAGGGACAAGTGGTTGTGTTCAGGCTGGTGAAGAACACCACTGTATTTCAACACTCTCAGAACAGTAAAATCTGACTTCATTAGAAAGAAGCACGAATGAGAAAAATGAAGCGTCCTCACTAGAGATGAGCGAACTTTAAAAAATAGTTTGGCGTTCGGGTTGTGGTAATCGCCGCATCCCGTTATGGATTCCACTACCGCGGACTATCCCGGCATATGGAATCCATAAGGGGCGGCTTCCACGAACCCGAACTGTTGAAAAGCCGAAAGACCTGGGGTGACGTCACAGTCATGTGATCAGTGCAGGGGGCGTGGCTCAGCACTGGATTTGATTACCATTCACTACCTGCTTTTAATCTTCTAATAAACCAATAGGAAACTTATTTTCCATCATCCAGACTTAATTTCCTGACAGCTAATAATTCCCTCATTAAGTTCCAGCAAGCTACAGTGAAAGGGGTTTTCCGAGACTTTTATACTGATCTGGATAGGCCATCAGTATCTAATTAGATGGGGTCCGACACCCAAGCCTCACGCCAATCAGCTGCTTGAGAAGGCACCGGCGCTGGTAGTAGTGCCACGGCCTCATCTTATCTTTGCCTAGGCCATGTGATGCCCTGTTCATCGGTCATGTGGCCTTGGCGCAGCTCAACCCCATTGTAGTGAATGGGCTGAGCTGCATTACCAAGCACAGCAGCTATACAATGTACGGAGCTTTGATTGGTAAGCCGAGGATAGGCCATCAGTATGAGGTGGCATTCACACAACCGTAGTTCTGGGTCCACATCCGTTCTGCAATTTTGCGAAAGTGTGTGGACCCATTCATTTCAATAGGGCCACTAAAAGATCCGGACAGCACATCTGTTTAGCTGTCTGTGCACGTATTACACCATTTCTATTTTTCACTCAATCTCTTACCCCTGTAAAATCTGTTACACTCAAACTCTCAGAGGCAAGAGACTTATTTAAAGGCGGACCAGAAGTGCCAGACTTTATCATGGGTAGCTTAAAAGTTAAGTTACCCTGCCATTTTGAACATGCTTGTCCATTTGCTGGCCAAATGTCAGAGCAGAAACTCATTGGATGGGATAATATGTAGTCTAAAAATATTGTTGCTTATTCTGGTCTTATGAGTCCAGTGGGCAGACCCACCCGTCACCAGATGATCGATTAAAAAAAAATAGCTCGCATTGCCCTCTAGACTGATGCCCATAGTGAGCAAAGATTGAAATCTAATACAATATACACACTGAATATATATCAATCTGCTCAGCTCCTCTTGCTCTATAACATTCTGCCGTCAGGTTGGACATGTTGCCCTATCTGCAAAGTACATGTTAACCTATAATATACGGTGTTACTTACATTTACTCGGTCCCATATCATATAGCTTCGGGATGATGGGATGACGGACCTTAATGGTAAATGTAGCTGTATGCGCACCACTCTGAAACTGGACTAAAAGGCAAGCAAAAGAAAGGGTCACATTGCTTTCAAACAGACATTGACATTTAATCCTGAATCACAATTAAAATTTCTTTATGTCTTCAAAAAACGAGAGAAAAACAAAGGATCCAGAAATATAGGAAAGAGTTTACGAACAATGGCAATGAACATTCATTGGAGAGCATGTGAAAATGTTTACAGAAGGCTGCACATCACTATATACTATATATGATAAAAAAAGAACCATGAGCAACCATAAGGGCTGCAATATTATGTGAACCAATAAAGTTGTCCCATTGAGCCCAAATCTTGGAATATAACAAAGAAAAACATCACAACGTCCATCTCTAATAATAATGATGCAAGACCAGCACTCCAAAAGGCTTGTATAGTTGTTCTTTTATTGTCACCCTGTGACGCTTTTCGGCACTGGTAGTGCCTTTCTTAAACAGTCTCAAAAGGACCATCTCTAGGGACCAATGACTTTGCTGCCTTAAAGGGCATCTCTCTGCAGATTTGTACCTATGAAACTGGCTGACCTGTTAGATGTCTTCAGCTGCCGAGCACACGTGTGTTGATAACATGTTCATATGTGTCCGCATTGCTGAGAAAAAGGAAGTTTTAAGATGTGCAAATGAGCCTCTAGGAGCAACAAGGGGCGTTACCATTACACCTAGAGGCTCTGCTCTCTGCAACTGCGGTGTCCTCTGCACTTTGATAGGGCCAGGCGTGATGACGTTTCCACTGTTTAGCTCTGTCAAAGTGCAGAGAGCACTGAGGTTGCAGAGAGAGCTGAGGCTCATTTGCATATATTAAGGCTTCATTGTTCTCAGCAATGCGGGCACATATGAACATGGGACCAACACAGATGTCTTCAGCTGCCAAGTGCCCATGTAACAGATCAGCCAGGTACAAATCTGACAGATGCACTTTAATCAAATATAGAACAATCAGCGATCTAACAGGGACCATACTTGATTCAAGTTGAATAATATCAGTATTTTCTCTGTTTTGGACCAGTATATTTTAATTTTATCACAGCCAAACCAAATATGGGAGAAGCTTCCCGTTTTCCACAATACATGGCCAGCAATGAGATACTGTAAATAGTGTGATCTATGTAAATGCCCTGGCGTTTTGTACCACCCTGCTACTAATTTATAGCTCATCTCCCTAGAATAGTTAAAAACAAAAATGGAGTGGGTATTAACCCCCTCTATCCCGGGCCAGTTTTCGCCCTTCTGCCCGGGCCATTTTTTTGCAAATCTGACACGTGTCACTATGTGGTAATAACTTTGGAACACTTATTTATCCAAGCCATTCTGAGAATATTTTCTCGTGACACATTGTACCTCATTATAATCATAAATTTGAGTCAATATATTTCACCTTTGTTTATGAAAAAAAATCCCCAAATTGCCAAAAATTTTGAAAAAATTTCACAATTTTCAAAAAGAATTCCTCTGCTTTTAAAACAGAAACGGATACCTCATTAAATATTACTTAACATTTCCCATATGTTGCAATGATTTTGTTAATGTCATTCTAATTTTTTTTTTTACGTTAGAAGGCTTAGAATTTTAGAAACAATTCTTAAAATTTTTAAGAAAATTTCCAAAACCCACTTTTTAAGGACCAGTTCAGGTCTGAAGTCACTTCGTGGGGCTTACATAGTGGAAACCCCCAATAAATTACCCCATTGTAGGAACTACACCCCTCAAGTTACTCAAAACTGATTTTACAAACTTAGTTAACCCCTTAGGTATCCCACAAGAATTAAAGGAACATGGAGATGAAATTTCTAAATTTTTTGGCAGATTTTTCATTTTAATCAATTTTTTTCTTTAACACATCGAAGGTTAACAGCCAAACAAAACTCAATATTTATTACCCTGATTCTGCGGTTTACAGATACACCCCACATGTGGTCGTAAACTGATGTAAGGGCACACGGCAGAGAGCTGGACTGGTTTTTATATGCCATGTCCCATTTGAAGCCCTCCTGATGCATCCCTACAGTAGAAACTCCCAAAAAGTGACCCCATTTTGGAAACTAGGGGATAAGGTGCCAGCTTTATTGGTACTATTTTGGGGTAAATATTTTTAATTGCTCTATATTACGTTTTTTGAGAGGCAAGGTAACCAAAATTTTTTTTACAACATTCATCTGACAGGGTAGATTGTGCTATTTTTATAGTGCAGGTTGTGTGCAGGTTGTTACAGATACAATGATATCAAATATGTCTACTTTCTTTGTTTCAGTTTTACATAAAGCATTTAAAAAAAAAAGTTTGTGTCTGTTTTCTGAACGCTTTTTAAATTGGATAAGAGGTCGTAGGCTACGACCTCTTAGGCCTCTTTCACACAAGCGTGTCCAGATGCGTTCAGTGAAAACTGTGCGATTTCACAGGCAAAGCCATTCAGTTTTGTCTGCGATTGCGTTCAGTTTTTTCCGTGCGGGTGCAATGCGTTTTGATGCATTTTTCACGCGCGTGATAAAAAACTGAAGGTTTACAAATAACATCTCCTAGCAACCACCGCACTTGCTTGTGGATGCAATGCGTTTTTCACGCAGCCCCATTCACTTCTATGGGGCCAGGGTTGCGTGGAAAACGCAGAATATAGAACATGCTGCGATTTTCACGCAACGCACAAGTGATGCGTGAAAAAAAACGCTCATGTACACAGATCCATTAAAAGGAATGGGTCAGGATTCAGTGCGGGTGCAATACGTTTACATCACGCATTGCACCCGCCCGGAAAACTCGCCCGTGTGAAAGGGGCCTTATCTAATCCAGTACTGAGCCACGCCCCCTGCACTGATCACATGACGGTGACATCACCCCAGGTCCTCAGTGTTGTCCAAGGTTTGGGTTCATTGAAGAATCCCCTTATGGATTCCAAATGCCGTTATGGTCCGTGGTAGCGGAATCCATAATGGGATGCTTGGATAACCCGAACCTTGGACGGCGAACTTAAAACAGAAGTTTGCTCAACTCTACAGGTGACCCATTGCTGCAGCTGGCAGGATTGGAGCTAGTTCCAGTTCTGCCATTGTAACACTTTAGATGCTGCAAGCCGACAAACATAATACACATACAATTTTATTAAAAGTAAAAAAAAAAGAAAAGAAAAAAAAAAACAAAAAAAAAAAACACTTCACAAGCTTTTTTTCTTATCAATATCAGCTACAATAATTCTATATTTTATTGCGGGAGGCAATTCAGAGTTTTGCTATGGGGCCCCATGATTTCTATGTACACCCCTGGGTATATGGTATATACATATTATGTAGTTAGTCTACTGTAAAATCTCAAACCCCATATTATTAAATGCAGGTCCTTAGAACCAATTTTGGTATTTATACGATTAACCAAATGTCGTTATGAATTCCTCATTTCTAATCCCAAAACTTCCCGTTTTCCTAAGGGTGCCTTCACATGTGGCAGATTTTGTTGCAGAAAATCTTGGGAATGAAAAGCAATTCTAGTCGCATGGGTTTCTGCAAGACCCATTCAGATGAATGCACTTGAGGTTCATTCACGACTTTTCTGCAATGCAATCTGTTGTATATGAAGACACCCTAAAGCCCTTTTCACACAAGCAAGTTTTCCGCGTGGGTGCGATGTGTGAACTGAACACATACCACCCGCACTGAATCCTGACCCCTTCATTTCAATGGTTCTGTGCACATGAGCGCTTTTTTTTCACGCATCATTTCATGAGAATCTCCACATGTTCTATATTCTGCGTTTTTCACGCAGCTCTGGTCCCATAGAAGTGAATGGGGCTTCAGTGAAAAAACGCATTGCATCCGGGTGCAGTTTGTTTTTCACTGATTGTCGCCAGGAGATGTTGTTTGTAAAACTTCAATTTTTCACACGCTTGAAAACTGCATCAAAACTGATTTCAGCTGCGCAGAAAAAACTGAAACACTGAACGCAATTTCAGACAAAACTGACTGAACTCGCTTGCGAAATGGTGCGAGTTTCACTGAATGCATCCTGAGCCAATCGGTATGGTTTGTATGAACGAGGCCCATCAGTGGCCAGATAAATGTAGTCTATACGCTCATTTTACATATAGCTCCAAGTTATCTTGCCTGGTTAAAAGTACTCACCGGTGTCCGCAGTGTTCGGGTTGAATTCAGTGTTGGTATAAGAAATTAACTGAAGCTGACGATTCAGATTATCCAACAATGGGCTTGATAATGTGATTTGTTTTTCTCCTGGGCTTTTTGTTGTGACACTGTCCACTTCTGCAGCTACGTTGAAGGCTCCCATGATGCATGACAAGCTCACCTGAGAGAAGAAATACATTGAATATTGTCAGGTAGAGGTGAAGGTCGTATTTTCATTTTGTAGTTTTGACACGTTCAGCACATTGGATCTTAGCACCAGTCTAGGGTGATCTTGTTAAATTAAAAAGAAACTAAAATGTTTGAGGAGATGACCAGTGGCTGGGGATTGGAGTATCACATGTGGCTTGTGACCTAATGCCCTGTGGCTCACCACTGGGGCCTTCAGTTATGGCACTAGCATGGACTATATCAGAGGGTATTCTCACCTCAGCCATTTATGACATATCTAAAGAAGGTCACACATGTCTAAATAGATGAGAGTCCTGAACTTCCCTTCGGGTGTGTAATGTAAACAGGTTTTTTGCTTTGTATACAGGGTATTATGTCTTGTATACAAGTCAAAGAATATACAAGGACAAACCTGCTGACAGTGCCCTCAATCCAAAAAAAACTGCATATTCTAGTAGAACCTGTCTTTCTATAGGTCATGTTCTTCAGTGTTTTAAGAAAGGATTGCTTGTATCCTTGAATGAAAGTCTGATAAGGTCTCCCTCCGTGCAGATTTTATAATCAGATAAAACTCCTGCTAGCACAGCAAGGGGCAGTAGGGTTTATGCACCAGTCAGTCTATGAAATCAGATTTCCCCCAACCAGTTCCAATGTTTTTCAGTTCATTACTTGTGTACATAGATAGCAGGGTCACTTGCATATTCTTCCTTTTTGTGTCACTTGTGAAAGTTACATAGGCTGAAATAAAGCGCAAGTCCAAATCTTGATCCATTACATAAAATTTTACATTAGTTTGGATTGCTTTTATTATATCGATAGCCTATCCTTAGGATAGGTCATCAATTTCAGATTGGTGGGGTTAGGTTTCCGCTCAGAAGAAAGCGGAGACAAAAGTCCTGCATGCACAGCTTTTGTCTCCGCTCAAAAATCAACTTCTGAGCGGACACCCTAACGGACCCAATTATAGTCTATGGGGTCCTTGGCTTTATTCACATCACCGTTATGTGCCGATTCCGTCCTTTCCCTTCTCCTAAACAGAGCAGGAGAACGGAAACGCTAAACTGTGATGTGAACGAAGCCTTAGATGCATTTTACCTATTTTTTTAATTGTTGTTGTCTGCTTTAGCAAAATCATAGCACAACTTATTTATGGTTGCCTTAATGAAAGATGAGAAAAAAAAATAAAAAAATTTGTGAACCATCCTTTAGGGCGCTTTGAGAGCAGCATAAACTGGATCACTTACTTTCCCAGTCCGTTTTCTTAAAATTTGGATTGATCAGCTCGAGCATGAGCGGCACACTGAAGTCCATTCAATATACTGTACCCCTCGGGGAGTCCTCATTCAGGAGCTCCTGACCCAGGAGCTCGTAAATATGAGGACTCCCTGACGTGTGCAGTGTATAGAGAGGACTCAGCACTTGGCTCACACTGAAGCAGGTCAGTGCAAATTTTAATAAAACGACTGTTAGCCCAAGAAAGTGGCCCACCTTTTTTCTCAGGGTATCATTCACCAATTTATGCTGCTTCCAGTTTATGATGTTCTGAGGGCAGCCTAAAACTGGTGAAAGATTGCTTTTAATGCTACCATTATATGGATCCAAGCAGAACTGTAGAATTGTCATGGCACACAGGCCCACAATCCACGGGTCATAATGACCAATACATAATTTGCCAATGTGTGAAGAGTAGGCTTACCTCATAATAGTTTTTCTTTTTGAGATCCAGCAAACTTAGTCCTACAAGAACAATTGCAAATGTTAAAGATTTGTGGTGACTTATTTCTTGGAGACATCTACCAAAATAGTTGCAATATTGTTTTCTTAGAGTTAGATATCTCACACAGAAGTTTAACGTACTCAACATGAGCGTGACCGCTCAATGACCCACAGTTTAAATCAACTTTTTAATCCAGAAGCCTTGCATCTTCCATGTCGCCACTGAGCTCATAATATGCTTCCCGTTTTGAAGAAATAACTTCTCAGCAGTCATCTATCATTATGACAGGCAGGATTATAAGACAGATAACACTTGTTATAAAACTGGAGGCGTATAACACAAGATACGCCAATGACAATAGGTGTTGGGGACAGCTCCCTTCTTACCTCATCTCATCACAGGTCAGAACACTCTCCCTTAAAAGTCAGTGATCCCCAAGCTACAGATTCCTATGGTCCTTGCAAAGCAAATCTTTGAACTGCTGTAAGCTAAACAGCAACTCTGGCAACACACACCACACAAAAACAGTAGTAAAAAACAGTGCTGTGGAGTCGGAGTCAGGCCTATTTTTGTCTGGGGTAGGAAAAAAAAGGTACAGACTGCAGTTTAAAAAACTATTAATATTGTGTAATTAATTTTACTTTCTTAGGAAGTTTAGAAATGTTAATAAAATATATTTATGTTCTATCAGGGCATCCATGAAGGAGGATCTGACTAAGACAATACTTTTTCTGAGGACAAATTCATAGATTTCTTACTATTAAAAGCATAACAAACTTTTGAAGTTATTGCATATTTACTTAGAGGATTTAAAAGGGAAACTCGTCCCCTGACATGGCTACATAGCTACAGAAGCAGCAAGTCTACTCTTATTGTACTTGTTCAAGGCTGCAACCTTCTAAAAAATGCTTTTTATTGTCCCTGTGAAGGGTGAAAGAGGCACCACTCTGCTCATACTGCACACAGTCACTGAAAAGAAAGCCGTATCTGTCACAAATGGTGCACACACAGGTTTTCAACATGGCTCAAAGAGCTCTATCAATCGCGAACTTAGAGGATGGTGAGGGGGGTGTAGCAGAGCCAAGAAAGGTGTTGGGCCGGGTATTTCTATTAAAAAATAAAAACAAACACACACTAGTCCACGGGTTCTCTCTAGTCTCTTTGTCCCAACCCAGGGACGCCAGGAGGTCGTCGAGCATTATGTAAACTAGGCTTGCACCAGGTATCCAATTATCTATACTTTTGTACCGGTATCGATCAGATACCGGGATTTGCCTTTTACCGATACTAGGCTCCACTACTGCGCAGCTTACTATCAGAATATGGCATGCTCTGCTCTCCGCATGCTTCAGGTTCTCCTCAGCAGCACAGTGGAGTGGGAGTCTCTGCCTCCCTCACCACTGTGCCGCTGCTACCAATGAAAGGAGAGAGCTGTGGAGGAGGGGAGGGGCTGTGGCCATTGTGCCACCAATGAAGGCAGCTAACCCATGGTGCCGCACCGGAGGGGTTAACTGCAGTGGACCGCAGCGCCATGTCATAGAAGTCGGGTGTCGGCTATGTGATTCTGCAGCCGACAGAATACACCTGTATTTGTATTAAGGGTTAGCAATCTTCATTGTGGTGCAGGACGCCCCCTCCCCCCCCTTCACAGTATTAAAAACATTGGTGGTGCCCTCCCTACCCCCCCCATCCCCAGTATTTAAAATATTGGTGGCACAGTGTGCCCCTACAACCTACCCAGTATTAAAATTATTGGAGGCAGTGGCCCCACAGGGTCCCTTCCTCATAAGTGGCAGTGGCAGCTCTGATCGGAGCCCTAGCAGTGTAATCTCGGGGCTCCGATCGGTTACCATGGCACTCAGGACAAGAGATGAGCGAACTTTAAAAAATAGTTCGGCGTTCGGGTTGTGGTAATCGCCGCATCCCGTTATGGATTCCACTACCGCGGACTATCCAGGCATATGGAATCCATAAGGGGCGGCTTCCACGAACCCGAACTTTGGAAAAACCGAAGGACCTGGGATGACGTCACCATCATGTGATCAGTGCAGGGGGCATGGCTCAGCACTGGATTTGTCTTTTTAGGAGCTGAAGCAGAATCCTTTTCTCCCTGAACAGTATAAGGCACCATGTGCCCGATACCAGCCTACTCAAAGTCCTGGATTTTCTCAAGGTTCGGCTCCAGAGCCCGGCGTAATGGGGACACTCATCTGTAAACGCTCCCGTCCGCTAGCAGACACTGCACTGTTTCGTTACTACTTTTAATGCTCAATGAAGACAACAGCAGGCCATTCTCCAGAAACATTGGCAGGTCCTTTTGACGGAAAGGGACCTTAGGAGAGTGATCCCTGAGAGACCATTAATCACTTGGAAAAGAGCAAAGAATTTGAGAGATATGGTGACAAGAAGCCAATATGCGGCTCCTGTGAGAAGTGGTCTTTTTGGTGATAAGGGTCCACAATGGGGATCATTCCTCTGGCAGGGGTAGAGAATATAAATTAGTGCATCATATTTCCTGTAGAACGGAGACGGTCATATATTATGCGGAGTGCCCGTGTGGTCTCATCTATGTAGGGATGACCACTAGGGCGTTCAAAACTAGATTAGAACACATTTGTGATATCAGAGCAACAGGCGAGATCACTCAGAGGAAAAACTCAAGAAGTTGAAACCCATTGCAAAACACTTTCAGGAAGTCCATAACAGCGACCCTAAGTGGATTTCCTTTAGAGGGATAGACCAGGCGAGGTCAGGAATTAGGGGAAGAGATGTTAAACACTGTCTCCTTCAAAGAGAGACAAAATGGATGGCTCTGCTTAATACGGCGATTTCTCATAGACTTAATGAGGCCCTTCGTTTCAAATACTTTCTATAGTTTATTTTATGATGGTTTTTTATTCTGAATTTCTTTTATTCTATTTCCTTATTGCTGTAGCCATTATTGTCCCTTGAATATTGGAATATTGATTACATTATGAACAGAAATGATGTGACCTAAAGAACGTACTAGTTGGAAGAGGAAACGAGAGAAGAGTTCATTGTTCAATTATGGGGAATAGGATTATATGAATTAAATTGTAATACTACATTGGGATTTGTGTATTAATAAACTAATGGAAAATCTAAAAAAAAAAAAAAATATATAAAATTCTTTCCTTTTACCACAATTACTGCATGATCACATTTATTCTTGATTTTTATCGATCATTTATTCACTATATATGTATATGGATTTTCATTAATGCATCAAGTTTAAATAATTAAAATGCATAAGTATTTATTTAATCAAGTTTCATATTATACATGCGCACGTTTTGCACAATGAGTGTGTGTATAATATAATATATATATATATATATATATATATATATATATATATATATACACATATACACACACACACACATATATATATATATATATATATATATATATATATATATATATATATACACACATACATATACATATACATACACATACACATACACACACTCATTTAGTATATATAATTTTTTTAGGTTTGTAATGCACATTTTCACTTTATACGTATTTAATTATGTTTTTCTTTATAATATTATGATGAGGCACTATGGGGGCTATAAGGGATGTGTGAGGGGGGGAGGATGGGGGGTGATCTTGACTAGTCACAGGAGTGTGGGGGCTACATGGGAGGAGGGTTAAGACTTTGACAGGGGCCCCACAACAGTATAAAAGGAGTGGTGTTTACACAGGAGGAGGGAGGTGCGAAGCGCATTGGGGGGGGGGGGGGCCTTACAAAAATTTGCTGTGGGGCCCAGTCCCTTCTAGTTACGCCCCTGGGCAAGGTGCTCCATCGCGCTGGAAAATGCATTGTTCACCAAACTGTTGTTGGATTGTTGGAAGAACTTGCTGTTGGAGGGTGTTTTGGTACCATTCTTTATTCATGGCTGTGTTTTTGGGCAAAATTGTGAGTGAGCCCACTCCCTTAGATGAGAAGCAACCCCACACATGAATGGTTTCAGGATGCTTTACTGTTGGCATGACACAGGACTGATGGTAGCGCTCACCTTTTCTTCTCCGGGCAAGCCTTTTTCCAGATGCCCCAAACAATCGGAAAGAGGCTTCATCGGAGAATATGACTTTGCCCCAGTCCATTCACCATACTTTCTGCAGAAGATCAATCTGTCCCTGATGTTTTTTTGGAGAGAAGTGGCTTCTTTGCTGCCCTTCTTGACACCAGGCCATCTTCCAAAAGTCTTCGCCTCACTGTGCGTGCAGATGCGCTCACACCTGCCTGCTGCCATTCCGGAGCAAGCTCTGCACTGGTGGTACTCCAATCCCACAGCTGAATCCTCTTTAGATGATCCTGGCGCTTGCTGGACTTTCTTGGACACCCTGAAGCCTTCTTAACAAGAATTGAACCTCTTTCCTTGAAGTTCTTGATGATCCTATAAATTGTTTATTGAGGTGCAATCTTAGTAGCCACAATATCCTTGCCTGTGAAGCCATTTTTTTGCAACGCAATGATGGCAGCTCACGTTTCTGTGCAGGTCACCATGGTTAACAATGGAAGAACAATGATTTCAAGCATTACCCTCCTTTTAACATGTCAAGTCTGCCATTTTAACCTAATCAGCCTGACATAATGATCTCAAGCCTTGTGCTCGTCAACATTCTCACCTGAGTTAACTAGACGATTGCTGTCATTAAAGGACCTGCTGAGATCATTTCAGTAATGAAATGCAGTGGAAATGTTTTTTGGGATTAAGGTAATTTTCATGGCAAAGAAGGACTATGCAATTCATCTGATCACTCTTCATAACATTCTGGAGTATATGCAAATTGCTATTATAAAAACTTAAGCAGAAACTTTTCCAATTTCCAATATTTATGTAATTCTTAAAACTTTTGACCACGAATGTACAGTAGAGGTCTATATAGTCTCATTGCCTTCATCCCTATTCAGCCATGTCACCAGTGTGCTATGTGTTTTCTAGGAGACACTCTTCATTTAAGTTATTTGTTAATTTTGTTGTTTGTTCAGAAATTGGATTCCAACAAATCAGCTTTATGTTCTATCTAAGCAGCCTCATTATTGATATAATGGTGAGAAAAAGCCGAATTTTACTATAGCAAATTTGTTATTACTAATTATTGGCCCTTTATGAAGGAGTCGTACCTCTGGTGTACCAACTCCACAGCCCTGGTAAAAACTGTATAAGGGCTTCTGGTTAGGGTTGAGCGAATTGAGCTTCAGATCATAAATCCAAAAGTCGATTTGTTAAAAATCTTTGTTTGTAATGCAGTTTCCATAGAGCATTTACAATGTATTTGCTCTGTGTAGGAAAACTTTATCTTGTCCGAAGTTGTGCGAGACTTCGGTAAATGACTGATATTTTTATCTGTGGATTTAAAAACATTTCAAAATAGGAATCTGAAACACCTCGGTACCGAAGTCTCAGGCAACTTTGGACGAGAGGGTTTTCCTACACAAAGCAGATACATTGTAAATGCTATAAGGAAAAAGCATTAAAAACGAAGTTTAACAAATCGACCGGATCTATGATCAGAAGCTCGACTCGCTCAACCCTACTTCTGGTTTTCAATACGGTTTTTAAAAGAGACAGTGGTACCATAGACATTGGTATGGTTGTGGCCTTTACTGTGGTTTTAGTGCAGATCTATTTCCCACTGAAGTTACTAGGGAACCTTCATCAAAGATTGTGAAATAAAAAGTAGCATTACCTACAGCAAAAAGGGCATGCTATAGGTTTAATAACGCACACCATGGCCTGAAAATACAACATTAAAACACGTACACATTAAAAATGGATAACGGAGAACACAATATGGAACAATAAAAAATAAATTAAAAAAATAAAAATCACATTGTACATATCTGCATTTGATCCATACGTTCATATGCAAGTACAAATGAGCCTGTGCAGGGATAACAATCTGCACTCCGCACAATTTAACAAATTCCTACCGCACAGCGAAGGGTTAATTACATGACAATTGACAGAGGACCGGGGTTTACTTCTGAGAAGAGTGATGTCATTAGGTGTGTCTGGAGTAGTCAGTAAAGAAACACAATGTCTGTTCTCCAGTGCGAGAAAGATTAATCCATCGCTAGATATGCCGGAAGACTATGTGGTAACCACAAGCTGAAAACCAGACAGGTAGGAACTATTCACATGTGGCAGAGATTTCTGCAACTCTCACATACTCTTGAATAGAGACTTGCAGAAAGTGCTAACTGCCGAAACAACTTCATTCAGATGGAATGGAGTTCTGGCTGCAGAAATTTTTGCACAAATTTTTCCCCTGGGTGTGAATATTCGGTAATAAACAGTAAAAGAACAGTCACACACCTGGAATGAGTATTGTCTTCAGAGGACGGACTTCCACACCCTGAACAGGGTACTGCAATGGAGAATTTGCTTCTGCAATAATAATCTTGTCTGTTGGACTAAAGGATCTAAAAAATAGTCAAAATAGAAAGTTTCATTAAATCAGGTTTAAATCTTTTTGTTAAAAAAATAAAAATCTTACAAAAGGCTAAAAATATGCACACAAAAAAAGTTAATACCAGTTAAAAAGTTAACAAATTTGGCTTCGCACCAACTGGGGTGCGCTGTGTGTATACACCAGGAAAATCTTCCAATGTATGAAGAAGTTATGGCCAAATAAAAGTCAAAGGCTGTCCTTTAGGCATACTTTTCAGCCAGTACAGACGCAGATGGACCGCGCTTCTCAATACAACCGTAATCCGTAAAAGACACACAGGTACACCATGGACTCAAGCACACACCTGTATTACAGTTCCATGCTGTATATGGCTCCTATAAAGGCATACAAGCAGGTCAGTAAAAATAGGCGATTTTTTTTTCTGTGAATGTGAAAAAAAAAATAAAAATAAATAGGTGTCCGTGATTTTTTTTTTAGTCTTGTGGTACTTGACTAGATTATTTTGGTGGTAATTATTTTACAGCTCACAGTAAATATGGCAATGAGTTCTTATCAGTTTACTGAGCTATAGACATGTATTACTTATAATCTTTAGCATTCATTATGGTTTTCCAATTTGTCCGTAAAAAATGTTGCCTATCCGTGATTTTGGGATAAGGCTACTTTCACATTAGCGTTTTTTGAAGATCAGTCATAGATCTGCACAAACGCTTCTGTTACAATAATACAACCGCATGCATCCATCATGAACAGATCTGGTTGTACTATGTCTTCTATAGCCATGACGGATCTGTCTTGAACACCATTGTGTCAGAGAAAACGGATCTGTCTCCCATTGACTTTCAACGGTGTTCAAGACAGATCAGTCATGGCTATAGAAGATATAATACAACCGGATCAGTTCATGACGGATGCATGCGGTTGTATTATTGTAACAGAAGCGTTTTTGCAGATCCATGACGTCTTGCTCCACACTATATCGCGGACTGAAAAATGCTGCATGCAGTGTTTTGGTGTCCGCCTACACAGAGGAATGGTGACTGAACGGAGGCAAACTGATGCATTCTGAGCGGATCCTTTTCCATTCAGAATGCATTTGGGCAAAACTGAGCTGTTTTGGACCGCTTCTGATAGCCTATAACTGATTTCACAAACGGAAAGCCAAAACGCTAGCCTAAGCTGTCCAGAAAAAAATAAAAATTGGTTGGCAACCCTGCATACAAGACACAAGGGCTCTGCCTGAGCCTCTCATTATGATGTAATGTAAAGTAATTTCTGAAGATCGCAGTGGTAAAATGTATTGATGTACCGTATTTTTCGCCCTATAAGACGCACCGGCCTATAAGACGCACCTGGGTTTTTGAGGATAAAAAATAAGAAAAAAAATATTTTTAACCAAAAGGTGTGCTTTTGAAGTAATGGTGGTCTGTGCATGACAGTATTATGGGGGGGGATCTGTGGATGGCACTGTTATGTGGGGGAGATGTGGATACCACTGTGATGGGGGATCTGTGGATAGCACTGTGATGGGGGATCTGTGGATAGCACTGTGATGGGGGGATCTGTGGATAGCACTGTGATGGGGGATCTGTGGATAGCACTGTGATGGGGCCATTTATGAATGACACTGTAATGGATTGGATCTGTGGATGACACATATATAGCATCTTATGCTATATGTGTCATCCACAGATCACCCCAATTACAGTGTCATCCACAGGTGCCCCTTTTCTAAAACATCTGGCCCATGACTGCTTAGGGGCGGGGCCTGGCAACACGCGGCGGGGGCCCGCCGCTAAAGTGTGACTGCTTTCATAACATTTATAATCTTTAATCATGTCCCTTATTCCCTATAAGCCCAGTACAGTAGCGCTCTGCTAACCTGCTATACCGATCCTCTAGCAGGCAGAGCGGTGCGGCGGCAGGCTGCTGTGTAACGTCCTCACTGACGTCATCTGCCTGCTCCTCCTGCTTCATTCATAAAGTGAAAGGAGCAGGCAGATGACGTCAGTGAGGACGTTACACAGCACCGCTCTGCCTGCTAGAGGATCGGTATAGCAGGTTAGCAGAGCGCTACTGTATTGGGCTTATAGGGAATAAGGGGACATGATTAAAGATTATAAATGTTATGAAAGCAGTCACGCTGTGAGCGGCGGGCCGCCCGCCATGTGTTGCCAGGCTCCGCCCCCTCCTCCTTCCATGCCGATACATCGCAGGCTGTGCGATGTATTGGCTTTAACTATAGGAAAATGGTAGCATTCGCCATATAAGACGCACTGCCATTTTCCCCCCACTTTTGGGGGGGGGGGGAAAGTGCGTCTTATATGGCGAAAAATACGGTAATTAAAACTTTGGTTAAATAATAAAAAGGTAAACTATAGCTAGAAAGCCCAGATGACAGACACAATTGGATGAGGCAACATTTTCCAGCACAGATTTGCCCAAAATCTGATAACTTGCAAATTTTGCAGCGGAATTGGCCATTTCCATTGGAAACTGAAATTCGAAGGGTTAATCTGTATAAATCTGTAATATACATGACATGCTGTGGATTAAAACACTCCCTACAATCTACCAAGAATTGTATCTTCTATTCCATTCTAATGTGTGTTTTGCAAATACAGTCCTCAAGTCGCACACAAAATTCTGTAGCAAGCCCGTATGCTTAATGCATCAATGCCTAATGATACACACCTCTAAAACTGCCCAGAATGGCACTATACACCGGTAATTAGTGCTGGTGACATCACCGGGTCCCCTGCTAGGCAAAAGCACCGATGTGAAGCGCGGTACATCACCGACTCACAACAAACACCTTGCCCTGCACAAGGCAGCGCAAAGCAAGGGGAGCACCGGAGCAAGGAAATGCTCCGATGCTCCACCTGTACATGGTAAAGGAGTGAAGGGGAGCTTATGATCCCAGACAACCCCTTTAAAGGGCTTGGACAAGACTAGACAAACATGGCTTCTCAAAACCTTCTCCACAAGTTGTATGTGGAAATGCAACTCGACTCTTTCACCGAGCTGCAATGCCAGTGTGGACATGGACAAGTGTGTGTCAGTTTCGGGAAGAATGCAGCCATGTTTATCTAACCCTGTGCCACTCTTAAAATAATTGACTTCATTAGCAAAACAAAGTACACTGATAAGAAAGTTTCACCTAGCAGATGACAAGTTCACCAGTCTAGCAATGATTACCAGTTCTTCAACCCGGGCTGACACACTGGAGTACAGAGGGAACCTCACAAGGTCTATAAGGAGCCGCAAGTTAGGACAAAGGTCTTGATTTAGCCATTATCATTAACTCCTGCTGAAAAGCAGAAAGCTGGCAAAGTGGTTAGTACTGGTGCTTTGCTGTGCCAGGGTCCCAATCTTACCAGGAACAACATCTGCATGGAGTTTATATGTTATTTATGTGGGTTTCCTCCTTGAACTCCGGTTTCTTTCCACACTATAAAAATAAGCAAATTGGCTTCCTACTAAATTGTGTGTTGGTGTCGAGCAATGAGAAATGATTTTCATTGTAAGAGGGGTTTTTTTTGCACGTCAAGTTGTTTAAAGTGCTAGCAAAATAAAGGAAGTATTAATTAGTAAAACTATTTTCTAATTTCCTGTTGTCTAAACTTTGGGGGCATCTTATGGTCAGGTACATCTTAGGCTAAGTTCATATCTGCGTTCGGCCTTTCCGTTCTCCTGCTCCGTTATAGGAGCAGGAGAACGGATTCGGCACATAACTGAGCAGAACGGGAGCCAAATGGAGCCTACGGACCCCATAGACTATAATGGTTCGTTAGTTGTCCGCTCCAAAATCATCTTTGGAGCGGACAACTAACAGACCCCATTATAGTCTATGGGGTCCGTAGGCTCAGTTAAGTGCCAAATCCATCCTTTCCGTTCTCCTGCTCCTATAACGGAGCAGGAGAACGGAAAGGCGGAAAGCTGATGTGACCTCACCCTTGTAGTCCAAAAAAATACAGTAATCTGTATTTGAGGAAAAAAGGGTAAGGGGACATGATCAAAACCTTTAAATATGTTATATAAATAAGGTTCAGGAGGGCAATGTTTTTAATAAAAACACAAGATCAAGGGGGTGAAAGCTAAAAACTTATTTGGGAAGAAGACCACAACTAACATCAGGAAATACTACGCCAAAAGTTGAGGCTTGGAACAAACTTTCATCATATGTGGTTGGGAAGTCTAAGGTAAAGTGAATTTAATGGGTCACTGTTTAATGGTTTCAACAAACTTTTGATATGTCAGATATGTGCTGAGAACTGCACTTCTCTTTTCTTGTTCTCGTGATAAGTGCTTACATAATCACAAATCTCTTTATTGCAGAGGATGGAATGAGACAAGCCCACAGACTTGTGCAAGTCTCCTGCAGTGAAGAAAAAGAACGCGACGTGCAAGCGCTTCTCTCATTTCGTTTAAGTGATCGGTGGATGTCAACACTCAGACCCCCACCGATCAAAACTGTCGGTCTGTATGCCAGAGATAAACGTGTCTATCCCAAGATAAATAGGAATTAACATAAGGGCAGACTAGATGGAACAGGGGGTCTTTTTCTGCCGTCAATCTTCTACAGTTCTGAGTAGAATTTTTAAGGCACTCTTGGCGTATATGTAAAGCGGTTTTCCGAGAGTTAAATATTGAAGACCTAGACTTCGGCTTACGCCACTGGATTGTAGACAATCAGATAAGTGGGTCCTTTACTTAGGATACAAAGCACAGCACTGTGCATAGTATAATGGTTGTACTTTGCATGGTAGCTCAGCCAGTATACTTGAATGGGACAGCGTTGAACAAATGGGACCAATGGATGAGAAGTCACAGGCTGAGGAAGAGGCACAATGACCCTTTCCACCAGCTGATTGAGGTCTAACTTCTGAGAACCCCACCAAACAGAAAATGAAGACCTATTCCGAAGACAAGTCATGAATATTTAACTCTCAGAAACCCTTTTGATTGACTAATTTATGAATTTTGGGGGTGAAAAAGGAAACTGTCTAATTCTTCTAGAGCCTAATAATTTCTCAGGTCCCCCAATGGGAAAAAAAAGTGATAGAAAACACAGATTTAAAAGCATTATGATCTATCCTTTTTCTCCAGGATAAACTCTGCCACTAACACCCAGGAATAACTTACAGTAAAGTAACTTACATTACAGATCAGAATGGCAACAGGGGAGTTACGCCAAGTCCCACTCTTTGGTTTTTCTATCCAAACTCTAAGAGACATGCAAATTTCTTCAGTAAAATGACCAATTAATTCGTGAGCGGCCATGCAGAAATCCATTTTTTATAGATCACACATATCTTAGCACATGTCCTATTCAGGTCATAATTTCAGATGAGAATATCCCTTTCTATTGATGGGAGTGAGAAAAATATGGAATGCACATGGAAGAAGCCTTTTTTCATGGACTGAAAATATGGTTGTGGGAGTGTGCCTAAGGAGAGTCTCAGATGAGAGAGTTCACTGCGGGAAACACTCCACATGGAAGCACAATTACCCTTCCTGCACTCTGCTTTTGTAACAGGCCCTCACGGATTTATAATGCTGCGTGTCCCTGCCCCCCTCCACTGTAATGATTTGTACCAATGTCATTATGTATAATTCATTACAGAATATGTCAGGCAAGAACACACAGCATTATAAATCATTATAACAGCTGCCAGAATTCATATAGCTCTACGCCTCCATTTCCAAGCAGTCCTAGATAGGATCAATAGACTACTTCTATATGAACAACTGAGCCCTATCCACACAGATCCATTTACTGCCTTTGAGAGTCGCGACTGTCCTTTTCCACTGATTTTCAATACTGTATTACATCATAGCTTTTATTTTCTTGGTCGAGCTTGTCCGCTTCGTTTGCCCTTATGTAGGTCTGACCGGTGGTACTTATGGAGTTCGTCATCCAGCTTTTCTTGAATTTCTTTGTAACCTAATGTTACCCATTGCACTCGTTTTTCTTTATTCTAAAATCCAATAAATGCTTTTTGAAACATAATTTATTATAATGCATTCAGGTCCAGTTACAAGAGCAGAGTCCAGGATGGGATATTATGTTCTCAATCAGAGCATTTCTTGCAGTGAACTCGCTCATCTGAAACTGGCCAAACACTGAAGCACAGTAGACATTTGATACAATTGCCACAATAAAATTTTGACAAGTCATGCCAAGAGTCCTCAATTTTCTGCTTCAACTTTAATTCATCAAGAAGGCGCCATAGGCAAGAAATATTCAGTGGATCCCTCAAAGATCAACAGGATTTCCCAGCATAAGGCTGGGGTAATATCTAGACTTTATGTAGCACTTTAAATTGATTTAAACTACTGAGCTACAGCTATGAAATGTTTGCACTACTTATGACTAACTTGATCAATGTTACGTCAGTTACAAAATAAATCTAATGCTGGGGTCAATAGTCCTCCACCGAAAACCTAGATTTCCAAAAAAGTGGCATCTCGAGCATCCACCCTGGCTAGATTTTAGGAGTTGGTGGAACACAGTTTAGTTCTCTTGTGACCTAAAGCAACCGTCCATTAGGGGGACAAAAAAGCCTTACATAATATGACATACAATCAAGACTTAATAGCGAGTGCAGCAGAGCCGGGGGATGGGCGTAGTACTGAATGCAGGTTTCTATAAGGAATGTAATAGGGAGATGTTAAAGAAACAGGAAACATAGCAAAGAATATCACCCCGCTCCAGTGATTTTAAATAAGCTTGATAAATATCTTCAGGAGGCCTTCTCAATGGGTGTATTGGATCAGAAACTGGTAGATGTCGCACATTCTGTAACACCGGTTTCATATTCACTGCCCAAGGTACAGGAGTTTTTCCTCTACCCTTCAGACCCATTGTGTCTGGTTGTATCGGGGGGAAGACTCAGTGTCTAGGTGGATCATCATTTACAGTCCTTAGTGGTGAATATTAGAGATGAGCGAGCACCAAAGTGTTCGGATACTCTGTCCGAACACATATTGATATTCGTGCGCTCGGCCGAGTATAATGGAAGTCAATGGGAGACAACCAGGCACCCCCTACTCGGATGAGGGGAGGGTGCCTGGTCCATTGGAAAAGGTCAGAAGGTGACAAACACCACCGAAATGGATCTGGATCAGCATGGGGACTAGGCCTGCACAATATATCGCGAAAGCAATCGTTATCGCAATTAATCGCCATATCGCAATCGCAATTTGCTGACCCAAAAATGCTGCAATTATATTACCGTATTTTTCGCTTTATAAGACACACTTTTTCCCCCCAAAAGTGTGTGGGGGGGGAATGGTAGTGCATCTTATAAAGCGATGGTTGGCTTTCTACGTGAAAGCTGTATCTCTGGCCGCTATGCTGCACAGCGCAGCCAGCGATACATCAGTTACAGTGCGGGGAGGGGGGAGGGGCTGGTGGAAAGTCGCTATTTTAATGAACACATGTTCTTATATCTATTTTATTTATCTGTTCTGTGCAGAGCTATTAAGAAAATGGCAAGTTTTGTATCTTGTACTTTTGCAGTAATGCAAATTTGTATTTCATTTTGAAAAACACTGCGCATTTCAGTTCTAGAGTTCAGCAAAACTACATTTCACATTATCAGTAATCTGTGTGTGCTTTTACCTTGAAAATCCAAGCAGATAGACCTCTAGCACAATTCCCTTAAAATATCGCATCGCATATCGATATCGCAATTTTTAGGGCCCTAATCGCAATCGCACAAAATTCCCATATCGTGCAGCCCTAATGGGGACCATGTCTGGGTGCATCTTGGACGCCAGTGTCGCTGCTGGGAACCATATTGTCCTAGTTGTCCTCCACTTACAAAGCGATGAAATCCCGCCCCCTCAAAAAAAATGTTGTTAGGAAACATTCTTTCCTGTATATTCAATTGTATATACAGTGCAAATGCTGCCAAAAATTACAAGGAAGAAGCACTCCGATACAGCCTGTATATCACATAAAAGAGGGCCTCATTCACATGGTGCTACAATTGTTCAGGTACACTGCTACACTCATAAAGCCTATGCACTAAGTGAAAGGGCTGGCAAAAATTACAAGGAACCGGCACTACAATACACCCTTTATTACACATAAAGGAGGGCATCATACACACCCTTAAAATATTATGATTGATGGCCTACTGGTGACCCTCAAAAACATTTGGAGCAAGGGCCTGCTGGTTACCCTCTAAAACATTATAGTTGAGGGCCTGAAGGTGAGCGGACCCTATAAAACATTGCAGTGATGGTCTACAGGTGAGCAGACCGAATAAAACATTAGAGGCAACTGTGTCATCATCCACCTCGTTAACGAATGATTGCCGTTCACTACTGTCATCTTCTTGAGACTGTGAAGGCTCAAGAGGTTGGGAATCAGGGCACAATATCTCAGGTACCTTTTCAAGCGCGCTTGGCGAGAGAGCCAAACCAAGTACTGGCGATGAAAAGAAGTCATGTGAATATCAGAGTGTGGGATCACTTGTTTGGCCAGACACGACATGGTAGGAGGAAGGAGGATCAGAGTGAGGATTCGTTTTAACAGACTCTTGGCTACAGAGACTGGACTTCGTGGAAGAGAGGGTGGTGCTTAACCGACTGGACGCATTATCTTCTGCAATCCAACCGACCACCTGTTCGCACTGGTCCGACTTGGACAGTGCTGTCCAGCGCCGCCCACCAGGTACACTGGCAGCAGGCACAGTTTCATTGCGCCCAGGGCCACGGCCTCTGCTTGCACCATCAGCATCACGCCCACTTCTCCATCCCTTTGTGCTTGCCTTCTTCATATTAATGGTTTTGTCGGTAGATGTGGGGCAGATTTTTTTTACTGTTTTATGCCAAAGACAGTTTTGTGATGCAGGACAATACTGGATACAGAAAAATACAGATTTTGTGCACTACACTAGGCCAGCGATAATGTAATTTTGACGATACACACTGTATTGTCTTCCAGTAAGGTACTGGATACAGAAAAATACTGATTTTGGTCAATACACTAGCCCAGAAAGAATGTAATTTGGACAATGCACACTGTATTCGGATGCAGTTCTATATTGGATACAAATTTGTCCCAAATAAAATGTATTATCTGCTGGAATACTGTATATACGTTTGCGGCCTAAACGCACACACAGATGTGCCCAAAACCAGTTAACTATGGCCAAAATATATATCACTCTCTGCTGGAGTAATTAATATAACGGTTGCGGATTAAACGC
Source organism: Bufotes viridis (assembly GCA_033119425.1). Taxonomy (NCBI): domain Eukaryota; kingdom Metazoa; phylum Chordata; class Amphibia; order Anura; family Bufonidae; genus Bufotes; species Bufotes viridis. Next base: position 423,970,247 of record CM065591.1, read on the forward strand.
GCACACAGATGTGGCACAAGTTAGGTTAACTTCCCCAGAATTTTTTTTCCTCTGATGGTGCAGTGTATCTCAGTACCAGGCACACTGTAGTGAATAAGCCCCTTTTTATAATGTCTGCCCAACACAGTGCTTTATGATGGTGCATTGTAGATGTCCCTAATCTGAAATCTTAGTGTCTTTTAGAAGTTTGGGTAGTTAAAAAAGCTATTTTCAAGCCCTGCACTATCTGTCCCTTCCTGGTGACGCCTGTCCCTGATAGTGCTGAAGCAAACCCCTTCTTAAAAAATAAAAAATAAAAAAAAATAAAAAATGTGCTGCACTGCTGTCAAACACACACTGTAGTCCATAAAAGGACTGTTAGGTCTTTCAATAAGGTTTTTGGAGTAATATCAGTAAGTTTAGAGCAAAACGCCATCTGTCCCTGCCTACTGTCTGCTCTCTCCGGCACTGAATGAGCTGAGTGCCAGACCTCATCTCCTATATGAAATGGTATTAAGGCTTACAGCTAACATGGCTATGGCCTTACACTGAAGGGAATTACTTACCTGGACCTTGATTGGCTGCTTAGAAGGCGCCAAATGTGCGGGGAGGAGAGTCGCGCAATGCAACAAATACACGGTGCTCGGCCGAGTAAAGCCAAACGGAGAGCATAGCGATGCTTGAGCCAAACCAATACTCTGCAGAGCATGCTCGCTCATCACTAGTGAATATCCCTAGTTATATCCTTGACAGCAAACTGGTCTTAAAAAGTATGCAGAGTTTTGAACTGAAACCAGGGTTCTCCTTAGCCACAAGTGATTGCAATTGCTTTATACCCTTTAATTCCACAAGATTTAGGACTTGAAGAATTGGCTTATCACTTAGACCGTTACAGCTCATCCTCACGAAAACCAAAAGAATTCTTGTTAAGAGCAACTGAATTTTTATTATATCACAAATATTTTATTTTTGATGAAAAAAAAAAATTCAGGAGAGCGAAGCTTCCACGGAGGCGCATTTCTCCCCATCTTACGCTCAGGTGTGGATGGGAACAAAAATGTATATGGACTCCTGACAATCCATTCCCTCCCAATATCAAATGGTTTGGTTGCTTTATAGATGACCTGATGCAATTTTTCTAATTTCATTTGTTATATCAATAATAATTGGGATCTTAGATACACATCATACTTTTTTTCAAAAGTTAGTTAACTTTTTTAGAGGGCACTTACAGTAGAAGGTGGCCGAATTTCAAGTGCCTCATATAGGAAGGAATCTGAAGCAAATTCCATCCTACATGCATCCTCATGCCATCCCAAACAGGTCATTCACAATATTCCGTATGGAGAGCTTGCCAGGATGCGCCATAGTTGATCAAGTGACAAAACTTTATTTCCAGAGTCCCAGGTCATCTGGGAGAGACCTATGGAGAGGTAATATCCAGAACGGTCCCTTAAAAAGGCATATTTCAGAGTAGCCAAATTAGATAGAAGCTCCTTACCGAAGGGGAATTTGGATTAGAGACATCTCATCATGAGCAAGGAAAGATTAACTTTGTCATATCATACAGCAATCAGTACACCAACAAAAAATAATCACCACTAAATACTTATCCATATTAGAGAAGTATGAGGTTCTAAAGCAAGGATCAGCAACCCCTGGCACTCCAGCTGTTCTGAAACTACAACTCCCAGAATCCTCAGGGTGATTTCTCCTCATTTACCTTTCAGGGCATAGAAAGGGTGTAAAGACAGGGGGAGATCATGTAATAAAAAAAAAAAAAAAAACATTTTGGATATTCATATTAGGTATGGACCTAATCTACTTATTCATTTTTATGAGGATGCCTTTTGCCAATAATCTGCATAAGGATGCATGTCCCTAATAATCTGCAGAAAGAAGAAAATACCGGCTGCGTAATCAAGTGGATGAGGAGAGTTATTTTTTTTAAATATTTTTAACCCCTCAATGGCCATTTTATTTAGCATTCTGTCTTAAGAATGCTATTATTTTCCGTTATAACCATGTTATAACGGAAAATAATAAAGTGAACTTCGGGTCCCCATCGAGTTCGGGAAATTATTTTTTACAGTATAAATCAATTTCTAAAGTTATTATGCGAAGTCTCGCGAGCCTTTTCAAAGTAATAACTTCAGCTCATCGGAGCCAAAACATTCTAATACTGTATCGAGCGCTTGCTCCGTACAGTATTAAAACAAAGTTTTATGCGAATCAACTTCGGCTGTTTCATCCGAAGTCGATTCGCTCATCCCAACTTACGACTATTCTGCAATCCAACAGTGGTAGCTGTGCTTGTACACTATAGGAAAAAAGTGCTGGCCTATCTGCACTCCTGTGGTCCCGGTCACCAGAGAGGCTGGAGCTTTTCCTATAGTGTGCATGCACGAACACTGCTGCTGGACTGCAGGGTGGTTATATCCATGGTAACAAGCAGGGTATAATGTGTTGAAGAAAATGGATAAAGCCAGGAAAGGAGGCAATATGGATAGTAAAAATACATTAGTATTTTGTGGCTTGTATTAACTCTGTGTACTTGATAAATGCCATTAGCTGAAGTGAGAAAACTCCTTTAATAGCATGCATCCTTATGAAGACTAGTAGCATGCATCCCCGTGAGAATTATTATTAACATGCATCCTCATGAAGATTATTAGTAACATGCATCCTCATGAGGAATATTGGTAACATTTAGTAACTTACTGAAGATTATTAGTGACATCTCTGTTCTCTGAGAATTATTTTAAATGGCCGCTAGCAACCTGTCCTAGAATGTGAGCAGCACTGGTTGACTCCACTTGCAGAGCTGCCTATGGGGATGAGGGGGCCTCACTACACACTACATCTGGCATGTCCTACACATTGGGCAAGATTGATCAAAACTGGTGTAAAGTAAAACTGACTTAGTTACCCATAGTAACCAGATTCCACCTTTCATTTTAGAAAGGAGCTCTGAAAATTGAAAGGTGGAATCTTATTTGTATCTATGGGCAGCTAAGCCAGTTCTACTTGACACTAGCTTGATAAATCTCCCCCACTGAGTTTTCCAGTCAGGCTGCTCAGCCATGATGGCATATCGTAGTCAGGACCGCATCATTACTATCAATTGTAGAGCAGTGTAGGCAGGTCAAAACAAGTCAAAATGTGATAGTTTGTCTATGTTTGGTTTTAGAAAGTGCTGTGTGGGCCTTTTTATAAATTTGAGAATAGACCATTACCTTTCCACACAGACAAATGTGAAGACAAACTTTAATTTGTCGCTGTTCATAAATTAGGGCCCCACGTCAAATATTTTCTCACTTATTTGTTTGGTTATCTTCATCTACTTTTAGGGAATTATGTTAAACTAAGAAAACTGTCTTAGTTGCTCCAAGCAACCAATCAGATCCCACCTTTCATTTGCCAAAGGAGCTCTGAAAAATGAACGGTGGAATCTGATTGGTTGCTATGGGTTTTCATTACACCAGTCTAGCTATATCTCCCCCATTGTGTGTGAAAATCTGATGTAGTTTTAGAATGAAAGTTTGTGAACCCTTCAAAGTTTTCTAACACCACCGTGTGCTAGTTTTACATGTGATTTGTTTGAAGAATGGAGCAAGGCACACTAATTGGAACTGGTGCCGGGAAGGACAAGTAACAATAAATTACCTTTAAAAAAAAATCATTTTTTAAAAATCGCATTTTTATAATATGTTAATTACGTCGCTACCAGCAAGTAGGGCATTTACTTGCTGGTAGCCACCGCATCCTCCTTTTAAAAAAAAAACAAACGCCCCCTCCTCCAGTCGATTGACAGGGCCAGCGAGCGCTCTCCTCCTCCGGCTGGCCCTGTCTGCATTCCAAATCCTGCACATGCGCCGTACCGGTATTCGGTCGGCACAGGCGCACTGAGAGGAGGCCGCTCGCTCGGCCGCTCCTTCCTCAGTGCGCCTGCGCCGATGACTTCACATCTACACCCGGAAGAGAGGATGCCGGCATCGTTGGTAAGGAGGTGGAGAGTCCGGTGATGTCGCTGGATGCTCGAATCAGGTAAGTATTTTCCTAATAAGCATGCTACCACAAAAACCACCAACGAAATGGAGTAAAATAATTTGAAAAAAAAAAAAGGATTATAAACACTATACCACCAACGTCCTCTCTTCCGGGTGTAGATGTGACGTCATCAGCGCAGGCGCACTGAAGGAGCAGCCTCCTCTCAGTGCGCCTGCGCCGACTGGAGACAGATACGGCACAGGCACGGGATTTGGAACGCAGACGGGGCCAGCCAGAGGAGGAGAGTGCTCGCTGGCGTTGGCAATAAACTGGAGGAGACGGCGTTTTTTTGAAAGGAGGATGCATGTATTCCAGGAGAATTCTCCAGATCCAGCACTGCTGGGGTCCGGCCTCGATCCGGTCATATTCCAGATACACAGCATTGCGTGCATTCTCTGCCAGATCTCTGTGCCACAGATGTGAAACTAGCATTATACCATGCCTGATGAACAAACCTGTTCTCTCTAAAGCTCGCTATGTAACCATCACTTAATTTGGTTAGCCAATAAAATCTGTCATATCAGCAAAGAGTCAATTACTCTTACCGGTAATTGGATTTCCCAATAAAAAGAGTAAATAGGGTGGAACAGGCACTATCACCTGAGGCTGCAGAGAGGACTGGTTAATAGGTGGATGTGTGTATATATTGCACAATCAGGCCAAATGTTGCGTAAAAGTATTTATTTTCTATGTTATCCAATATAAGTTTATATATATCAAAAAAAGGAAAAGGTAAAAATTGTAAAAAAATCAATAGGTTAAAAAAATCTATGCATAAATAGATGGTGATGTCCTAATGGGAAATTCGTATAGAAAAGTTCATAGAAGGTATTATTTCATTATACAAGGCAGTTCACCTGGAAAAAACAAACGGTAGTTCATATAATGGTGAAAGCAGCAATAGTTCAGGCAATAAGCAAAAAACGGGTAAAAAAAAAAAAACAACCATTGCTTACCGGTAATGGTTTTTCTTGATACCCATGACGGCACCTGTGCGAAGTAGGACCCTCCCATCCAAGACAGGAAACCTGCTGAGATAAAAAAGCTACACGCCCCTACACACCTCAGTGATTATGAGAAAACTACTCCGGATGTATCTGCATTCATATTAGAGAAAGATTCTTCTCTCTTTCTTTTTAATATATATATACACACATTTTATTTTATTTATTTATTTTATTTTTATTTATTTATTTATTTATTTTTTGAATAAAGGCAATGTATTCAGGACATACATTAGTACCGCCAATCAAGAAGAGAACAAGGGGGGGAAGTTATAGGTGCCGTCATGGGTATCAAGAAAAACCATTACCGGTAAGCAATGGTTGTTTTCCCCTCACCCATGACGGCACCTGTGCGAGATAAAATAGAAACTGTAATCTAGGGGGGACTATCGCCTGAAGGACTTTCCTTCCAAAGGCCATGTCCGAATTTAGGTTCAATCTATAGTGCTTTATGAAAGTGTGTGGAGAACTCCACGTGGCTGCAGTACAGATCTGAGAAAGAGAAGCCTCTGCCCTCTCTGCCCAGGAGGTGGCCATAGCTCTGGTTGAATGGGCTCCAAATCCCGTCGGGGGAGGTAGATCTAAAGTGTAAGCTAGAGAAATGGTATTCTTGACCCATCTAGCTAACACACTGGAGGATATCTTACAGCCCTTACAACGCCCCTGAAATTGTACTAATAAATTCTCATCCTTCCTCCAGGAGCCGACACTCTCCTCGCAGTAGTTATGGCCAACAAAAAAGCTAGTTTGTACGACAGGATCTGTATCGGGACCTCACCTAACGGTTCAAAGGGTGCCTGGCATAAGGCGGAAAGGACCGTGTTCAGATCCCATGGGGGAGACAAGGGCCGAGGGGAAGGATTGGCTCTAGCTACTGCCGAAATGAATCTTCTGCTTAATTAATGTTTCTATGTTCCTATGGACGGAAAAGATTCTATGCCTCTTAGGACCTAATCCCTCAACGGCCTGGTCAGCAATGGACTTTGGCTGCTTTCCTTCCTCTAATTGCATAGTCAATTTAACCGCCTTAAGTAATGGCTGGACATCTTCTGGTGGAGATAGGGCTCTCCCTGCGAGATCTTCATCCGAGGAAGAAAACTACTGATGATACCTCTTCCCCTGATTCCAGATCAGAATCCATCTCTGGGATCTCTGAGTCAGAGTCCAGATTAACCTCTCTCATTTCAGGCTTAAACTTATAACGCTTAAGAGACCTTAAGGATGACTTTACTTCCGTCCGTACCATGGCTTTCATGGACTTAGAAAAGCTGCTAGATTCTTCTAATACTAATCTGTCAATGCAAGGCTGACACATGGGCCTGTTATAAGAAGAGGGTAAGGGCACTTTACAGCCAGCACACTCCTTATGTTTGCTTTTCCCAAACGCCTTATTAGGAGGTTTGGCCACCTAGAAAAAAACAAATTACACCTCCATCAATAAGGCAAAAAGGGCTTAATCTTACCAGGGTAGATCATTTTTCCCCACTCCTCAAGTTACCAGGCTTGAAAGCCTTGAGGGATCCACGGGGTCGGCGCGGCCCGAATCTGTGCCTTCCATGCTTCCCAGAGCACACAGTGCCTCTGAATGTATGTGGCTGGCTACCCCCTCCTGCCGCCACATTTATAACGCGCCTGAGGCCCTCTCCCGCCGGCCGAAGCCGTGCCTAACCCCGCTTCCGGTCTCGAGTGGTGCCTGATGACATCAGAGCGCCGGAAACTTGCGCATGCGCACTATGTGCATTTACCTCCGGGCGCCATCTTGGAACAGGGAGGAAGCGCTACCAGGGCCGGGAGCCGCCTGAGCACGGCCACAGCTACTCCCCACGAGGCCGGGAGAGGTGCAGGAAGGGAGCAGACTTAGTGCCGGCTGCTACAAGAGACTTGTGCCGCAGGGAACGGTCCTGTTAAGGTATGGAAGACCTGGACCTCCCCAGCCACTCCAGGTGTGTAGGAACTCCAGCAGGAGCTTCCCATCCGGAGGACAGGAAACCTAAACTGAGGTGTGTAGGGGCGTGTAGCTTTTTTATCTCAGCAGGTTTCCTGTCTTGGATGGGAGGGTCCTACTTCGCACAGGTGCCGTCATGGGTGAGGGGAAAAAAAAAAAAAAAAAAAAAAAAAGATCAATAGTTCATATAGAAGAGGAAAGGTAAAAAAAAGTAATACAATACGTATGTAATATGGATATACCAACCAGTGTATGGCTATAATAGCCTATATGAGCCGCTTTGTAGGATATCCCTGGAGACCTTCACCTGGTAAGTAGCCTGTCACCTCTGTGTCTCCTTGTGCGGATTGGCATGCTGGAGCGGCGTGTCTCTGTGAATGCTGGAGGTGGTGAGCAGTACTTCCGGGTGGTGGATCACGTGCATCCCACGTGACCGGAGTACAGCTTCCTCAGTAGAAGCAGTCCTAGCTTCGAAACGAGTCTGGCCTATAACACTATTCCCACAAAGAAAACTTAATCGCACTGCACCTTACTAAACAGTCTCTGTTTAAACAGCGCGCCAAGAAGTTATCCACCGCGGCCGTACGCCTGCGCCGACTGAAGACAGATACGGCGCAGGCACGGGATTTGGAATGCAGACAGGGCCAGCCAGAGGAGGAGAGTGCTCGCTGGCCTTGGCAATCAACTGGAGGAGGGAGCGTTTTTTTGAAAGGAGGATGCGGCGGCTACAAGCAAGTACCTACTTGCTGGTAGCGAAGTAATTAAGCCTCAGGTGATAGTGCCTGTTCCACCCTATTTTTTCTTTTTCTGGGAAATCCAATTACCGGTAAGAGTAATTGACTCTTTGCTGATATGACAGATTTTAACCAAATTAAGTGATGGTTACATAGCGAGCTTTAGAGAGAACAGGTTTGTTCATCAGGCGTGGTATAATGCTAGTTTCACATCTGTGGCACAGATCTGGCAGAGAAGGCACGCAATGCTGTGTATCTGGAATATGACCGGATCTCCGCCGGACCCCAGCAGTGCTGGATCTGGAGAATTCTCCTGGAATACATGCTGAAGATGTAAAACTTGTGATATAAAGTTGCTGCACTCAGATTATTATTTTTGCATTTAAAGGGCTTCTGTCACCCGCCAAAAGTCATTTTTCTTTTTTGGGCATATTAAAATACTCAGTGGAAGAAGCAGTCCTAGCTTCGAAACGCGTGTGGCCTATAGCACTATATCCACAAAGAAAACTTAATCGCACTGCACCTTACTGAACAGTCTGTTTAAACAGTGCGCCAAGAAGTTATCCACCGCGGCCGTACGCCTGCGCCGACTGAAGACAGATATGGCGCAGGCACAGGATTTGGAACGCAGACAGGGCCAGCCAGAGGAGGAGAGCGTTCGCTGGCCCTGGCAATCAACTGGAGGAGGGGTGTTTTTTTGAAAGGAGGATGCAGCAGCTACCAGCAAGTGAACGCCCTACTTGCTGGTAGTGAAGTAATTAACATTATAAAAGTACGATTTTTAAAGAAACTAAGCCACAGAACAAGGTAAGAGCCCTATATATTGAATAGTCGCACAATAAGGATTTTAATATGCCCAAAAAAGAAAAATGACTTTTGGCGGGTGACAGAAGCCCTTTAAATGCAAAAATAATAATCTGAGTGCAGCAACTTTATATCACCAGTTTTACATCTTCAGCAATTTTTTTATTTTTAACCTTCTATTGCCCTGTTAACATAGCATTCTGTATTTAGAATGCTCTTATTTTCCCATATAACCATGTTATAAGGTATAATAATAAAATATATAAAATACTCAACCTGAAACCGGACTTCAGTGATAAAGTCCGGCTTCGGGTATGGGTACCAAACATGCCCATTTTCAGCACGCGCAAAACGCATTAAACCGCTTTGCACTCACGAGGAAAAATCGCGCATTAAACCGCAACGCATCCGCCTCTGATTCCAGCCATAGGTCTTTTTCAAGATGGTATGTGGAGAGGGGATACCGAAACACTGTTTCCGGAGATCATCCGCTGATACCTTAAAGTCAGACCACTGGGAGCAATTTCGTCTTATTCTAAGGTATTGCCCCTTAGGAATGCCCCTCTTGAGTGGGTGAGGATGTCCACTTTCCCACCTCAAGAGTGCATTCGAGGCCGTAGGTTTGCGGAACACTTGTTTTTAGATATCCAGTGGGGTCAATCTCAATCGAGATATCCAAGAAAGTAAGAGGTTTTTAATCAATCACAGATGTAAAATGTTTTTAACGTACTTTATTTAGGCAGTAAACAGTATTTACTTAGGACGTCCACCTATTGTACAACAGTTAACTAGCTTTTCTAATTTCTATATGTGATGGTGGGCAGGGGCGTAGCCAACAGCTCAGGGGCCCTGGTGCAAGAGTTCAGCTTGGGCCCCCCTTCCCTCAGTGCTTTGTGTGTCTTCTTATGCGGCACAAGGGTCTTTGGGCCCCCTCAGGCTCCTGGGCCCGGTGGCGACTGCTACCTCTGCACCCCTATAGCTACGCCCCTGATAGTGGGTATCCTTTCAGGGGACATTACCTCTGATACGTGGTTGGGGAATCCCAAAGAAGTTTTTTCGGAACAGGAACTTCCAACTCTGACCTATACACCCAACATTAATGCTGCTTTCAGAAATCTCACTAGGGTGTATAAAAATCAAGTCAGATCTTGGTGGGAAGTACAAACTCTGGATACATATTCAAGAGGGCTGAGAAATCCAGTCCTACCAAGTATCAGACTGAGGTCTGAGACACTGATGAACAAGTGGGAGAAGGAATCTATTGATTCATCCCTACGACTGATGGAATTTTTGCTAGAAGAGGAGAGAGAATTACTTACTAAAAATTCAACAGAACTAAAGGAAGCTATTGAAGTGGCAAAGAAACTCTCTCCTCTACCAGACTTTACTAAAAGAGAAACATTGTTACAACAATCAATGGAGAGATTCACAGGGTATTTGAAGGAGAGAAAACAATCAGTTTGTGAGAGACAGTAAAGATTTCAGAGAGGGTAAGATTCTTGAATTTGCAGGTCAGAAAGTGGTCAGGAATCCCACGGAAAGTGAGACAGACCCATCATCCTCCGAGTACGAAACCGATCTTGAAACAGGATCAGGAACAAACTATAGGAATCGGGGAGAGGCAGAGGCAGAGGAAGAGGTAGAGGTGCAGGTAGAGCATGCGGCCGGGGACGTGGTAACAATGAGAGGTCATCAGGTTTTTTTTTTTTGTTTTTTTTTTTAGGAACAGTAGAGTACCCACTCAGGAACAGGAGAGGCAATTAAGGCTAGGTTCTCACGGGCGTCATGTTTGACGCCTGGATAAGAGGCGGATGCGTTGCGGGAAAATGCGCGATTTTTCCAGGCGAGTGCAAAGCGTTTTAATGCGTTTTGCACGCACATGCGAAAAATCGGCATGTTTGATACCCAGACCCGAACTTAATCACTGAAGTCTGGTTTCGGGTTGATTATTTTTTATATTTTATTATTTTCCATTATAACATGGTTATATGGAAAAATAGCATTCTAAATACAGAATGCTATATTAACAGGGCAATAGAGGGTTAAAAATAAAAGATTAAACTCTCCTCCTGCCATTGATCGTGCAGGTGCAAGGAACATCTTCTATCTTCATATCTGTTGGTTTGAAGGACCTTTGGTGACGTCACTGGGTCACATGGTCCAATCACCGAAGGTCCTTTACCCAGCAGAATGAAGAAAGATCCCGTCAAGAGGATGAGGCGAGTTAAAGTTTTTTTTATTTTTAACCCTCTCCCCCTTTTTACATAACATTCTGTAATTAGAATGCTATTATTTTCCCATATAACCATGTTATCAGGGAAAATAATAAAGATCTGGTCCCCGTCCCGATGTCTCCTAGCAACGATGCGGGAAAATCGCACCGCATCCGCAGTTGCTTGCAATTTTCCCGCAGCTCCATTCACTTCTATGGGGCCTGCGTTGAGTGAAAATCTCAGCATGTTTTATATTCTGTGTTTCACGCAACGCAAAAGTAATGCGGGAAAATCACCGCTCATGTACACAGCCCCATAGAAATGAATGGGTCCGGATTCATATATATATTAAATAAATATATACACAAATACACTAAGGGGTATCAGGGTACATTATTATACAGGGGTAATATAACTAAGGAGTAGAAGGGTAAATTATACAGGAGTAATATAACTGAGGAGGGCTATCAGGGACATTATACAGGGGTAATACAACTTATATTATATAAGTTATATTACCCCTATATCATGTCCCTTGAGATAGCCCTCCTCCGTTATATTAGCCTCAGATAAAAGACCTCCCCTCCTCCCATAGTGCCCATAAGTATAATGCCCTCTGTATAATTAGAATATATAATGGCCCCTCTGTGTTATTAATATTCTTATTATAATGACCCCGCTGTATTAGGCTCCATTCACACATCGGCAGAATGTGTCTGCATACGTTCCACAATTATGCAGGACGCGTGCGGACACATTTATTCTCTATGGGGGCGGAATGGATGCGAAAAGCACACAGTGTGCTCTTCGCATCCGCATTTCCGGTCCACAGCTCTGGAAAAAAAGAAAAGATGTCCTATTCTTGTCTGCAGCTGCAGACAAGAATAGGCTGTTATATGGGGGTGTTGGCAGGGTGTATTGCGGATCCACAAAACACTACGGACATGTGAGTGGACCCTAATAGTAATAATTATGGTGCCCTTCAGCCCCTTCAGCATACAGTCCCATGTAAAATACGTCACTCCCTGCCTTTAGCCCCTCCATCATACAGTCTCATGTAAAATACAAAACTCCCCCTGCTTTCAGCCCTTCCAGGATCCAACAACCTGCTCTGTTGAATCTCCTGCACATCTTGAGGCCCCACCCCCTGTATGACAAAACTCTGTCTCTTCCTCCGACATCATACCTCCCTGGAGCAACTCCATTCTAGTGCTCTACTGTCTCATAGGCTTTAGGCCACTAGCCTGAAGTTTATGAGAAGGATCGGATCAGGAGTTGGCAGATGGCAGCTCAGCACGTCGGTGATGATTAGGGTGTGCCCAGGCACACCCGACACACCCCATGCGCACGCCTATGGAGATACCCTCCTCGCCAGTCTAGATGTAGAAGCTCTTTGCAGCTCCATCCCACACCAACGAGGATGTGATTCTGTACAGACATTCCTGTTGGAAAGAGGTTCTCATCTTCATGAGCATAATGAGCTGATAAAAACTCTGCTCAACTTTATTCTGTACCACAATGTTTTCATGTTTGACCGTTCCCTCTACCAGCTCAGGGGGGTGGCGATGGGCAGTCCCTGTGCCCCGACCTTCGCCAACCTGTACCTGGACTGGTGGGAAAAAGAGACTGTTTGGTGATGAGATGGAGGAATGGACCTCGTCCATTTTATTATGGATGAGGTTCATTGACGACATATTCATCTTATGGAGAGGTACAAAGAAAACATTTTCTGACTTTGTATCCAGGCTGAATGTAAATACTTTGGGCCTATATTTTACATCTGTGATTGATGAAAAACATCTTACTTTCTTGGATCTCTCGATTGTGATTGACTCCTCTGGATATCTAAAAACAAGTGTTCCGCAAACCTACGGCCACGAATGCACTCTTGAGGTGGGAAAGTGGACATCCTTACTCAAGGAGTAATACCTTAGAATAAGACGAAATTGCTCCCAGTGGTCTTTAAGGTATCAGCGGATGATCTCCGGAAACGGTTTGTGGAGAGGGGGATACCCAAACACTGTCTTGAAGGAGGCCCATCAGTGTGCGGCCGCATGCGACAGGGATAATCTCCTGCATCCCAAAAATAGGGCATCTGAAGATGCTCAACTACGCATCATAGGGACTAGGGCTGCACGATATGGGAATTTTGTGCGATTGTGATTAGGGCCCTAAAAATTGCGATAATGATATGCGATGCGATATTTTAAGGGAATTGTGCTAGAGGTCTATCTGCTTGGATTTTCAAGGTAAAAGCACACACAGATTACTGATAATAATGAAATGTAGTTATGCTGAGCTCAAGAACTGAAATGCAGTGTTTTTCAAAATAAAATACATATTTGCATTACTGCAAAAGTACAAAATACAAAACTTGCCATTTTCTTAATAGCGCTGCACAGAACAGATAAATAAAATAGATATAAGAACATGTGTTCATTAAAATAATGACTTTCCACCAGCCCCTCCTTCCTCCCCGCACTGTAACTGATGTATCGCCGGCCGCGCTGTGCAGCATAGCGGCCGGAGATAGTGTCAGTGTCACGTAGAAAGTCAACCATCGCTTTATAAGACGCACTGTCACCTCCCCCTACTTTTTTTTTGGGGGGGGGGGAGGAGGAGTGTGTCTTGTAAAGCGAAGCGAAGAATACGGCAATATAATTGCAGCATTTTTTGGGTCGGCAAACTGCGATTAATTGCGATTGCTTTCCCGATGTATTGTGCAGGCCTAATAGGGACCTATGATACAGCACATAAAGAGATACGTGCACTGTTGACTGAACACTGGGAGATTCTGAGAACGGACCCAGATGTTGGGCATCTACTAGCATATTGTCGTGGGGGAACATAAAAGACAAGGTGGTCCATAGTGCATTTACTTCCCCTACGAGTGAAACCTGGCTAGGGGCGAATATACCAAATGGCACATACAAATGTGGCAATTGTATAGCCTGTAAGGTGATTTTGAAGTGTGCATATTTTACTAGGCTCGACCACAGGACATAGATTTAACATCAAATCCCTTATCAATTGTAAGACAGTAGGGGTGGTGCACCTCGCGACCTGCATTTGTGGATTACAATATGTAGGGAAAACTAATCGTGAATTTAGGAGACGCATAGGGGAGCATTTACTGAAGATCAGAAGTCATGGTGACACCCCTATTGCACAACACGTGGCAATCACCCCATGACTACAGACTGTTTTCAATTTCAGGGGATAGAACATGTGCGACCACCACCTAGGGGTGGGGGGGATGTGGATACACTCCTCCTGAGAAAGGAAGCACAGTGGATTTTCACGCTGAATACAGTAAAACCTAAGGGTCCTAATGATGCCATTACATTCGCATGTTTTATTGAGTGAATGGCGTTGCCCTACAATATTCAGTTCAGATTATATATCCTGTTGCCTTCCTGTGCTTTCCATTTTCCCTTACCTGTCAGACCTGGAGACATGAGAAAATTTATGTCATTACGTGTTTAATGAGACAAGTAGTTCCTGACATTTTTGCCTAATGTTTTTATGTTTAATGCGTCTATGGCTGGTATGGTTAGACCTGTTCCGATCTATACTTCATTGGCCCCATGTCCCCGTTTAGGTATAACTCTAGCAATTGTCACCGTAATCGAACTCCCCACTGCCAAAGCGAATGATTACGACAGGAGGAGGCGTGGCCGGCAATGGCGATCTGCACCTATTGCCTGCCTGTCAGAAACAAGTGATGACGACAGAAGGAGGCGTGGTCGGCGGGAGTGGCCGTACACCTATTGGCTTCCTGTCGGAGGCTTGGCAGTGAGAGGGGAGGAGCCATCTCCATTTAACCAGCGCATAGTTCGCGCGCGACACGGCCACTACAGTGCCGGGAGGCTCATTGTTTGCTGCACGCACGCCATCAGAGGCGTGCAGCGTCTTTTCAAGTTATATAGTCAGCAATCAGATCAAGTGTACTGGCGTGATTGCTGCGTACCCACCATCAGGGTCGCAGTGGATAGTCTCGGCCGGACACTTAGATCAGTGCTTCTGATGAATTACCAACACTAGTCGGAAGGGAAACGCGTCGAGCATTAGCACTGCAAGATATATTTGGTATATGCAGGCTGACTCTCTTCCCGTTACTTGAGCCTTAATAGGGAATATTCCTCCTGCACATTGGTCCTGTACTGAAATAGGGTCACGCACTATAGGGACTGCAGCCCTGAGGGACTAGTGCAGATACATTCCTAGGACTATAGCAGGAGAGTTCCATTACTCCTATACACAAGAAGTTTGTGGTAGGGTTGACTTAGGAACCAGCATAATTATTGGTCTGAATAGTTCCAGTCCACCCTATCAGCCTATCTGTGGAGATTACCTTTTTTAATAAAATAAAATGTTAACGTACTTTATTTAGGCAGTAAACAGTATTTACTTAGTAGGTCCACCTATTATACAAAAGTTAACTAGCTTATCCTTAAACCTAACACACTTGTCTTTAAAAGTTAATCCAGTTTTCCAATTCCACACTCCTACTTTTTCTTCAACTTTTTTAGCCCCCTTTTCAGTGATGAATCTGGAATGAAACTCCTCAATACAGCTAACTAGGCCTACTTTCCTACCCATATTTCAAAACTGGAGCGAGTGTCGTAAATATAAAGTTGCAAAATTTAGGCACAAGTGAACATAAAAAAAAATAAAATATATATATATATAATGGAAAGAGACTAATTTTCGGACTTTATGAAGCCAGAATTCTGGAGTGAAAGCATGATACATCAGGGCCAATGTATGTCATAAAATGTCCGCAGGAGCTTTTTTTCTAGTAATAATCCCCAGTGCCAAATTCATGTGTGCAATGACCTTTAGAGTAGGTTTAGTTTTGTGGAGAAAGTTTTGAGCAAGATTTTCCTGCAGGTTTTTCAGCCAAAACTAGAAATGGATCCAGCAGGATGGAGAAGTACAAGTCATTCCTTTATACTTTCAATTCCTGTGGATCCATTTCTGGCTTTGGCAGGAATAAAACTTAATCGCAAAGACAGGTGCACTCTGCGGTAATACCGAAACCCTCACGCTGATGTTAAAATTGGGAGGTTAGTTCGACATATCCTACTAAGAGGACATTACTTAAGCTCGGGCACCGCGCCAAAGTCTCTCAAGTAGCCCCAGGCCCTACCACTCCCCTACCTGGGCCGTATGGGGCCCTGTGATGCCCTGGGCCATATCAGCCAGTCTCGGGTGGGGCTCACAGGCACCTCCCACCTCCCATTGCAAGCATGGCTACGTGCTGGAGGTTACTGGGAAGCTTTGTTAGTCAGGCCTTATCTTCCCGTAATTCAGCCCACTGGCCCCTGGTATCGCCCATACAGCACAGGTAGGTGAGTGGTAGGGCCTCGGGCTACTTGAGAGACCTTGGCGCAGTGACCGAGCTTAAGACATGTCCTCCTAGTAGGATAAGTCGAACTAACCTCTCAATTTCAACATCAGTGTGAGGGTTTAGTATTATCGCAGAGTGCACCTGTCTTTGCTATTGTTAAGTTTTTGATTGATCTCCACATCATCGTTACGTATGTAGGATGTTTATTGTGGTACTTGTAGTCCGTTGCTGGCATCTTCCATTGTATGTATTTTTTTGCTGTTGATTGCCATCAGCAACGGACTACAGCTGATCAGCTGATCGCCAGGGGTGCCAGGACTCCAGTCCAGTAAAAAAGAAGACAACCCTTTTAAAGGTGTGTGTTCGATCCGGAAAGACACAGTCACCGTGTGGCAGTTGCATTTTCCAGATTAACATTGGTGCTCTGACCTGAATTCACAGAATCATAATGATTTATAATTCTGCAAGTTCCTGCCTGACTGCGGGTCTTCTGACAGTACTTACAGCATTATGGACTGACCCGGACATTAAGGAGGGGAAGCATGGCCAGCACTGCCATTACATGGGTTGCCCTTTTGGTGACCTTTTAAGATGGTTGAGGTGTTTAGTGCTGGGCCAGGAGGTTTTGGCGGGAAAATCTCCTGTTCTCTTAGGGATACTGGGCAGAGGTGGTCACCTTTACCTGGTGACCAGTGTTCTATTGGTCAAGGAAGTGACCAATGGCGTTGCTGGGTTTCTGTGTGTGTTGGCAGGTACCCAGCAACGTTGTTTTAATTGGTTAATGGATGTGAGGCAAAGTGGATAAATGTCCAGGCTTCACAAGGCTTAAGGGTCTTTGAAGCTGGACATTCTGAGAGCTGTGACCCCTTTTTGTCACCCTATTGTGATAATGGAAGCCTTTTTGGAAGAATTAGCTGCCCGTGCGGCCGAGGAAGGGGCTCCGTCTTGGCTGAATGATTGTCTGGCCAAGTTTCAAGTATCTGCGGCACCTGTTCCTGCTGCCCCCCTGATGGAAGGTGTATCGGCGCAAGCGGATTTGTCTATGGGAGGCGCGCTTCAAGAAGAACATTACCTGGTGGACCGGGGAGCGGAGTCGGCGTCTGTGGCTGCGGTGGAAGAGGATCGGGTCCTGCCATCGCGGGAGAGGAGTCGGCGGAGGAAACGGCCTTTTTCTCCTGCTTCTTCTGGAGCTGCGCGGCCGAAGTCTCGCGGGAGCGGGATTTCGGCTGAAGATCTCGCGAGGCTTGGAGCGGCTTCTTCTAAAGGGATGCGAGCTGCATCTGAAAATGGTGGTCCTTCGTCCACAGCCGTCCGGTCCGCAATCCCTCCCCAGGCAGGCGCTACTCCATGCCGCAGGGGTGCGGGCGGGCCAGCTGGTGCGGATTCATCCTCCTTCATGTCTCCCAGTCATTCCGGTGCGGCTGGGGAGGCGTCAGTCCTGGACCAGGCTTCTGCTGCGCCCCTGCTGGGACCTGCGGCTCCAGTTGGTGAGTTATCATCAGCGCAGTTACCCCCCATTATCTCCTCCCTGTCCAGACTGCTTTCTTCTCTGGAGTCTTTGGTTCCTCAGCGCCCCCCTGTTTCTGTGGCCAAGCCTGTTGGTTGTGATTTATCTAATGATGTATCGTCTGTGTGGCTGGCTTCTAGCAGGGGGGGTGCTGGGGAATCTGATAGTATTATTGAGCCTCTGCAGGTGTCTGAAGGATAGAGTTAAAGAGGTTGGTGACAGCTGCATGAGAGAAGTGATGCCTTGTACAATTTCACCATTGGGTTTTCACTTGTCTGCTGCAGTGAAGGAGAAGATTTGGTCTGGTGCCTTTATTGATTTAATGTCATTGCTTCCTTCTATCAGAGAGTTTAATGTCAAGTCTGATAGGAAGGATGAGAAAGCAGAGGAGAGAGGCGGCGCCGGCGCCGCGCTCCTTTCAGAACTGGCTTCAGGCCTTTTGTATTTTCGCCAGTGTATTAGGGAAAAGCAGCCAGAGAAGTGTTCTGGCCTTTTCCAACATGTGGACATCGTCTTGGAGGCCTACCGGAGCTTTGGGGGTTTCGGCTGGTATTATTACGATGAGGGCTTTAGACAGAAGATGGCCGTTTACCCTCAGCTACAGTGGGGCTCCAAAGATGCTAGTTTATGGCTGAATTTGTTGGTCCCGCAGAGGTCTATGGGGACCAATATCAGGAATGTTAATAATAATTCCATGATGAAGAAAGGTCTGTGTTTTGCCTTTAATGAGGCGCAGTGTAAATGGCCTGCCACTTGTAAATATAAACACGAGTGTGCATTTTGTGGAGCGGGCCACCCAATGTCTAGATGTTATAAAAAGCCAATCTGCCGGCTCAACCTTCTGCCAGGGATTACCTTCTCAAAAGCCTGGACTCCAGTAAAATTGGAGATAATGCGTCCATGGCTAAGCAGGTATCCAAACCGGCAGATTGCTGATTTGTTAGTGGCAGGTTTTGCGGTAGGTTTTATCTTGCCTCCCTTTACTGGGGAGGGCTGTGTTGCTGTTCAGAATTTAAAATCAGTTTTGCAGTTTCCAGATGCTGTGAGGGAAAAATTGGGGCGGAGTTAGCTGCGGGAAGGATTGTTGGTCCTTTTGATGAACCCCGTTTGAGAATTTTAGGCTGTCTCCTCTGGGTGTAGTCCCCAAAAGGAGGCTAATTCATTTAGGATCATACATCATCTATCTTTTCCCGCCGGTGCCTCTTTGAATGATGATATTGATTCTAGTTTATCTAAGGTGTGTTACACTAGTTTTGACACTGCGGTTGATTTAGTGAAATCGTTTGGTAAAGGGGCTCTGATGGCTAAGGCGGACATTAAGTCAGCGTTTAGGTTACTACCTATACATCCGTCAGCGTTTAATTCTCTGGGGTTTAGTTTTCAAGGTAAATTCTATTTTGACAAATGCCTCCCAATGGGTTGCTCCATTTCTTGTTTTTATTTTGAGGCATTCTCCACATTTTTAGAATGGGTGGTTGCTGTTAGATCAATGAGAGGTGGAGTAGTTCATTACCTTGATGATTTTTTGTTTGTGGGGCCGCCAGAGTCTGCTGTTTGTGCTGAGGTTTTATCATGTTTCTTTTCGGTTTGTGAGGAATTCGGGGTTCCGCTGGCGTTTGACTTGTTGTATTGAGTATTTGGGAATAGTGATAGATACTGAGCTGGGTGAACTTAGAGTTCCCATGCAAAAAATTGAGAAGGCGGTAGGTTTGATTCATGGGTTTTTGCAGCGCCGTACGGTGACAGTTAAAGAAATCCAGTCTTTGCTAGGCCTTTTAGCGTTTTTGGGAAAGTTCTGCCAATGGGGCGGGTGTTTTGTAGACAGTTGTCATTGGGTGTGGCTGGTTTGAAGAATCCGTTGTTTCATGTGAATATAACTAAGGACATGAAGGAAGACTTGCTAATTTGGTTGGAGTTCTTACAGGTATATAATGGTAGGTCTATGTGGTTGAGCGATTTTGAAGACTCGGTGCATTTTGCGTTGTTTACAGATGCTGCAGGGAGTAGTGGTTTTGGGGCGTACTGGAATGGTCATTGGTGTTCAGGTCATTGGCATCGTTCTTGGGTTCAGAATGGGGTGTTATCGAATATTTTGTTGTTGGAATTATTCCCTGTGTTGGTTGCAGTTACGATTTGGGGTAAGGAGTTTAGCAATAAGAGAGTGAGGTTGCATACAGATAATAAAGGAGTTATGTTTTCAGTTAACTGCCTTTCTTCTAAGAATGTTTTGGTCATAAAGTTATTGCGTCATTTGGTTTTGTTATGCTTGAGATACAATATTTGGATTAAGGCTGTTCATATTCCTGGCTTGAATAATGAAGTTGCTGACTCTTTGTCTCGGTCTCAGTTTCAGAGGTTCCGGTGTTTGGTCCCTTCTGCGGATGTCGTCGAGAGTCCGTGCCCGGATCATTTGTGGGGGTTAATTTGGACCTAGCCATGGGTATGTTAAGCAAGTCAGTGGCTCCTAACACTTGGAAAGGTTATTTGTCAGCATGGCGGCGTTGGCAATCATTTACGGGTAAAGTATCTGTGTCCCCGTTTGCTGTTGACGATTCTTTAGCGTTAGCATTTTGTCTAGATTTGATGGAGGAGGGGTTGTCTCATGGTTCGGTCTCTAAGATTCTAGCGGGTGTATCCTTTTTTCTTAGGTTGTTTGGTTTGCGTTCTTTATCTGAGATATTTTTACTTCGTCAGGTCCTGAAAGGTTATAGGGCGATAGGGCATTTGCCTGATGGCAGGTGTCCCATCTCTCCTGATATTTTGAAAAGGCTCTGTGGAGTTGCGGCTAAGGTGTGCTTTTCTCCGTATGAAGCGTTGCTGTTTAGGACTGCTTTTGTTTTGTTATTTTTTGCAGCCCTTAGGATAGGTGAGCTGCTTCCCAGGACCCGGATGGACAAGGGTGGTCTGTTGCGGCGTAACGTGTTGGTTCGTGCTGATTGTGTTTTGATTGATATTGTAAGATCTAAAACAGATCAGGGTGGTAAGGGTTGCACGCTGAAGTTAGGGATGTCTGGGGATAGAGAGATATGTCCGGTGCGGGTAACGGAGGCATTCCTGGCGGAGAGGCCGGGGGGATCTGATGGTTTATTTTTGTTGCACGAGGACTCTTTTCCATTATCTCAGTTTCAATTTAGGGCTGTGCTGGCTAAATGCTTGAAAGAGATTAAGTTGGATGCAAAATATTTCTCTACTCATTCCTTTAGGATTGGTGCAGCCACAGCGGCTGCACAGGCGGGGCTGTGCGAGAATGTCATTAAAAGGATCGGTAGATGGTCATCTAATACTTATAAGGTATATGTTCGTCCGCAGTTGTTGCTTAATTAATGGTTTTATTTTTTAATTTTAGGTTTAACAGTTTGGATTCTGGGTCATTCGTTTGTCCACTGGGCGAATGAGAGGGCTGCAGACAGAAGCTATGGTTTGAACCTTTCACTGCCGGAAGAGCTGGTGCAGGTTAGATGGGCTGGACTGAGGGGTATGCGTTGGGCAGGTTTGTTAACCCTAGTTGGTCGGTTGGTTAATGTTTTTCCTTGGCCCGATATCATTATTATTCATTTGGGTGGTAATGATGTCGGTAGTGTGGAAACGGTGCGTCTGCTGTGGCAGATGAAAAGGTCGCTAATGGAGTTGAGGGAATTTTTCCCTGGTACTCGTTTAGTCTATTCCGAGATCGTTCCGAGGAAAGTTTGGAGGGTTGAAGTGGTGCAGAAATGTAAAGAAAAGATTCGGAAGAGACTGAACAGGGCTATGGCGAAGTTTATGCCTTCTATTGGTGGGTTTTCCTATAGACATTTGGACTTGGAGAGTGGAGAGGATGGTTTATATTTTAAAGATGGAGTTCACCTTTCGGAGATTGGTTATGATATTTTTAATCTGGACCTACAGGCGATGGTCTAATTAGCTGTAGGTGGGGTGGGGCCCTTGCCTGTTTGATTGGCTCGGGCCTGTTGGGATAATTATTGATTGTTAGTCGTCCCGGTTAGGGATGGACTTGGATGTAACGACTGATATTGAGTCTGAGTTTGATTGGACTTACTGTTTTATTAATTGGTGAATAAAGAGTTAAGTTACCTCCACTCTCCAGTCTCTAGTGTCATGTTTTGTTGCATGTTTTAACCTATTTATTTGCAGGAACATTGGTAATAGAATATATGGCATGTATGGCCATGGACTGACCCGGACATTAAGGAGGGGAAGCATGGCCAGCACTGCCATTACATGGGTTGCCCTTTTGGTGACCTTTTAAGATGGTTGAGGTGTTTAGTGCTCGGCCAGGAGGTTTTGGCGGGAAAATCTCCTGTTCTCTTAGGGATACTGGGCAGAGGTGGTCACCTTTACCTGGTGACCAGTGTTCTATTGGTCAAGGAAGTGACCAATGGCGTTGCTGGGTTTCTGTGTGTGTTGGCAGGTACCCAGCAACGTTGTTTTAATTGGTTAATGGATGTGAGGCAAAGTGGATAAATGTCCAGGCTTCACAAGGCTTAAGGGTCTTTGAAGCTGGACATTCTGAGAGCTGTGACCCCTTTTTGTCCCCGCCCTCCCCCCCTTTTTTTTGGAGGGTTAGGTAAGAGGTTATTTATTGATTATTTTATGTTGGGATAATTATTGATTGTTAGTCGTCCCGGTTAGGGATGGACTTGGATGTAACGACTGATATTGAGTCTGAGTTTGATTGGACTTACTGTTTTATTAATTGGTGAATAAAGAGTTAAGTTACCTCCACTCTCCAGTCTCTAGTGTCATGTTTTGTTGCATGTTTTAACCTATTTATTTGCAGGAACATTGGTAATAGAATATATGGCATGTATGGCCATGAGAGTTCAGTACAGTAGACCCGTTGTCGGGCAGAAACTCACAGCATTGCAGGTCATTGTGCTGCTGTGATTTCGAGTCAGAGAAGCAGTAATTTGTCTAGAAAATGCGACCATCACGCATAGTTTTCACTATAGGCTTTAACACTGCTATAATGTATGCCTTGTTACCTCATCTTAAATGTTTTATGTTCCATCTCTCTTCTCTTGTACAGTTCATCAACCACAGACGGCTCCATATCTGCTGTAAAATTCACCGCATAAGGTTTTCCTAATAACTCTTGTCTGAAGGGAAAGTTCATAGTTGTCTCTGCTTCACATTTGCAGTTATTCTTTGGCAAGAGTCTGAAATAATAAAAAAAAAAAAAAAAATCAGAACTCATTTTACAATGCAGTCAGTCATTATTAAAATGAAGACAGGGAAAATCCAGCAAGTGGAGAAAATCAGTAAGTCCCTTCACGGATCCTCAGCCAGTCCAAGCCCAGAAGAGCAGCAGCAATTATAGCTTTACTGGAGTATTCGGAGCAGTCTTCTCAAGACCACTGAGCCCAGTCTCTGTAATTGCTGCAGTCAGTAATGGAACCGTCAGCACAGACTGGTCCTGTCAACTAGAATACTGCGTGAATACCCATCTGATCTCAGCCGCAGCAGTAGTAATACCCATCTCTGCTGCCGCGTTGTCCATTTAGTGAATGCACATATAATACACAGAGGACTCCTGAGTGTGGCATAGAGTTCCGTCCTCAGCGCTCTATGCCGGAAAAATCCTGATCAGGATCATCCCCATGCATTCTGAATGGAGAGAAATCCGTTCAGGATGAATCAGGATGTCTTCAGTTCAGGACCGGAACATTTTTGGACGCAGCAAATACCGCAGCATGCTGCGCTTTTTGTTCCGTCCAAAAATCCGGAACACTTGCCGCAAGGCCGGATCCGGAATTAATGCCCATTGAAAGGCATTAATCCGATCCGCCTTAAGCTAAACGCCGCTTCGAGCATCGCCGGATCCGACGTTTAGCTTTTTCTCAATGGTTACCATGGCAGCCAGGACGCTAAAGTCCTGGTTGCCATGGTAAAATGTAGTGGGGAGCGGGGGAGCAGTATACTTACCACCCGTGCGTCTCCCAGGGCGCTCCAGAGTGACGTCAGGGCGCCCTACACGCATGGATCACTTGATCGCATGGATCACGTGATCCATGCGCATGGGGCGCTCTGACATTCTGGAGCACCCCGGGAGCCGCACGGACTGTAAGTATACCGCTCCCCACTACTATGGCAAGTAGTATGTCCTGGCTGCCATAGTAACCTGAAAGCATTTCGAAGACTGATCAGGATCCTGATTAGTCTTCTAATGCTTTCAGGCGACTTGCGTTCTGAAGGATCCGGCGGGACGGAAGTGCCTGCCGGATCCTCAGAACGCAAGTGTGAAAGGACCATAATTGGTGGATACCAGGACCAGTATCTGCAGTCGTTTTAATTCCAGAACATTGGTATCTTAAAGAGGTTGGCCACTTTCTAGCTACTGTTGATCAACGTGTTTGTAAGAAGACTATACAGCACTTACTAATATAGTCTTTGTTGATACTCTGCGCAATTTTCTATATTTCATAAGGTATTCTCCCTTGTTGATTATTCTCCCTTCTCTGGATAGTTAATCAATATCAGATCGGTGGGAGTCTCAGGGGTCGCTCTGAGCGCCTCAGCCACTCCCTAGGCCATGTGACGTCACTGTGCATAAATCACATTACCTAGCTGCAGCTCAACCCCACTGACGTGAATTTATAAAATAGAAATAAAAGATCTCCGTTACGTTGTTCTTGACTTAATACTTGGCGCTGATGATCTCCGTGTGAAGTGGGTTCTATTCACATTAATCGCCAATTTCTCTGTAAAGGTGATGGCGCTGCTGTACTAAACAAATGCATCCGAAATCAGACTACTGCAGCCTTTTTGATGCAGCCAAACATACATCCAGAGGATCCAATCGGGATAGTCTTTCTCAAAACAATCCCTCTGTGGAAGTTAGAGGTTTGCGCACATAGTGAAACACCACCTTATATATGGTTATTAAAAGGTTTATTGGGGTCCATTCACACGTCCGCATCCGTTCCGCAATTTTCAATGGGGCTGGAATTGATGCAGACAGCACACTATGTGCTGTCCGCATCTGCAAAAAAAAAAAAAAAAAATAGAACATGTCCTATTCTGGTCTACAATAGACGACAAGAATAGTCATTTTTTATTATAGTGCTGGCCATGTGCCCATGGCCGGTGTCCGTGTTCTGCGGATCTAGCCAAACACTTATGGACGCGCGAATGGAGCCTTATACTCACAAGGAAGTATGTCAACATACAAACCATACAATCTAATAGAAGGGGGATTGACTTTTAAAATTAAA
Source organism: Bufotes viridis (assembly GCA_033119425.1). Classification (NCBI taxonomy): domain Eukaryota; kingdom Metazoa; phylum Chordata; class Amphibia; order Anura; family Bufonidae; genus Bufotes; species Bufotes viridis. Next base: position 423,995,047 of record CM065591.1, read on the forward strand.
GGTGAAGTGATGTGTGAACAGATGGGGGTCATCTACCTACTGGAGTGTCCGTGTGGCCTTCAGTATGTGGGACGGACCATGCGCAAATTAAAAACACATTAGCATTGAAAGCCACAGAGTGTCCGCACATTTCAAAAAATTGCACGATAAAGATCCGAAAGGGCTGAAGTTTGTCGGTATTGAGGAAGTAGATAGGAACTGCCGTGGTGGGGACCTGATAGCAAACATCAAGTGTCAGGAGGTGGAATGGATTTATAAATTAGGGACCCTGCAGCCACAAGGGCTGAACATCGATTTTGATTTAAAACCCTGTTTAATAGAATAGATCATAGCGGAATTGAGGTTGTAAACCATCGACGTGGAAGTTGTAATGAGATATTTCAAGTAGGAACTGAAAGGGTAATCTAGTCTGCAACCCGTGGACAAGCGAGTTTGAATTGAGCGAGATAGATCACGCAATCATTTTATGAATGGAGTAGGAATTGAAAGGGTGTAAAGGCAGATTCCTCTCCAGCGTAGATTATTGGTTGACCCGTATCACGTGTTGGTTTTATGAATGGAAAAAGGGTGAATGAGGGGATTGTCATTAGCTTTAAGTATGAGGATTACGAAGACAAGTAGGATTTGTAGGAATGCATAGAAAAGGAGATAGAGTGCTCCCTATGAATTTATGTTTCTTTATATATAAAGTTTTATGTGAATTTGTGATATTTTAAATGTGGGATTACCACTGCAGTAAGTGTCGATGAAGTGAGGAGCTATTAAACCCTACCCCTATAAAATATACACCCCTTGAAGGGCAGGACACTCTCCCCTAAAGCAGCAAGTCGTCCAAACCTAGGTCGGGCAGATCTATACGGCTGGATATATTTTATTTCAGTGCTTGTTGATATACTTCCTTTGTGAGTATAAAACCTTTTTTATGACCATATATAAAGGTGGTATTTCACTATGTCCGCAAACCTCTAACTTCCACAGAGGGATCGTTTGGAAAAAGACTATCCCGGTTGGATACTCTGATGTTTGGCTGCATCAAAAAGGCTGCAATAGTCTGATGCATTTGTTGAGTACGGCAGCGCTCATTGATGTGAATGTTGCAATACCAAGCACAGCCACTATACTATGTACGGCACTGTGCTTGGAAAGATGCCGGGTGCAAGCTGCGCTCACCATGGATCTGGCGAGCTCGGAAAATGAAAGTTGGAATCTGGTTGCCATCAGCAACTAAGCTAGTTTTTCTTTAAACCAGTTCTGATAAATCTCCCCCTGTGTGACTAAACCCCCCCCCCCCCCATACTTTTTCCAGTGCTGCAGACAGACGAGGAGTTTCAGTGAAGCAGCGGCTGAGCATGGGGCCTTGTAACTACTTCATTATATTGCATACTTTACTGCATTCATCTACTACACTTAAAAACCGTGCAGAATACATACTGTAGCACTTCATTATTCCACTTTAAGGATATCCCAGCATATTTTTCAAGTGGATGCAATAGACTGCTATCCAGTACATCCTCAGGGGCTTCTCTGTTCCAGACAGCCACCACCTTTTCAGTCTTGCTCCACATGTGAAGGCAGAAGAGGGACATTGGCAACATGACTGCCATAACAAGGCACAGCCTTCTGTTGGCCCGCATTCTGCAAAGAAAGATAAAAACAGAAAATTCTTAGAAGATACACTTTTATATTTAATTAAGAGACAAATCTTAGACCTTGTGCAAACCATGGTTGGGTCATACACCTTAGGGCTCATACACACGAACGTATTTTTTTCCTCTGTGTCAGTTCGTTTTTTTGGTGGGTTTTTTGCGGCTCGTATGCGGAACCGTTCACTTCAAGAGAGCTGCAAAAACGGAAATTATTCCATTTGCATTCCAGGTTCGTATGTCCGCGTGCCTTTCAGCAAAAAAATATCGAAGACGTCCTATTATTGTCCGCATTACGGACAAGGATAGGAATGTTCTAACAGGGGCCAGCTGTTCTGTTCTGCAAAATGCAGAATGCACACGGCCGGTACAGCCAACAGTCATGTACATGAGCCCTTAAAGAGAAATTTTCACTGTTCCTGACATGCCCATTTTAATAGATACATCCATTCCCCATGTGATAATTCTGGAGCATCTATTCTTATGGCTCTACTGTATGTTGTGCCGTTCCTTTATTATTTCTACTAGAAGTTATGAATGAATTGCTAGCAGTGTGTACCTGCACAGTCTGATAATGGAAGCACTGATTGGATAGAGCGAGTCTGTGCAGGTACACACCCCCAACTGGTTACCACCCTCTGTACCCTTAGTGCAGACTGCTAGCAATTCATTCATAACTTCTAGTAGAAATAATGAAGGAACGGCACAACAGAGACATAAGAATAGAGGCTCCAGAATTGTTATTGCATGGGAAATGCATGAAACTTAAAACAGGCGTGTCAGGAGCGGCGAAACGTCCTCTTAAAAGAGGTTGTCCAGAATTTTTTATTTTATTTTAAATGTGTCCCCCTACCTCAGCAGGACCTGTGAAGAGAGGTATACTTACCTGCTCACTAATGCTCTATTCAGACTCCTTTGCTCCTGTAAAGTCTTTACTGGACTTCTGGTCCCTGCATGGACGTGGAGACGTGCACCTCTGCAGCCAATGACTGGCCTCACCAGTGACCTCTCCACCAAGTGGCACATCACTGCGGAAGCCAGTCATTGGCTTCAGAAGAACACGCTACTGTATCCATGCAGTTAGTATACATACCTGGAACAGGTAGGTAGAGCAGTATTTTCAGGTCCCGTGGGGGGTGGGGTCTCAACAAACATTTATAAAAAAAAAAAAGAAATCCTGGACAATCGCTTTAGGCTTCATGCACACGACCGTATAGACCAGGCATGCTCAACCTGCGGCCCTCCAGTTGTTGGAAAACTACAACTCCCACAATGCCCTACTGTAGGCTGTTCGGGCATGCTGGGAGTTGTAGTTTTGCAAAAGCTGAAGGGCTGCAGGTTGAGCATGCCTGGTATAGACTATGTCCCCAATTAAAGGAGTTTAGCAGTGCTAGTATATTGATGACCTATCCTCAGTACTCTGGCATCCCCATCGAGCAACTGTTTTAGGAGTAAGCGGCACAGTTTTACCCTAGGTACACACCTAAGCGTTTTACAGCGCGTTCAAACGCGCTGTAAAACGCACAACATGTGAAAAGCCATGCTTCCCTATGGGCATGGTTCACAGCGCGTTTGAACGCGCTGGAAAACGCCTAACGCTGTCGCTTCTACTTGAGCTTCTTTAGGGCTTTTTTGCGCGCGTTTCCTTCCATAGGATTGTATTAGAAAGCGCAAAGATGAAATGCGCGTTTTTTACTAGGCAACCAGCTGAAAAAGGCCACTCCCAGGTGCAAGACAGAATCCTAGGCCCAAGCATGGAGGAAGCAGGCTGTGAAGCAACACCTTTCATATAGGTAGGCCTGCATTTTTAGTGGATCTAGCACCTGTCAATCACAAAAACGCACGAAAAACGCGCGTTCATTAATGACAAAAAAGCGCATACAATCGCGTGTAAAAACGCTTGAAAAAACGCACGCCTGCAAAACGCTTAGGTGTGTTCCCAGCCTTAAAGCCACAGCCAGGAATAGCTGTGCAGCGTTAGTATCCTGAGAATAAGTCATCAATATCAGACACCGGGCACCCCTGCCAATCAGCTGTTTGAAGGGGTCGTCTCGCTTGTCCGAGCACTGTGGCCTCCTCACTGTTTAACTGCACGTTATAAAGTGAATGTGACGAGCAGTTGTAATTACACTGCACCGCCACCACAATCTAGCTGCAGCACTCGTACAAGGGCAGCGGCCCCTTCACACCACCGATCCGATATTGTTGATCTATCCTGAGGATAGGTCATCAAAATACTAGCACTGCACAGCCGTCCCTGGCTGTGGCTTCAAAAACTGTCTTTTTTCGGTAAAGACAAAAGCTAAGTCAGGCGTGTCCAACAACCAGTCCATCTCCATGTTTTTCAGTGTGCATATAATCAGTGTCAAAGTGTACAACTAAGGCCTCATGCACACGGCCGTTGTTTGATTCCGTGTCCGTTGCTCCGTTTTTCGTGATTTTCTGCGGACCCATTGGTTTTCAATGGGTCCGTGGAAACCTCGGCAAATGCACCGTTTGTCCTCCGCGTCCGTGGTCCGTGATTCCAGTCCGTCAAAAAAATATAACCTGTCCTATTCTTGTCCGTGAAAAACGGTTCACGGACCCATTCAAGTCAATGGGTCAGTGAAAAATGCGGATGGCCATCCGTGTGTCATCCGCGTTCCGTGTCCGTTTTTTTTGCGGATCCCTTGGCAGGCACTTGGGAAACATTGTCAGCCTGTCTTTTGGTAAAATCTTTTGGGTCATGTCTGCTAAAAAAAAACGGAAGACACACGAAAACACAACGGAAGGCAAAAACGGACACGGATCACTGAACAACGGAACCCCTTTTTGCGGACAGCATAAAAAAACGGTCGTGTGCATGAGGCCTAAATCAATGGGGGCCACTTATGAAGGGACTTGAGGCTATTTAAGTTGAAAATAGTCACAAGTCCCTTTTTTAACTGGTTGTTCAACAATGTTTAGTGACAGGACTGGTTTTATGCCATGTTCAGCACTTAGACGTGAGAAGCAGGGGTGTGCTGGGGTCACCGACAAATTTACTATCATTTATGACTGGAAACAGGGGTAAGTGTTGCAGAAAAACATTTTCCTCTCCAGGCGCATGGACTGCCTTAGATTAGCCCGATTTAGGACTAGGTGTACATCCGGTCAGAAATCAGCTGAATCTTACGGCAGCTCAGGGGGAAATTTAAGAACACCCGTAAATCTAAAGCCAGTCTTAGCAAATCACCCTCAATGAGTCCCCAGTGCGGCGACAACATCTAAGGTTACATCATCATGCATTGCAGTGCTCTTCTGTTTGGTCCACATGCAAACGCACATATACAGTCATATACAGTATTAGGCAGGTGCCATCTGTGAGGTTACAGATAATGCAATTTCAGAGAGTGCAGATGACAAGTTGAGCAGCCATATGCAGCAGGCCCTGCTCCAGTCCAGGGCACATCCACAATTATTCTATTTCTGGAATACTTGCAGGATGAATGTCCTTTTGTTGGTAGCATACAGACTTCACAATGTAGTGATTCACACAATACAGAATCTTATTGTTATAATATTTAAACATGTCAATAGATACAACAAAAAAACCCACACAAGTGCTACGGCCCGAACCACAGCGCCCGCTGAACACAAGCAGTGCTACGGCCCGAACAACAGCGCCCGCCGAGCGCAAGCAGTACTTCAGTAGTTTTCACACAAAAGATACGGATTGTGTCAGGATGCATTCATTAAAACTTACACCATTTCACAATTGCGTTTCAGTTTTGATACGTTTTTCCACCCATAAAAAAATAAAAAAAAACACTGAAGATTTACAAACCATCTTCTAGCAACAATCAGTTGAAAACGCATTTCATGCGGACTGATGCAATCTGTTTTGTCACTGAAGTCCTATTCACTTCTATGGGACCAGCGCTGCGTTACAAAACGCAGAATATAGAACATGCTACGATTCTCACGCAACGCATGAATAACAGCGCTCATGTACACAGACCCAATGAAATGAATGGGTCAGGATTCAGTGCGGGTGCTATGCGTTCACATCACACAATGCTCCCGCACGGGAAAACTCGCTCGTGGGAAAGAGGCAATCAGATTCCACCTTTTATTTTCCAAAGAAGCTCAGTAAAATGAAAGGTAGAGTCTGATGGATTGCTACAGGCAACTAAACCGGTTTTCCTTTGCATTAGGTATTACCACTTTTCATCCCCACAGGCTGTTTTTGTGTTGCAGAAAATTGTGAGGGCACACTAAATATCCTATGCGAACAGCTAGGGATGAGCGAACCTGTGTTTCAAGTTGGGCGTACAAGGTTCGGGTTACCCAAGAATTCTATTATGGATTCCGCTACCACAGACCATAAATTATGGTCCGTGGTAGCGGAATCCATAACGGCATTTTTAGATAACCCGAACCTTGTGCGCCAACCTTGAAACACATGTTCACTCAACACTACTAACAGCTGAAGGGCTTTTCCCTGGCAATTTCCAAAATCCACTACCTGCAACCTTTTACTCACTTTTTTGCCTACACACAGACAGGCTTTCTGTATTCACAGGTAGAGAAAGCCAACTGCCCTTCAGGCCCTTAAGTACCCGCCCTCCGGGTTAATTGATTGCCTTGCAGGTGCCTTAATCTATGATCCTGAATAGTCCAGGACTACATTCAAAGGTCTGTTGGTTGCCATTGGAAACAGTCAACATAGATAGATACCCATGATGGTCACTTTCACACGGTCAGTATCTGTAAGCCAAAATCCAGGAGTGGAACTTACAAAGATGATAAGGTAAAGGGGAAATATGTGCGCTCCTTCTTCAACCCACTCCTGGAAAACACTACTCCATTCACTGTCTAACACCTCCCTCGGATCATTGACTGTCAGGGCCAGGTAAGATTACGTATCTATAGCCGGGCTGTGTCAATCAACGGTCTGAGGGAGGGTCTGGGCAGTGAATGGTGTGAAGTTTTGTGCAATGAGAGCAATAGCGCTGCCCTTATTGCACTAAAGGCAATATTTGAATATTTTTAAAAAGGCTGCATTCATACGACCACGGGACAGCCGTGAATGTGTAGCAGGCCTCAAACCACCGACCCGGCCATGTGCACGCCGCATCGCGGTGAAGACCCATTGCCTTCATTAAGTCCGCAATCCGCAAGATATGCTTCTGTGTATTTCCAGGTTTGTGCCTCAAAAACACACCAGCTGCATAAAAATCTATGGAGAATATTTAAAGAGCGGTGCATTTGAGGGTCAACACCATTTTTTTGCAGCATGCATGTTTTTTGGTTCATTATCTGGTGTTTTTGTCCAACAGACCAACATTTTTTTTTCTTTAAAAAACAAAAATGGCAATGTGTGCTGGCTTTTTTACATGGCATTTTTTGCGCCAATTTGTTCCCACAGGCCCCTTTCACACGAGTTTTCTGCGCTGGTGCAATGCATGATGTGAATGCATAGCACCCGCACTTCCTGACCCATTCATTTCAATAGGTCTGTGCACAAATGTATTTTTTATATCACGCACCATTTCTGCGTTGTATGAGAATCGCAGCATGTTCTATATTCTGCGTTTTTCACGCAGCCTTGGCCCCATAGAAGTGAATGAGGCTTCAGTGAAAAACACATTGCATGCGGATGTAACCTGGATGTAGTCCGGGTGCAATGCGTCTTTCACTGATGGTTGCCAGCAGGGATGAGCGAATCGACTTCAAATAAAACATCCGAAGTCGATTCGCATAAAAATTTGTTTCAATACTGTACGGAGCGAGCACTCCGTACAGTATTAAAATGTATTGGCTCCGATGAGCCAAAGTTATTACGTTGCGAAGTCTTGTGAGACTTTGCGTAATAACTTCAGAAATTGATTTATACTATAAAAAATAATTTCCCAAACTCGGGTTCGGTACCAGACTATGTCAAAAACTCTCCTGGCATATACCCGGTGCTGGGGACCACATGATAGTTCTCACTGCAAATGCTCAGAATCATTTTGCAAATTATTTTTTTTTGCAAATCTGGCCTTGAAATGAGACTCCAGCGCTGCCCTGCTCACAGTGCTTCATATGGCCGTGCTACCTGCAGTCGCTCAGTTTCAAAGACTTGAAAAAGGAGTACGTTCACTCCGAAACGCGTTGTCACACGAATAAAAGTGTCCCTAAAAAGAGTCCGTATCAAGGTCGTGATTGTGCGCCAAGAGGTATCACACTGTGTGCTATATAGTAGACAACCCGCCACTGCATGTCAAAATCAGTCCTCTAGAGGACTGGCAACTCCACTTACGAAGATTGAGAGGATACCGGCAGCACCAACCCTTCGTCCTCATGAGTGTTGTGCCCACGTATGCACAACACCAGAAGGTGAGCACAACAATTGACACAAACTTTTTTTCATGAATTGTAACCCAAAACCTACTACCCTATGAGCGCCTCTTCCCACTTCTGTTTTGCCAAATTCTCTGAATGTTAGTCAAGGTCAGAGTAGCTTACCCCGTGTAAAGGGAAGCAGAAGGCCCTTGTCCCTGCAGAAGTGAGTCTAGATTACCCCTTCCTAGGGGAAGGCTGTGTGCCAGCCAGCAGAGCACCTTCTGCTCTGTTGGGTCAAGAAAAGAGAACTAAAAGTTTCAGTCAGCACAGCAGAGCTAAAGAGAGACAGATGTAGCAGAGCCGAATGTGTTTGCCTGCCAGATATTTATGCCAAAGCCTGCTGGCAACCAAGATAAAACTGGAAGATTGTTCCTTGATGAAAGTTTATTTAAGTAAAGCTGTTTCAACGTTAAGCCAAGTCTGGACTTATTTTACAACTCCCTCAACCACAATATTCACAATATTTTCAATGCTGCAGACGACTACGCTTGGGGTTCCAGGATATCCAGGTAGGAGCACAGTGACAAGTGCACAGCCGCACCTAGAGGGACATTACAGGCCACCCTCATACCACTCTGGCATTCTTATACCTGGGTTCCACCATCACCTTCTACATAGGGGGACTTAGTCCCTCGTTGCTGAAATGCAACTGGCGCCACGACAATGATAGAAATGCCTATTCCTGCAATTTTGGACAAGAACAGGACATGCTCTATCTTTTTTGTAGGTCTATGGAGCGGAAGTACGGATGCGGACAGCCCACGCCGTGCTGTCCATATCTTTTGCGGGTTCATTGAAATGATGAAAATCAAAATTGCGGAACGGATGCGGACACAAATATATGGTCGTCTGAATGAGCCCTTAGGGAGAGTTCACATCGTCATTATTTTTCCGTTTTTCTGATCCGTCAGAAGAACAGAAACAAATAAAACAGGATCCTGTAACAAAACAGATCCTGTGCATCAGTTATGCACATTTGGCATCCGTTTGAGCCATTTCCGTCTGAGATCTGTTTTTTTAGAAGGTTTAGAAGAATGGAAAAATAACGGTGATGTGAATGCTCCCTAACAACTGCTTTGCTATTAGGCACTGTGCACCTAGCAACTAGTCTGTCTCAAAATTGGACTATAAAATAAGGCCTCTTGCACACGACCGTATGGCCTCCGAGACATACAGTCCGTGAGCGGGCCAAATGTCCTGAAGCAGCATTTATTACAATCATGCTGTGCACGTCGGGCCGCCTGCGGGGCTATTGTCCCGCACTCATATGACCATAAATTAATTTGTACTGTAAAAAAACATTTCCCGAACTCGGGTTTAGTTCTAACTGGTACAATAATAAGTAAGTATACAGGATAAAAGAATGAATAAACCATAAATTATAGTATAAATCACAATGTTAGGCCTCTTGCACACAAACATTTTTTTTGCGAGTGTACGGGCCGTTTTTTTGTGTTCCGTATACGGTCCGTATACGGAACCATTCATTTCAATGGGTCCGCAAAAAAAACAGAAGTGTTTCCGTGTGCATTCCGTTTCTGTATTTCCATTTTTCCGTTCCGTGCAAAGATAGAACATGTTCTATTATTGCCCGCAAATCACGATCCGTGGCTCCATTCAAGTCAATGGGTCCGCAAAAAAAACGGAACGCATACGGAAATGCATCCGTATGTCTTCCGTATCCGTTCTGTTTTTTTGCGGAACCATCTATTGAAACTTTTAAGCCCAGCCCAATTTTTTCTATGTAATTACTGTATATGCCATACGGAAAAACAGAACCGAAACGGAAACAACGGAAGCAAAAAATTTAAAAACGCATCCGATAAAAAAAAAACGGTCCGCAAAACACTGAAGCCATACGTTCGTGTGCAAGAGGCCTTAGTGAAATGGGGTGCCTATCAAGAGAAGTCACAATGACCTGGATAGAGATGTGTGCAGAAAAACCGCATAGTAGTACACAGTAACAAATCACCTATTTATGGTACCCAAAGCACACTGCAGATACAGATGTACAAATATATCTTTATTAAAGCATTAAAAATACATATTACAAAACACATGAAAAAGGCACTGACACACAAAAACCACAAGGAGGTGCCTAATTACATAGTTAATACGGTTGAAAAAAGACATAAGCCCATCAATTGGGTCTATTATAATCAAACATAGATCTACTGAAAAGTGAATATATCCAAAAGAAAAGACATATTCAGTGGCGTACCTAAGGTGCACCCGGGGCGGGTCCTTTCTCTGCCCCCCGCCCCCAATACTTTAAAAAATAATGCCCACATTGTGCCCCCTCATAGTAGTTATGCCCTCTCTGTGCCCCTTTAACAGTTGTAATGCCCTCTTCACAGTAATAATCCCCATTGTGTCCCCTTCATAGTAATAATCCCCATTGTGTCCCCTTCATAGTAATAATCCCCATTGTTCCCCCTTTATAGTAATAATACCCAATGTGCCCCCTTCATAGTAATAATGCTCTTTGTGCCCCCTTCACAGTAATAATGCCAATTGTGCCCCCTTAATAGCAGTAATGCCCTCTGTGCCCCCTCCATAGTAGAAATCCCTATTGTGCCCCCTTCACGGTAATAATGCCCACTATGCCCCCTTCACAGTAATAATGCCCACTATGCCCCCTTCACAGTAATAATGCCCACTGTTCCACCTTCAAAGTAATAATGCTCATGGTGCCCCCTTCACTGTAATAATGCCCATTGTGCCCCCTTAATAGTAGTAATGCCCACTGTGCTAGTAATGACCTCTGTGCCCCCTTCATAGTAGAAATCCCCATTGTGCCCCCTTTACAGTAATAATCCCCATTGTGCCCCCTTTACAGTAATAATGCCCATTGTGCCTCCTTAAAATAAGTAATGCCCACTGTGCTATTAATGACCTCTGTCTGTGCCCCCTCCATAGTAGAAATCCCCATTGTGCCCTCCATAGTAATAAAGTCCTCTGTGTCCCCTCCATAGTAATAAAGTCCTCTGTTCCCTCTCCATAGTAATAAAGCCCTCTGTGCCCCCATAGTAACAAAGTCCTCTCTCTGTGCCCCCATCCATAGTAATAAAACCCTCTGTGCCCCATTCATAGTAATAAAGCCCTCTGTATTAAAAAAAAACAAAAAAAAACACAGTACCTACTCACGTTGTCCCATTCCTGAAGCTCACATACCTCTCTTCTCTGCAGGCACAGATCGCTCTGCAGCACTGTGTGGGTGGAGCTTATGCAGATTACCGGGCTGCAGGCTCCACCCACACAGACCGGCAGCGCGATGTATTGATGGAAGCGCTCATTGCTTCTGGCAACCCCCTGAGAGCCTGCGAAAAACGTACCGATCGAGTGTTATCATTGTAGGCAGGATTAGAATGACTGATAAGCAGGTAACTGCAGTAAAGTGTTCTGTACAGACCAAGAAGGGGTGCCTATTATCCTTAGTGACCAGGGTGAAAACTGGATTTTACGTTTTTTGTTTAAATATAGATATTGACATAGAAAATAAAAATATCATCAAAATTCTTTAAAAATATGTTAAACATAAAAACGTGATTTAACCACTTCAACCACCATGCGGGCCTGCGTCATACGTGGCAGGTGCCAGCTGTATCATACAGTCGGGGAATGGCGATCGCGCCACCCCCGTCATTTGACCTCTTAAGTGCCACAATCAACACTGATCGAGGCACCTGTGAGTGAAGGCAGAGGAATGCGGTTCCCTCTGCCTTCCGATCAGAGCCCCAGCAAAGAAATCGAGGGTCTCCGATATGTTTCCATGGCAGCCTGAACGCTGCTGAAGCCCTCCAGGTCTGTCATGGCAATCTCCATGCTGAGCTATGCACTAGCATAGCTCAGAATGGAGAGTGTAAAAATCCTATTCACCCTAAGGCCTAATTCACACGTCCGTAGTGTGTTTTACGGAAACACGGATCCGCAAAACACGGACAGCTGCAATGTGCATTTCGCATTTTGCGGACCGCACATTGCTGGCACTATATAGAGAATGCTTTTTCTTGTCCGCAATTGCGGACAAGAATAGGACATGTTCTAATTTTTGGCGGAAACGCGGATGCGGACATCACATAGTGTGCTGTCCACATCCATTCCTGCCTCTTTGAAATAAATGGGTCTGCAACCCTTCCGCAAAGATGCGGATGGGATGCGGATCCATTTTGCGGACGTGTGAATTAGGCCTTAGGCCTAATAGAGCTCTATTAAATAGGACAGGGGATCAAAAGATCACATGTTCTAGCCCTTAATAGTTATAAAAAAAAACAGAAAAAAGTTTAAAAAATAATAATAATTAAATATCAAACGTTTAAATCACCCCCTCTTTTCCAATTTTACATATAAAAAATAAACATATTAGGTATTAACGCAAATATTTTTTCAAAGCTCCTGTCCGGTGAATACTGTAATGAAAATAAAAATAAAAACATGCAATTCATAATTTTTTATCACCTCCCCCCCCCCCCCAAATAAAATTGAATAACCGTGATCAAAAAGTCGTACGTGCCACAAAAATCTACAGTTCTTTACGCAAAAAACAAGCCCTCATACAACTCTGTAAACCAAAATTAGAAGTTACAGTATGGCTGTCAGAAAATGGAGATGCAATGAAAAGTTTGATTTATGCAAAGGTTTTTATTTTTTTAAAAGTAGTAAAACAAAAACAAAAAAACTACACAAGTTTGGTATCGCTGGATTTGCATTGAGCCCCAGAATAAGGACGTCATATCATTTTTAGCGAACAGTGAACGCCGTCATGTCAAAACCCCAAAAACCTTGGCAGAATTATGTTTTGTTTTTTTCAATTGAACCCCACAAAGAATTTTTTTCTTTGTCCCGCCAAAAAATAAGCCCACATATGGCTATGTGAACAGCAAAATAAAGTTATGGCTATCGCAATGTGGGGAGGAAAAAGCGGCAATGCAAAACCAAAAAAATGTGCCCAGTACTTAAGGGGTTAAACAACATGTCATTTTCTGATGACACAATCCCTTTAGGTGTTTTTGCATAAGCTTAACCAATTTTTGCACATAAGTTCAAAGGGTGTAAACTAAGTAGAACTTCATGAAGCTGCTTTTCGGAGTGTAATGGTAGTGACTATTGTAAAAGAATGTGCTTTCCTTCTCTTCCAGTCAGGCATCTTCTTCTCAGACATGCTCAGACAAGGTAATAATTAAAGTGCAGTCTCTCAAACGTCACAAACCCACAGAGTAGGTGCCCTGGCAACACCCTCTGCCGATATATATAACAGCATTGGAGAAAACAAGTGGTGTGGAGGGCAATCAGATATCTGGTTGTTGCAAGTAAATGTACCATATATATGGACATAAAAACATTTACTCAACATATATTAGTAATGAGATCCAATTAATCCTAAAAACCGAAACAGCTCAGCTGCCAAAGGCACAGCGGCTGCAGGAATTCACTTACACTCTGCATATTCAGCTCCCTGATCCTAGACTGGTAATGTAACAATTTATGTGAGCTATAATTATCATGAATGTGGAGATCGCAACAAGTTACATTCAGCGAAGTACTATCAATTAACAGTGCCGCTATAAAAGGCCTCATGCACACGACCGTTGTTCTGGTCCGCACCCGAGCCGCAAATCATTTCAATGGGGCTGCAAAAGATGCGGACAGCACTCCGAGTGCTGTCCGCATCCGTTGCTCCGTTCCGTAGCCCTCGCAAAAAAAATATAACTTGTCCTATTCTTGCCCGTTTTGCGGACAAGAATAGGCATCTCTATAATGGGCCGTCCGGTCCGTTCCGCAGAATGCAAACGGACGCCATCCGTGTTTTGCGGATCCACAAAACACACAACGGTCGTGTGCATGTAGTCTAAAACAGACACTTATTATTCCGGATACAACATCGATACAAAATTGAGCAGGGTATAAGGACGTTGCTACAATATAAACAGGACGCATATGTGTTATGCGACCGCAAGGCAGCATAATATTATTTATTGATACACAGAGCACTGCTTTACAGCTATCCATTTAAAAAAAATCATTGATTTGCTTTTCCATTTAAGATCTAAACATATGTTGCTTTAAATTAAAATACTTTTTTTCATTATATAAACCATATTGTCCAATCCATATGTGCAAATCGTGGACTTTTTAAGAATGGAACATATATTGTGATATTGTGTGCACACACCTACCCAATATATATTTGAATTATTGATAGGGGGTTATTATTCTCATGCTTTTCCTCCATTTTATTATTTATTTATTTTTGGTTTTTGCCTTTGATGTATTTTGTATGTATATTATTCGTTTATGTTTTTTTTTAATGGACTCGCTCATTGCTGGAACGCAGGAGCTTAGTCACATGAAAACCTTTTTCAGCAGCATGCAGAGTCCGGCTGCCGCTGTCTCCCTTACAAGCTTCCGTGCTGTGCAGCTTCAGACACGCCACCTCTTCACTTTAACAGAGCAGCACCTTACCTTACAAGCTTCACACACTCCCCCTCTACACAGGGCGTGCTGCCTGAGGAGGTCTGCACTGTGACTGTCTCTTCTCTGTGGGAAAGGAGGGGGGTGTCAGGGAACTCTTCAAGCTGCTGCTGGTTGCTGTAGTAGACCAGCAGCTTCATGCTATTTAGTTGTTTTACTGCTTAATTAAGCAGTTTGCCTCCATGACACCTGCCTTCCCCCCATATCCTGTCCTATCTTATCCTCATGGAGCCCCTGATGTCTCCTTTCCTCCCTCATGTATCCAGAGCTCCTGTTCTACCCTCCTATCTCCTGTTGCTGCCCTGCACAGACCTCCTACCACTACTTCTTGTATGAATACCCCTCAGAGCCCCTCCTACCTACTTGCTGTGTCCACCCCTCCAGTCTATTCAGGGGCCCGGGCCCCTGTCTCACTCTCATGCCTCTCATTATGGTGGTGTCTAAACCACATTCACCATAAGGACCTTCTAACATCTCAGGGTGATGTGACTGTGCCCCCCACCCCGTATTGTGTCCCCCACCCCGTACTGTGTCCACTTATACTCTGCATTGTGCCCTCTTACCATACCCTGTACAGTGCCCCTAGTCATTCCCTGTACTGTGCCCTCTTATACCCTTTTATCCGGTCACCGTATGGCGGTGCTATCCAGTCACTGTAAGGCTGATTTATCTGATCACTGTATGGGAGTGTTATCCAATAATATGGCAATAACTGTATCCCCTTTACTGCCCACACCACCTTTTTTAGACCTGGCATGACCACCAGGACCAGGCTGTGCTCTATCCTCAGTACATGGCGGCCTCCCCTCTCAGCTCTGCTGTGTACTGATGCTTATTCTGACACTAAGGCTGGGCTCACATCACATTTTTGCCATCCGTTTAATGTATACCAAAAACGTATACATTAACAGATGCCTCAGACTGATGCTTTACAGTGGCGACCGTTCACCATACAGTCCCATAGGAAAAAAAACATATATGTTAACGTATGTATTTTTTTACTGGGCTCTGCAGGATACAAAAATGTGGTGTTCTGCACATCTGTTTACATCAAACCGTAGAAAATCGTGTTGTGAACCCACTGGGGTGGGGTTGGGGGGGGGTTGTACAAAAATTTGCTGTGGGGCTAAGTCAGTTCTAGCTAGTGAGGGCCCCTTACACAGTATAATGACCACCATACAGTATGGGGCGACTGGGGATCAGTAAAGGGGGGCTCCGTAAAGGGGGGGCTCCAGGTGACAGGAGATGAACGCTTCCACTGTGATAGCATTCATCTCCATAGTGATCTGTATCGCCGTCCTCTGGACAGCGATACAGATCGCTGTGCTGTGTGGCAGGGGAGGGAGAGGCGTCTCCCTTCCCTGCTCCTCTGATAGGCTGCGGGCCTTGTGCCGGCAGCCTATCAAAGCGTTTCAGGCGGCGCGATGACGTCAACCCCCCGCCTGAGCAGAGTACCGAGCGGGACACAGGCCGGAAGAGGCCTGCATCCAGCGCTTCCAGGGAGGTAAGTATTGGGTGGGGGGACACAGGACCCTGGACTCTATTGGGGGAGCCTGCACATGATTTGGGGGAGGGGGAAGCCTGGACCCTGCACATGATTTGGGGGAGGGGGTTAATGTAGCCTGCACATGATTTGGGTGGGGGTTAATGGAGCCTGCACATGATTTGGGGGTTAATGGAGCCTGCACATGATTTGGGGGAGGGGGTTAATGTAGCCTGCACATGATTTGGGGGTTAATGGAGCCTGCACATGATTTGGGGGGTTAATAGAGCCTGCACATGATTTGGGGGTTATTGGAGCCTGCACATAATTTGGGGGTGTTAATGGAGCCTGCACATGATTTGGCGGGGTGTTAATGGAGCCTGCACATGATTTGGGGGAGGGGGTTAATGGAGCCTGCACATGATTTGGGGGTTAATGGAGCCTGAAATGATACTATTTACAGTCGTGCGGGGGGGCGCGAAATGTTTTCTTCTTCCTAGGGGGGGCATGACAGAAAATAATTGAGAAGCACTGACTTAATGACAGTGGTAAATTTGAGTCACAAAATTTCATTTTTATGGTAAGGCAAGGTGCTGCTCTGTTTTATAAAAAAAATTACCAAATTTACAAAAAAAATTGAAAAATTCACAATTTTCAAAATTTCTCTGCTTTTAAAACAGATTAGTGATACCTCCTAAATAGTTATTACTTTACAATTCCCATGTGTCTACTTCATGTTTGGATCATTTTGTAAAAAAAAAATTTTCTTTTTTTGGGACGGTAGAAGGCTTAGAAGTTTAGAAAATCTTGAAATTTTTCTGAAAATTTCCAAAACCCACTTTTTAAGGACCAGTTCCGGTCTGAAGTCACTTTGTGAGGCTTACATAATAGAAACCACCCATAAATGGCCCCGTTTTAGAAACTACACCCCTCAAAGTATTCAAAACTGATTTTACAAACTTTCTTAACCATTTAGGTGTTCCACAAGAATTAAAGGAAAATGTAGATGAAGTTTCAGAATCTAATTTTTTGGCAGATTTTCCATTTGAATCCATTTTTTTCCGCTAACAAAGCAAGGGTTAACAGCCAAACAAAACTCAATATTTATTACCCTGATTCTGTAGTTTACAGAAACACCCCATATGTGGTCGTAAACTGCTGTACGGGCACACTGCAGTGCGCAGAAGGAAAGGAATGCCATATGGTTTTTGGAAGGCAGATTTCACTGGGATAATTTTAAGTTGCCATCTCACATTTGAAGACCCCCTGATGCACCCCTAGAGTTGAAACTACAAAAAAATTACCCCATTTTGGAAACTACGGGATAAGGTGGCAGTTTTGTTGGTACTATTTTAGGGTACATATGATTTTTGGTTGCTCTATATTACACTTTTTGTGAGGCAAGGTATGAAAAAATAGATGTTTTGGCACCGTTTTTTATTTTTTGCTATTTACAATGTCCATCTGACAGGTTAGATCATGTGCTATTTTTATAGAGCAAGTTGTCACGAACGCGACAATACTAAATATGACCAAATATTTTTTGGGTTGTTTGTTTCAGTTTTACATAATAGTAATAAAACAAAAGTATTTTTGAAAAAAATGATTTTTTTTTTGTGTCTCCATACTCTGAAAGCCATAGTTTTTTTTATTTTTTGGGGCTCATTTTTTTTCGGTATGAGATGACGGTTTGATTGGTACTATTTTAGGGTGCATATGACTTTTTGATCACTTGGTATTACGGTACATTTTTTTTACGGTGTTCACCAGAGGGGTTAGGTCATTTTTATACAGCACGTTCTTACAGACGCGCGATACCTAATATGTACACTTTTTTTTATTTAAGTTTTACACTATAACACCATTTTTTAAACAAATGTATTTGTTCTTATTAATTGTTATTCATAAATTGTTTGGGCAATTGTCCTAGGTAGGGTCTCATTTTTTGCCGGATGAGATGACGGTTTGATTGGTATGATTTTGGGGTGCGTATGACTTTTTGATTGCTTGGTATTACACTTTTTGTGATGCAAGGTGACAAAAAAGGCTTTTTTGACACCGTTTTTTTTTTTATCTTCTTAACGGTGTTCATCTGAGGGGTTAGGTCATGTGCTATTTTTATAGAGCAGGTTGTTACAGACGCGGCGATACCTAATATACCTAAGCTGATTTTTAGGCAATTTTTGCTACCGGGACGTCTACAGTTGGGGCCCTGTCCCAAACTGATGAAACCTGTTCATCAAAGGGATATTTTCTTTTTACTGTATGCAGAACAAAAAACTTCTAGTCAGGGTTTCTCCACTTCTTTCTAATCAAAGCGTCCTATTGGCGTCCATATTAACATGCACAGGAAACACTCTTGTGTATTTTAGGAGCTAATCCCTCAAACAATGGATTTATGCTGTTTCACTTCTTCGAACTGCATGGTTGACCTTACAGCTTTTAATATTAGTAGTGTATCTTCTGTAAAAAAAATAAACTCATTATTTGCATCTACATCCCAATTATCTTCATCTAAAATGTCTGAACCAGTTTCAAATGTCCTGACATTGCAGCAGACTGGGGTGAAGCTCTAACCTCCAATGTAACCTCTAAAATTTCTTGATGGATTGAGATTCTTTTCATACCAACATTTCAATACATGATTGACAGACAGGTTTCAGATAAGATGGAGGCAATAGATTTTTGCAAATAGGACACTCTCTATGCTTTTCCTGCAGCTTTTTTAGGCAACTTTGGCACCTAAGGAAATAAACAGCCAAAAGAAAAAGCCCTAGTTAGTAGAACAAGAGAAAAAGGGTATCATCTCACCCTCTTGCAGCTTTTCACCCTGCTCCTTCACGCCAAATACCAGACTTGCTGGTCTGGAGGGCTAATTAGGTTTGGCGCACCCTGGATCACTTGGCTCAGACATGATGTGTTGCGAGTAATCCAGGCACACCACTGTGTGCAAAAATACTGACTGGTCGTCCGCTTGTAACGTGCCAGGCACTCTCTCCACTCCGAGGTCCCAGCGCCATACTTGGCTTCCCTAATTTGAACCCCAGCGAGGTCCTATGGCGGAACTGACGTTAGGAAGTCACAAATGACATCACTGACCATGCATACCCAGCTGAAATCAGCATGAAATTAATAAAAACACAAAACTGGAATAGTTTTAGATCAAAACATCATAACTGAACACTTTCATCCATGGGCGGACAGGGAAATTTCCCATTGGGCTGATAACCAGGGGGCTGGTTGGTTCTGCAGGGCGATATCTTGTGCTGCACTGTGGTATTGCTGCCCTTCATACTTCTGTTATCCCTGCCTACTTGTGTTTATTTCCAGAGCCACTTTAAGTTCCCAGTCCACCCCTGCTTCCATCTGAAAGGGGTATTTTTTAACTCAATATTTATGTAAAACACAATTTCTTTTTTATTATTATTATTTCATAGTACTTACTATGCCATTTAAAATAAAATACAAACTATTGTATTGGAGGGAAGTGTCCCTTTAAAGGGGTTGTCTCACCAAAGACATACTGTAGCTGGCATATCACCACAATATGATCAACATGATCAGACAGGTCATATTGGTTAGACCCTCCACCACCACCAACTGGAAGTTGGTGGCATAGGCAAGGGCTACCATATATCCCGTATAGCTTTTTCCATGTGGCCTCACTGATGGCCATTTGCCAGGCGCAGAGTTAAATAAGTGTCAAATACATATATATTCTGGTAAAACACTGGTGGCATGTTCTATATAGGGTTCACCAGACATACCGTAGGTGGCATACGGTGGGCGAACTTCCACGAATCAATGCCATAGCCTAGTTGTAGCATTTTTAGTATCTAGGAAAGCCTTGTGTCACTTTGCCTGCTGTTGGCATTGCATAGCTTTTTCTGTACACCCTCACAGATGGCCCTTGGCTACAGTGCCCATCAATGTGGTCCCCGGAAAAAAGCCAGGTGGACTACTACTAGCCAGATGAATATATAATTTAGATTTTTTTGCACTAGGCCACCTTTTATCACATTATATGTGGTGGGGAGCTTTCATGATCATTATAACGTTAGTTAAACAATGTACAACTAACAGACCCTCCACGTCTTATCTTTTAACCTGGCTTATTCCATAGCAAAGAATGACTCATGTACAACATAATCTTATTCATATATGATACGACAGATTACTGTGCTCGTACCACTGTCCATGGAAAGTAACTTAGTAAATTTAAAAGCATTTTCTGGAAGAATGTACATGCTTGGAGTGAGGAACAAATCTTAAGTCAACAAAGACTGCGATTAAAAATTCCTGCTCCAGTTGACTTTCATTCAAGTAGGCAATAAGCCTCATAAGCAGCATTTTGTGTTTGTGAGGCCTCCGTTAAACACCCATGCTAAATGTTAAAAACGTTATGAGATTAAAACATTTTCGATATTTTTTTTTTACAATCATTCCTGGTGGTTTTTTTTTATTCTGTAACATTTAAAATGCACATTATTGAGTGGGATCACACTAGGATTGTCCCAATGCCAGATTTTGATACCAAGTAAAGTATCACAATACTCAATATCAAATTAATACTTTGCCAAAAAAAAAAACATTAAAATATATCGCCTGTCCATTGTTTATGCAGTTGATACCATAAGTTTGCATACATTAAATAAAAAGACACATGTGCATATTTTTCTCAATATCTGACATAAAATCAGAATAAACCTTTCCTGTTTTTGGTCAATTAGGATTACCATAATTATTATTATTTGCCAAATGTGAGAATAATGAGAGAATGTTTTAAGGCATTTTTATTACTTTCTGCAAAGTCAAAAGTTGACCAACATTTCATTAACATTTGGTACCATTGCCCTTAAACAGTATGACTTGGGACAAACGTTTTGGATATCCTTCTACAAGCTTCTCACAATAGTTGGTCGGAATTTGGGTCCATTCCTCCTGACAAAACTGGTTTACTGAGCTATGTTTGTTGGTTGTCTTGCTCGAACCTGCCTTTTCAGCTTTGCCCATACACTTTCAATAGGATTGAGATCAGAGCTTTGTGATGGCCGCTCCAAAACATTGACTTTGTTATCCTTAAGCCACTTTGTAACCAGTTTGTATGTATGCTTCGGGTCATTGTCCATTTGGAAGACCCATTTCCGCCCAAGCTTTAACTTCCTGGCTGATGTCTTGAGATGTTGCTTCAGTATTTCCACATAATCTTCTTTCCTCATGATGCCATGTATTTTGTGAAGTGCACCAGTCCCTCCTGCAGCAAAACAACCCCACAAAATGATGCTGCCACCCCTGTGTTTCACAGTTGGAATGGTGTTCTTAGGCTTCCAAGCTTCTCCCTTTTTCCTCCATCGTTATGATGGTCATTATGGCCAAAAAGTTCCATTTTAGTTTAGTCAGACCACAGGACATGTCTCCAAAAATGTAGATCTTTGTTCTTGTGTGCATTTACAAACATTAATCTGTCTTTTTTTATGTTTATTTTGGAGTAATGGCTTCTTTCTGGCAGAGTGGCCTTTCAGCCCATGTTGATACAGTACTCGTTTCACTGTGGATATTAACACAATCTTACCAGCTTCCGACATCATCTTCACAGGGTCTTTTTCTTTTGTTCTTGGGTTGATATGCACGTGGGACCAAAGCACGTTCATCTCTGGGACACAGAACCCGTCTCCTTACTGAGCGGTATGATGGCTGGACATTCCCATCTTGTTTGTAATTGCGTATAATTGTTTGTACAGATGAACGAGGCACCTTCAGGTATCTTGAAATTACATCCAAGGTTGAGCCAGACTTGTGCAAGTCCACAATTCTCTTCCTGATATCTTTAGACTTTCCCATGATGCTGCACAAAGAAGTAGTGTGTTTCAGGTGTGAATTTACAGTGGATATAAAAAGTCTACACACCCCTGTTAAAATGTCAGGTTTGTGTGCTATAAAAAAATGAGACAAAGATAAATTATTTCAGACCTTTTTCCACCTTTAATGTGACCTATAAACTGTACAACTCAATTGAAAAACAAACTGAAATCTTTTAGGTAGAGTGAAGAAAAAATCTTAAAATAAAATGGTTGCACAAGTGTGCACACCCTTAAACTAATACTTTGTTGAAGCACCTTTTGATTTTATTACAGCACTCAGTCTTTTTGGGTATGAGTCTATCAGCATGGCACATTTTGACTTGGCAAGATTTACCCACTCTTCTTTGCAAAAACACCCCAAAGCTGTTAGATTGCGAGGGCATCTCCTGTGCACAGCCCTCTTCAGATCACCCCACAGATTTTCAATCGGAGTCAGGTCTGGGCTCTGGCTGGGCCATTCCAAAACTTTAATCTTTTTTTGGTGAAGCCATTCCTTTGTTGATTTAGATGTATGCTTTGGGTCGTTGTCATGCTGAAAGATGAAGTTCCTCTTCATGATCAGCTTTCAAGCTGAAGGTTTTGTGCCAACATTGACTGGTATTTGGAACTGTTCATAATTCACTCTATCTTAACTAAGGCTCCAGTTCTAGCTGAAAAAAAACAGACCCAAAGCATGATGCTGCCACCACCGTGCTTCACTGTGGGTATGGGGTTCTTTTGGTGATGTGCAGTGTTGTTTTTGCGCCGAACATATCTTTTGGAATTATGGCCAAAAAGTTCAACCTTGTTTTCATCAGACCATAACACCTTTTCCCACATGCTTTTGGGAGACTTCAGGTGTGTATTTGCAAAATGTAGCCTGGCTTGGATGTTTTTCTAAGTAAGAAAAGGCTTTCGTCTTGCCACTCTATCCCATTGCCCAGACATGTGAAGAATACGGGAGATTGTTGTCACATGTACCACACAGCCAGTATTTGCCAGATATTCCTACAGCTCCTTTAATGTTGCTGTAGGCCTCTTGGTAGCCTCCCAGACCAGTTTTCTTCTTGTCTTTTCATCAATTTTGGAGGGACGCCCAGTTCTTGGTAATGTCACTGTTGTGCCATATTTTCTCCACTTGATGATTACTGTCTTCACTGTGTTCCATGGTATATCTAACGCCTTGGAAATTATTTTGTCCCCTTCTCCTGACTGATACCTTTTTACATGAGATTCCCCTAATGCTTTGGAAGCTCTCTGTGGACCATGGCTTTTGCTGTGGGATGCGACTAAGAAAATTTCAGGAAAGACCAACTAGAGCAGCTGAACTTTATTTGGGGTTAAACAGAGGCAAGGTAAATGATGGCACGTGTATGCCAATTCCTATTTAACATGATTTTAAATGTGATTGCTTAATTCTGATCACAGCTACATACCCAGTTATAAGCAACCACATTATTTTAGTTTTTTTGGTTTTCTTCCCTCCACCTAAAAGATTTGTTTTTCAATTGAGTGGTACAGTTTATAGGTCACATTAAAGGTGGAAAAAGTTCACATTAAAGGTGGAAAAAGTTCTGAAATTATTTATCTTTGTCTCATTTTTTTTTTTTTACAGCACAGAAACCTGACAATTTAACAGGGGTGTGTAGACTTTTTAGATCCACTGTAAATACATCCACAGGTGTGTCTCTAATTAACTCAGATGTTGCCAACAAACCTAACAGAAGCTTCCAAACACATGACATCATCATATGGGAAGTCCAAAATTGTTTAATGGCATAGTAATCTTAGTGTATGTAAACTTTTGCAGAAAGTAATAAAAATGCCTTAAAACATTCTCTCTCTCATTATTCTGGCATATGGCAAATATTAATAATTATGGTAATCCTAATTGACCAAAAACAGGAAAGGTTTATACTGAATTCATGTCAGATATTGAGAAAAATATGCATGTGTGTCTTTTTATATAGTATACGTTAACTTCTGGTTTCAACTGTATGTACCAGCATGTGAAGTTAACGTGCAAAATGGTATATGATGGGGTCAATGTGAGGCACAAAGTCCAATTTGTAAAATCATGTGCCACATTAATAGCAAGTGACCCCACCAAGTATCTCCTCACATAATGGGAATAATGGGCAACGTGGGGTTAATTAGTGCAGGTATATGATGGAGTTAATTGGATATTAATGCGAGGCATATGGTTTTATCAATTTGGACCTCCATGTGCCTCATATTAATGGTAAATAACCTCATCATGTACCTCACATTATCCCCACGTTGCCCATTATGTGAGGAGGTACTTGATGGGGTCACTTACTAATAATGTGAGGCACATGGAGGTACTAAAGTAATAACAGCATGTCCTCAGGTTATTAATAAGTCACCATGATTTATCTCACATAATGGAAATATTGGGGTTATGAGAGTGATATTAACCATAATGTTTCTCTGGCTGGCCACGATGCACATTATCAGCAACAAGCGGACCCTCTGCTCGCACGTTGCACCATTTTCCTCCTCCCTCGCACTCCCCCCTCAGTCCGCTCCGCATTTTTATTGGTGGTAGTGGCCGGCTGATTCACAGTGGAAAGGGAGGAACGGTCTCCTTCCATCTCCACTTGTGGCTGCTGTAACACCATAGTGTGCACCATGTTGTGCGCACGCTATATTCTGTAAGCAGAACTGCTACTAAGCTGCCCAATAGCACAGCTTAGTATTGAAATACTGACAATGTCAGTATTGTATCGAACAGGGCACTGAAGTATCGAAAGAGTATTGATATTTCGAGAACCAGTACAATCCGAGTTTTAAGTGCCATTTTTTGCACCTTCAGTTTTTGTTACTTTTTCTGGAGTAAAAGCGCCAGTTTCAGATGTCAGCACAAAAGGGCTTTTTGGTACTGTCGATTGTGTACACTAGTGAACAAGCACATTGTTTGCAAAAGTGCCAGAAAAAAAAAAAAAAAAAAAAAGGGGGCAAAAGACGTGACCAAAAAAATGCATGCAATTATGCTGCCATTTTTACACCCCCAAAAAATGCCAGACAAAATTTGTGGGTAGGAACCCTTTTTCCAAATGATTGTGAGGTCCTGTAAACAAGCTCTAGTAAACCCCCAGAAAAAACTCCTGACCATGCTGCGCCACAAACCCACAAAAGTGACAGACATGTGTATGTAGACTTTTCATTAGTTTTCTATAGACTTTAAAATAACATCTGGCTGTGGCACTAACAAAGAAAAAAAACTGCTGAAAACGCCAATGAAAGTGATAGAAAAAACTAGCCAAATCACTGTAGGAAATAATTACTACCTTCTCTTTTAGGGTCCATTTACATGTCCGAATACTGTTGGGGCCCCATTGAAATGAATGGGTCCGCACCCGTTCCGATGCAGACTCATTCATACGGTCATGTGAATGTAGCCTTATTCTGTACGTTCAGTTCAACAGGACAGAAATCTCAGTTTCTGACTACACACTGGGCACAATGTTGAGTGGTATAAAGGGAGTTAGTTTCAAAGTGGCCTCAGCCAGCTTCCCATGGAGATCACATCAGCACTAAATAATTAAACTCTAAATCAGCACTAAAAACGCTAGACCATCTGGTCACCAGTTATACATCACATACAGCGTCCCTTACTATCAGGCTCTAGGTCTACCACCTAATTCTTCAAAACACACAGACACGTGTCCATATCATTATTCATGGCTTCCACAGGCAGATTTCACCTGTTTCTTGCTCAGGCTGGGGGCACTGTCTGAACAGCTCGCTCCGTGTTTAAAGTGAATCTGTCAACATGAAATTCACTCTTCAACCAGGCACAATGTCTTGTAGGGCTAGCTCAACCGAATGTAATGAGGCCTTTCACTTAGCCAGCTTTATTCAGGTGCAAATGAGTATTTAAGTGCACAGAGTCCACTCTGCATCGTTGCTCCTCCTGCTTCCTCCGTTAGCCCCTCCCTCTCCTTCTTGATTGACAGGGCTGGGGGAGATGATTATAGAGGACCATGTCAATCGAGAAGGAGAGGGAGGGGCTGGCAGAGGATGCAGGAGGAGCAAGGATGAACATAGGGGCTTGGGCCCACCCTCAGTGCACTTCACTGCTCATTTGTATTTGGATTAAAAAAGTATTTTTTCTCCATAAAGAAGCAATGGATTGCTAAGTGAAAGGTGTCCTACAAGGAATTGAAGAACATTTATCAAGACTGGCGTTCTCACCCATTACCCCCGCCAATCAGCTGTTAGAGAAGGCAATGGCGCCACGGCCTAATCCCAGCAATCGAAACACAGTGCCATATGCTGTATAGTGGCTGTGCTTGGTATTAGTCCCATTCGCCTCCAGCACTCCAGCTGTAGTGAAGCTACGACTCCCAGCATGCTCCATTAATTTCTATAGAGTTCTGAGAACAGCCAAGCAAGTCTGCATCTTGGGAGTTGTAGTTTTAGCACAGCTGGAGTGCCGGAGGTTAGCCATCACAGGGCTAGGCCATGTAACTGTGATGTCACATGGCCTAGGAAAGGCTGGAGAAGGCTGTGGCACTACTGCGAGCGCCACTGCCCTCTCAAACAGCTGATCAGCGGGGGTTCCAAGTATCAAACCCCCACCAATCAGATACTGATGACCTATCCAGAAGATAGGTCATCAGTGTAAAACTCCTGGAAAACCCCTTTAAGAGGCAGATGCCTCTTAAAGGGAATCTGTCACCTCTGATTACACAATTTCAGCTTTTAAACCAGTCATGCAGAACACAGTACCTTGAATCGGCTTGTCTTTTCTATTATGTCATTTGTGCAGTAGTTTTGCTAAAAAACGCTTTTTATCTTTATGCAAATGAAGCCTGAAGGTGCCCAGAGGGGCGTTTTCCTCCCCCTTTGGAGCCCAGTAACGCCCCCCTACAGTGCCCAAAGCCGCCTCCAACAAGCAGACCTAACCTCCCACAGCGTCTCCTCCCCCTCCCTGACAGCCGAGCAAACTCTCGCGCAGGCGCAGTACCCACTGAGGACTGCGCCAGCGCGATGTACTGGAGACTGAGGGCAGGAGCTTCATCACTGTCACTGGGCATGCGCCGAGCCAGAAACGTCAGATGCTCGCTCTCCCCTCAGTCATCCTGGGAGGAAGCGCATGCCCAGTGACGATGATGAAGCTCCTGCCCTCAGTCTCCAGTACATCGCGCTGGCGCAGCCCTGAGTGAGTACTGCGCCTGCGCGAGAGTTTGCTCGGCTGTTAGGGAGGGGGAGGAGATGCTGTGGGCGGTTAGGTCTGCTTGTTGGAGGCGGCTTTGGGCACTGTAGGGGGGCGTTACTGGGCTCCAAAGGGGGAAGAAAACGCCCCTCTGGGCACCTTCAGGCTTCATTTGCATAAAGATAAAAAGCGTTTTTTTAGCAAAAATACTGCACGAATTACATAATAGAAAAGACAAGCCGATTCAAGGTACTGTGTTCTGCATGACTGGTTTAAAAGCTGAAATTGTGTAATCAGAGGTGACAGATTCCCTTTAATAAATTAGTCGCATCTCCGTGCACAAAAAACTAAAGTCTATGCCAGCTAGGGACTGGCGTAGACTTCAGCTTATTCCAGTTTCTGGCCACAAGAGCCCCACCCCTCCCACTATGGCGTGCCCCTTTTCTTGACACTTTTGAACAGATGCAAGAATCTCTAAAAGTCACAAATGATGGTGCAAATATGGCATGCACTATAATTAATGACTTTTTTAATACGATAATAGTGGCGTAAACGCAATAGAATGTCATGTTTAACAGTGAATTTCCTGGCGACAAACTCCCTTTAAGAATCTCACCCACCCAGCTTAAGTAAACAAGCCTAGTTATTAAAAGGGATTTCCAGGATTTTACTACTGATGACCTATCCTCAGGATAGGTCATCAGTATCTGATCGGTGGGGGTCTGGCACCTGGAACTCCCACAGATCAGCTGTTTTGAAAAGACAGGAGCGCCGCTTATTTCTCGCAGCTTACCAAGAACAACGCCATAAATTGTATAGTGGAAGTGCTTGGTATCGCAGCTCTGAGCTGCTCCAAGGTCAAGTGACCAATGACCTCTGGATAGGTCATCAGTACAAAAGTCTCAAAAAACTGCTTTAGGCCCCACTCACACGTCCACAATTCTGTTCCGCACTTTGCTTTCGCCATTTTTGACCCTCCATTACTTTTTTATATTTATATCTATGGAGCTCTGTGAGGCTCATTTTTTGCAGGCTAATCTGTATTTTTCATTGATACCATTTAAAGGTGTGTATGACTATTTAATCTATATTCCAAGTTAATTCTTTAGCAACCAAAAACGGAAAATCTGCCATTTTTATTGTTTTTTTTTATTAGGGAAAGGGGAATAATTAGAATTTTTATGTTTTTTGTTTTACACTTATTTTTAGTCCCCCTAGGTGACTTGAGCATGTAATTAACTGATCACTTATCCCATAGACTACAATGATTTACCATTGGAGAATCACTACAATCCTATTAAGCCCTGCCTGTGGGAACTTTGCTGTAGCAGGCGTTTTAATCTTCAAAAGGCCCAAGGCTGCTATAGCAACCAAACGGCTTTTGCGGTCTTGTCATGGGGAGCCATTCAGCCACCGGGAGGGCAGCACTCGCAATAGTTGACCACTCAGATATTAACAACTGACCGCAGCATTTCGGGATTAAAAGTGTGTGATTGGTGACTTCTGAGTGTGTGCTATCATTAAACACCCAACATCCGCCTTACATGTAGCACTTTGTTGTGCCTCTGTTATTCCTCCGAGAAATTTATGAATAAATTGACAACTGGGTGTTAACAGTTGGGTTGTGGTTGGAATGCAAAGTGAACAAGAAATTTTGGCAAGTAATATAACTACTGCGTTAAAAGTGTTAGGGATTAGCCGTGCTGTTACTGACTATATTTTTGGCTGGAGACAAAACAGAGACAGTGTCAATAATACATAAACTCATACAGCATATAATAACCGGAAAGAAGAGGTTCTCCGGGATGACCTATCCTTTCAGGTCATTATTATGAGATTGGCAGGGGTCTGAGTCTCAGCACCCCTGACAATCAGCTGTTTGAGGAGGCTGCAGAGGTCCCATGAGTGCCGAGGCCTCCTCACAGCTTATAAAGCACAGCGTCTTCCATTGTATAGCACGCTGTGCTTGGTATTCACTTGAATGGGGCTGAGCTGCGCCTAATGGGACCGATGAACCTGACGTCGCACTCACAGAGCACCGCAGCCTCCTTGTATCGGTGGAAATCTCAGAAGTTAGACCCTGCCGATCTCATAGTAATGACGTTTCATCAATACTATATTCACACTCTTCACAAAACTGTTTGCAGTCAATCAGTATCAGTTGTCATGCGGCTTCTTGAAATGAATGCTCAGAGTGTATCCACAATATGATGACACCTTTACTGCATATTTTATCTTATGACCTCCCAAAGTCAATCATTATGTGCAATAAAATTATAGGACACTGTAGTGGCCAAAAACAGCCAAGTAAAAAAAGAGCTTCTGGTGACCAAAAAAAGAGGCGGTAACGTGTACTGGTCCAGAATGACAACAAATCTTTCCCTATGGATCACCAGAGTTTGAGGAAGAGCATATATTATTATTCAGCTATTTTGGGGGTATTCAGGGCATTTCTAGATGAAAATATAGCATCGGAGATATCCCAGTTGCTGCGCCTGTTGCATAATTACAGACCTCCCAAGTGTCCCTCTTTTGGAGGGACAGTCCCTCTTTTTCACTCAAGTCCTTCTGTCCCTCTTTGCTCCTCACATGTCCCTCTTTTTGATATAAAGTATAGATTTGCATTATTACAGTTACAATATTATTCCAGAAAATGCTTGTCTGGTTCCTTTCTGTATTTGAGAGCCCGTCTTGTATATTATTTCATATTTAGATGCAATTTAGATTTTTGGAATTTTTTATGGTCAGGTAATTTTTGCGTTATTGTCTAAAAGAAAACTATTGAAGTGTACGGATATACAGGGAAAATTGATCTTTCACACAGTGAACCAAACTGTCCCTCTTTGACCTTCCAAAAAGTTGGGAGGTATGTAATTAGCTACACTTCCATATCTATGTGTTGGATATCAAAACTAGATATACACATACATACAATAAAGATATTAATGTTACAGACGTTCTCGCGACAGGTGGCAGGATATCGGTGAGACTGACAACACGTGGTTTGATCTGACATGTTTTCTGTTTGGATCAAATGACATCTGTATTGTTTCTGGTGCTTGCCACACATTCTTTCTCCAGGTGGGGTTATTAGGATCATTTAACCTTCTCTATTTACAGTTGCTTCTCCCACACTGCTGTGCTGTTTATAGCTTCTCTTTGGACCTTTGGATAGATTTTGGTTGGATCTCGGCTGAGTTCCTGGTGCTTCCATTGCTCCTTTGAAGTTAAGTCTTTCCTTTCCCTTTTGTATTTTGTTTGGGTTCTGTGTGTTGCATTTCCCTATTGTTTGTATTAGCCCCGAAGGAGACTCCTGTTTGTCCTTCCTTTTGGAGGAACAGGTAGTCTCGTCCCTGTCATTAGTACCAGGGTCCTATAGGGCTTGATAGGACTCTAGGTATTCCTGCGTAGGAACTCACCTACCTTTGGGGTCTGTTCATACTGGTAATCAGTCAGGATTTTGGTTACGATTTTCACTAGGAGGTGTCCATTTTCCTTCTCTAGTTCTCAGGCCTATGCTAGGTGTGGTGTTTCCCTCCCAAACCAAAGCGTGACAATTAAAAGGAGTCTGTGGCCTTTAAAAAAGTTTCTAAGTAAGGCTATTTTCACACTTGTGTTGTTGTTTTCCGATATTGATATCCGACAGAGGACCTCAATACTGGAAAAAAACTTTGCGTTTAGTCCTGATGCATTCTGAATGGGAAGAGATCTGGTAAAAAAAGTATAAAAAGATAACGAATTTTCTGAAAAATATCAAAAAATTTTTATGTAAACATTTAAACCCCCCCCCCCCCTCTTCCTAGATTAAAAAAATATACATAAACAAAAATAAACATCATGGGCGAAACCACGTCTGAAAACGCCCATACTATTAAAATATAAACATATTTTTCCCATAAGTCGAATGGCGTAATGGCCTATTCGCCATTTTTTTATTGCTTCACACACTCCAAAATGGCATCAATAAAAACTACAGATCATCCCGCAAAAAAATGAGCCCCCACAAGACATAAGTATAAAACAGTTATGGGGGTCAGAATATGGCGATGTAAAAAATATATATTTTTTCAAAGTTTTAATTTTTTTTTTTTAGTATTAAAACACCAAAAAAACTATACACATGTTGTATCTTTGTACTTGTACTGACCCAGAAAATAAACATCACAGGTCAGTTTTGCTGCATAGGGAAAGCAGTCGGGAGAAAGCCGTAAAACTGTTGTGGAATTGTTTTGTTTTCCAATTCCACCCCATTTGTTTGTTTGTTTTCTGCTGCCCACTACATTGTATGCCATATTAAATGGTGGCAATAGAAAGTACAACTTGTCCCACAAAAAACAAGCCCAGATATCGCTATGAATAGAAAAATTAAAAAGTTATGGCTCAGTGAAGATAGGGAAGACAAATGAAAACGCAAAAACAAAAAAACACCAGTATTCAAGGGGTTAATGATCAGGCACATTTTTTTTGTGACTTAGCTGACGTGGTGATAAAAAGGCCTTAACTTTTTCATTTGCTGGACTACCAAAATAATTTTTGCGATGTTTTTAATGTGACAGTAGTTCAACGCCGTATTCCCTTTGACTATAATGAGGCCCGGGGCAGATCTGGCCGCTTTCCTGCATGAATGCCAGGTTTCGGCCAAATACCGCTGCATGCTGCAGTTTTTGTCTGGCCAACAGCCATTTATGCCGGATCATCTCTGAAGGAGATGTGAACACAGGCTAAATCAAGACTTTGGCAAAACAACAGAGTCGATTAGGGCACAGCAGAAAGGTTAGAACGCCCTAATAAATTACAGGGAAAGAACTCCAATGTTCAATAGAAATATTCCATCGCAACCTGACTGTTAGTAAAATACTGATGACCTATCTTCAGGATGGCATTGCAGCCCAGGCCCATTCACTTGAATAGGACTAAGCTGCAACTAGACCATGAGACCAATGAATGTGACATCACTGGCCTGGAAGGGGCCAAAGTTCTCACTGGAGCATTGCTACCTCTTCAAACAGCTGATTAGCAGGGGTGGCAGGAGTCGGACCCTCCACGATATTGATGCCCTAATATTCTAGTCCCGGAAGACCCCTTTAGGCCTAATTCACAAAATAGAAGTGTTAATAGTCTAACCCTTTCCTGACCGTCCATTGACTATATGCATCTGGGTGTTCAGTATACACCTCTGCTAATCGTGCAGCTGCTGTCAGTGACAGCCCTGCTCCACACACAGACAGGGAGGTTTTTTTTTTTCATTGTCCTTGACTTCCTTTTGCTCTACACACATCGCTTAATGGTCCTGTTTATAGAGATCAGCTCTGGTCTCAGCGCCGCGGCCATATAATCGGTGAGGGCCGGGAGTCTGAGAGAGCTGCTTGGTCTTATCAGACCCAGATCAGCTCTGCCATCAGCTTGTACGGCCTGTGTAACCTCTCTAGGGGATGTATTACTCCGCTTACTGGGATTACTGTGTCAGCCCCAGTTACAAGAGAAATCGATATAAAAAAAAAACGAAAAAAAAAAGAGGACATAAAAATAAAGCCCTATGTATTAGCCAAATATTATTTACATAACCGGTCGGAAAGAAAAGTTTTGGTTTTCAATGATGCACATACAAAAAAAAAAAAAAAAAAGGAAAATGTGTCTAGTCAGGAAGGGAGGGCAGGTAAACGGCCTGGTCTTGAAATGGTTGAGCTTAAATTTATTCTGCAGCAAGACAAAAACCCCATCAGGACACCCAATGTCATTAAGAACTATCTTCAGAGCAAAGAAGAACAAGGAGTCCTGGAAGTAATGATACGGCCCCCAAAGAGACCTGATCTCAACAACATCCAGTCTATCAGCAATTATTTCAACGGAAATAAGCAAATAACGCCATATCAGCATGTTTCCATGAGGGATCGATCATGTCAAACTAATTTAATCAGTTTCTATGAGGAGGTAAGTTCTAGACTTAACAGCGGCGAATCAAAGGATGTCGTATATCTGCACTTCTCCAAACATGACATGGAATAGGATCTAGGAATTTTAATAAACAGCAAACTAAGCTGCAAAAATCAATGTCAGGCAGCTGCTGCCAAGGCCAATAAGATATTCGGTTGCATCAAAAGGGGCATAGATGTCAGCAGGGCTGTGGAGTCGGTAGATAAATTTTCCGACTCCGACTCCTCAGATTTTGAAACTTCCGACTCCGACTCCTCGACTCCGACTCCTCTGTATTTAATATGCAAATACGAAGCTGTTCCACCAAGTTCTTCTAATCTCCTCTAGCACAGAGAGGTAGTTGAGCAGAAGCTGCTGCCTTCTCCTTTGTGTGCTGATCTTCTGCTGAAGATAGAGCAGTGGGAGGATCCAGGAAGGGGCAGAGGAAGGGGCATTTATTTTAAAACATGATTTTCCTAGTAGAATCCTATAGTCATGTTTAAAATTTAAGCTAACAATCTGAGTTTACATGTTTTATAGCCTTGGCTGAATGATAGCAGTTTTTCAAATGGTTTACAGCTTCAGTCTTGAACTATTGACTATCCATTCCCTTCACTTATACAAGTGTCTCCAGTCCTTAATCAGTTATCAGTGAGAGGCTAGGATAACCATGGGTTCCCTGTAACAGCAGACCACAAGACAATGGAAAGTGTAAGTATTGCCGCTCCTTAAAAGGACACTGACAGGCTGATTTTCCAGCTAAAGATATATATATATACTGGTATTCATCAGAGAATTAGGAATAAAACTATACTAATGTTACCCCCAGTTAAGCTGTACTTGTGTTTTAAAAAACATTTTAATCTGTATGCAAATTCACTATCTTTGTGCCCAATGGGGCAGCGTCTCCGGCGGCTTTGTGCCCAGCCGCGCCCGAAGTACAGCTTCCCAGCGCTGTTCCCCTCGTTATTATTCACTGCTCTGGCCTTTTTTTCAGGCTAGCCGAACGCTGAATTCCTGCGCAGGCACACGTGTAGAGTGCTGGCAGCAGCCTCGTCTGGCTATGCTGAGGCTGTGCCAGCTTTCTCTCTTCCTCCTCACTACCTAGTCCTGTCTAGTGCTGCCAGTACTCTACATGTGCGCCTGTCCCCTTGGGCACAAAGGTAGAGAATTTGCATATTGATTAAAACGTTTTTAAACACAAGTAAACCTCAACTGGGGGTAACAGTCGTCTAGTTGTATTCCTAATCCTCTGATGAATACCAGCAGATATATCAGCCTGTAAATCAGCCTGTCAGTGTCCCTTTAACTGCATAGTAAAGCATATGAAAAGCATGCTTCTTCGCAGTCACTTAACGTCTTTGTTTAGCGGTAACGTGACGCACTGCATGCATTGGCTTTTATTCTTACAGTAGAGAAGTAATTAATTATAACTTTATCTGAATTGGGACATTTAAACTTGCTTTTTTTTTATTCCAATTTTTTTTTATTCCAATTTAAATCTAGTAGGAGTCGGAGTCGGTCCATTTTTTGCCGACTCCGACTCCAGGTACCCAAAATTGCCTCCGACTCCGACTCCTCGACTCCGACTCCACAGCCCTGGATGCCAGTGATAAGAACAAAGTCCTACCACTTTACAAATCACTAGTCAGACCACACACGGAGTACTGTGTACAGTTCTGGGCTCCTGTGAACAAGGCAGACATAGCAGAGCTGGGGAGGGTTTAAAATTATGGTTATTCACTTTAAAAAAAAGACGATCTAATAACTATGTATAAATATATCAGGGGTCAGTACAGAGATCTCTCCCATCATCTATTTATCCCCAGGACTGTCACTGTGACGAGGGGACATCCTCTGCGTCTGGAGGAAAGAAGGTTTTTACACAAACATAGAAGAGGATTCTTTACGGTAAGAGCAGTGAGACTATGGAACTCTCTGCCTGAGGAGGTGGTGATGGTGAGTACAATAAA
Organism: Bufotes viridis; assembly: GCA_033119425.1. NCBI lineage: Eukaryota > Metazoa > Chordata > Amphibia > Anura > Bufonidae > Bufotes > Bufotes viridis. The sequence continues at coordinate 424,029,900 of CM065591.1, forward strand.
GGAATTCAAGAGGGGCCTGGATGTATTTCTGGAGTATAATACTATTACAGGCTACAGCTACTAGAGAAGGGTCATTGATCCAGGGAGTTATTCTGATTGCCTGATTGGAGTCAGTAAAGAATTGTTTTCCCTTAAAATCAGGAAAATTGGCTTTTACCTCACAGTTTTTTTTTGCCTTCCTCTGGATCAACTAGCAGGATGACAGGCGGAACTGGATGGACATTATGTAATGTCATGTAATATGTTATGTACTATGTTATGTACTATGTTACATTAAGAGACAGAAGGATTTGAGCAAGCCTACATCCACAGATCTGTGATTAATTCTCCAAGATGTTTAGAAAAACCTCGCTGTCAAGTTCCTTCAAAAGCTGTGTGCAAGTGTACCAAGAAGAACTGATGCTATTTTAAAGACAAAGGGCAGTCACACCAAATATTGATTTGCTTTAGATTTCATTTGTTCCTCTCTGCCGCTGGCCAGGTACATAGTGAGCTCTCAGCAGTAATGCTGTGAGAATCAAGCACTCATGTACCTGACCAGCAATCGCACATGTCCTCCTTAATACAACTGCTAAGCCCCTTGCCTCATCTCTTAATGAGAGAATGGAGGAGGAGGACAGAAAATGGCAGCTATTGATGGCCCCACGGAGGGACAGCTTTTGGGGCAATATATTGTGCTGCACTGTGGTATATTGTTCTGCTGGGACTGTATATTGGGCTATGATATTTCTGACCGCACCTACTGGTGTTGCCCCGCCTGCTGATGGTGTATACAGTATATCTACAGGTAACACAATCCTCTCCTTGTGGCTTTATCTGAGGAGTATAACAAGAATCTCTTTGGATACAAAACAAACCACAATCAGTTTACAGGAAATACAAGTGAAACATGACTTGATTGGTCCTATTGTACACATTCAGGACAGCAATGATTTCCAGAGAAGAACTGTGCAGAAATCAGCAACTAAACTACAAATGTGTGTATTTTTGACTCAAATGGCAGCAGTCTGTCGTTATAGTACAGATCAGAGCTGCAATCTTCATACAACTCTCTGGGGGTCTCCTGATTGGTGCATGGTTATGATTGCAATTCCATTAAAGGGACACTACCTACCATCTCCTGTGCAGGTGAATGATGTCTATTTGTATTTGGAAGCAGACATTTTGATGTGACTACAATGGGGAACATTCATTGTAACGCTACTTTCACACCAACATTTTTGCTGGATCCGGCAGGGTTCAGCAAAACGCTTCCGTTACTGATAATACAACCATCTGCGTCCGTTATGAACGAATCTGGCTGTATTATCTCTAATATAGTCAAGACGGATCCGTCAAGAACTCCATTGAAAGTCAGTGGGGGATGGATCCATTTTCTATTGTGTCAGAGTTAAATGGATCCGTCCCCATTGACTTACATTGTGGGTCTGTGGTTTGCTCTCCGGTATGGGAATAGAATGCATTTTGGAGTACTACGTTCTGTTCGGTTACATTTTGTCTCCAATGACAATGAATGGGGACAAAACGGAAGCGTTTTTTTTTTTTAGGGTATTGAGACCCTATGACGGATCTCAATACCGAAAAATAGAAACGCTAGTGTGAAAGTAGCCTAAGCCAGTTTGCCTCTTTGCAACAAAATTTGCTAAATTTTAGCTTTCCTTGATATCCTCGCACTTTTACAAAAATGGGCAGGAGGCAAGCTGTGCATGGGACCACCGTGGCCCAACACGTTTAATGTGTGGGCTAGAAAACAAATTTATTAAGAGGCACGCACATCTTAATTAACTGGGTAGATCTTCCTCCAGCTGAATTTCTACTAAAACTTATGTGTGCAACACCCGTCTTCAGTAAATGGCCCCTGATGTTTCATAAAGGGGTTTTCCAGTAATAATAATTTTTTATCAAGTGCCTGCAGCGTGGCCATCTTCCAATCACCGCGCTTCTTACATGCATCTAGCCATGGCCGAATACACTACTCTAGCCAATGACTGTCTTCAGCAGTGACGGGCTGTTTGTGGCCACATCACTACTGAAGTCAAGCTGCCATGACCATGATCCAAGAACTGCATAAAAACCAACCCTGGTTGATTTTTTTGTGATTCTGGAGTCATGGTGGTATCATACCAAACATGATCTGTCACTCATCTGACTGGTAAGACACTTCAGGATTAAAAATAAAGTTCCATACCTTTTCTTAGATATGCCGTTAAAGGGGTAGAGTAATTAGACATCATAAAGAAGGTCCTTCTTGATCAGAGTGGAGAGTCTTTGCAAAGTTCATCTCTTGCTCTTGGTTGTTACTTCCACCTTTCCCTACCCATTCGCCGAGCTGTCCCTGCAGTTTTCTGATCAGTATTTATAGTGACTCCATAAATGTATTTAGTCTGCAAAAATTGAGCTTTTTACACTTTGTTTGAAGACTCATTTCCTAACTGATAATCTTAAGAACTTAATGAGAAAGAATAGGGAAGAAAGCACAAACATCTACTTTGCCTGTGGAATGCATGGTAATAAAACGTTCTGACTCCCACCGGTACACCCTCCAATGAAGGGAGAAAGAAAAACATATTGTCATACTTTTCAGGGTGCTTTCATACCCAGTGAAGATTTTGATGCAGTTTTTGCCTTTCCTTTATATTTTCAGCTCCTTTTGGATCCAACATCTAGCTGTAGCTCAAAAACTTAAAAAAAAACATCTGTAGGAAACCACTTTACTTCAATATCGATGGCCTATCCTTATATTTAATTGGTGGAAGTCCAACTTCTGTCACTCCCAGTAAACACTTGATTAAGGGATTAAGGGAGCCAAGGTGGTCCAGCGAGAGCAGTATCTACTCAATTGTTGAGTACCATACTTACGGTTGGGACTGTTCCTGGTACTGTAGCTCAGTCCCATCTACTTGAATGAGGTTAAACTGTAGTTAACTACAGTACCAGGCACAGCCACAACTGTAACTATGGGCATGTGCCTGGCACCATCATTAATAGTCAACACTGAAGTCCTGATAAACCTCCTATACATCTGATTGTGACAGGCCGACATGACATAGGCACCTTAGCTTCGCTTCTTTTCCAGCAGCAGTTTGGTTTGGGGTTGGCTAGTTTCTCTGGAGCCCAGCCACCAACTGCTCATCTCTCTAGCCGTTAGACCCTTCCCCATTAAGTACCCCCCCTTGATCCATGTGAACAGTACCACACATTGGTTGCTAGGGCAGGATCTGGCCTATCCACAACTATGACTTATATTATCCCAAGCCTGCATCTCATTTTCTCACATCTCACCGCAGCATCTCATTTACAATAAAAGTCAATGGGAAAATAGGTTTCCGAGACAGACCTGGCACTTTCAGGCTGGGAACACACCTAGGCGTTTCTGAATCGCGCGTATGACGCGCGTTTTACGTGCGTTTTTGGATGCGCGTTTTTGTAACTAAGAAACGCGCGTCATACGCGCGATTCAGTGATTCTCCCCTATGGCATCATTGTCCATAGGCGCGTTAAAACGCCCCAAAGAAGCTCATGTACTTGTTTGGGCGTGGGGCGTTTTACAGCTCGTTCAAACGCGCTCTAAAACGCCCAAATGTGAACCATGCCCATAGGGAAGCATGGCTTTTCACATGTTGTGCGTTTTACAGCGCGTTTGAACGCGCTATAAAACGCTTAGGTGTGTACCTAGGGTCAAAGTTGTGATAGCTGCACCTGATTGACCAGAAGCAAGACATGTCCTGCTGCCTGCGGCTGCTGACTGCATGAGATATACAGTTGAGTAGCTGCTGGCGGTATATGTTTTACCGCAGGTTTATTATTTGACGGTAATCAGAAAGCTAAAGAGCCAGGAAAATTCACAGTTCAAAGCACAGCACAAACAGTTCAAAGCACAGCGTCAGATAAAAAACGCACCCTAAGCACATGATTATGCATGCGGTAACTGACCGCATGCGTTTCCTAACTGCACCATGATCGCACCATGTGGTCGTACCCTTATATCTAGTGAATGAGGCAACTATTGAATGAGGGATAGAGAAACACACCTTCAAACTCTAAATAGAGCTTTATATGTCTTCACTCTTCACTCTGTATAAATGCTACAACTAGGGAAACAATCTAAAAATCTAAACCCACACAGTAAACAGCTCGATCTCTGTCCATTGACCGTGCAGAAGAAATCCAGCCCTTCTGAGGACTCGGGCCTGAATCCATAAAACGGCTACAAGAACAGAACCTCTTACATTTAGAGTTGCTAAACATTACCTAAAAATACTTCCTTCCAAGTAAGTTTATTACGCTGTATCATCTCTTACAAATCCACTAACTCCACACCCTCCGCCTGGTTCTCTCTTCTGGAAAATTTTACTGTTCAGTAAACTATATTTCTGTTTTGCTGGTTTCTTCAGGGCACAGGATTTGTAATATGTTAGGCTGAATTCACATGACGTGCATGGTGCTGGAGAGATGTCCAGAAATATGCAGCTGCCTATACACGGGCTGCGTATACAGCTCACACTGTAAAGATAAAGCTAAGGCTACTTTCACACTAGCGTTAAAGTTTTCCAGTATTGAGTTCCGTCATAGGGGCTCAATACCAGAGAAAAAAACGCATCAGTTTGTCCTAATGCATTCTGAATGGAAAGCAATCCGTTCAGTATGCATCAGGATGTCTTCCGTTCCATCCCTTTTACGGTATTTGGCAGGAGAAAATACCGCAGCATGCTGCGTTTTTTCTCCGGCAAAAATTTCCAGAACACTTGCCGGATCCGGCATTATTTTCCATTGAAATGTATTACCAAGTGTTCAGGAAATTGCCGAATTGACGGATCTGGTCTTCTGGTCTGCACAAAATAAATACCGCATCCGTTTTTCTGGATAACACTGGAGAGATGGATCCGGTATTTCAATGCATTTGTCAGACAGATCCATATCCAGGTCCGGAAACAAATGATATCCGTTTGCATACGGATTTCCGGTCCCGCAGGCAGTTCCAGCAACGGAACTGCCTGCCAGATTCCTCTACGCTAGTGTGAAAGTACCCCAAATGTTGGCATGGACATAAGACCCAGAGAATATATTTGTCCCTTATACAATACAATGAATGGAATAAAAACCCAAAAAACAGTGGAGGAACAAATGTGATTTTGCATCATCACCCAATTTTTTTTACAATATACAATACATTTTTATACAATTTTGACACAATACATATACACCAACATTTACCAAAATACAACTCTTCCTGCAAAAATACAAGCCCTGAAATGGCTTTTTGTTTTCAACAGAAAACAAAAAACTTACGGCTTCTGAAGCGTGGAGACGAAAAAAACTTAAAGAATCACCACCTTCTTAAGTCCCTGAGGCCTCTTTCACACTTGTGTTGTGAGGATCCGGCGTGCACTTCCGTCGCCGGAAATGCCGGCCGGATCCGTCACAGCGCAAGATAACTGAAAGCATTTGAAGACTAATCAGTCTTCATAATGCTTTCAGTGTTACTATGGCAGCCAGGACGCTACTAAAGTCCTGGTTGCCATAGTTAATAGTGGGGAGCCGGGGGAGCAGATACTTACAGTCCGTGCGGCTCCCGGGGCGCTCCACAATGATGTCAGAGCGCCCCACGCACATGGTCACGTGATCCATGCGATCATGTGATCCATGCTCATGGGGCGCTCTGACGTCATTGTGGAGCGCCCCGGGACTCGGAAGCCGCACGGACGGTGAATATACTTCTCCCCTGCCTCCCCACTACACTTTACCATGGCAGCCGGAACTTTAGCGTCCTGGCTGCCATGGTAACCAATCACAAAAGCTAAATGTCGGATCCAGCGCCGAAACGACGTTTAGCTTAATGCACTTCAATGGGCATTAATTCCCGATCTGTCCTTGCGGCATGTCTTCCGGATTTTTGGACAGAGACAAATCCGAAGCATGCTACGGTTTTGTCAACGTCCAAAAAACGTTCACGTACTGAACGGAAGACATCCTGATGCATCCTGAACGGATTTCTTTCTATTCAGAATGCATTAGGATAAATCCTGATCAGTATCTTTCTGTCCTAGAGCCCCGAGAACGGAACTCTAGGACAGAAAGCAAAAGCGCAAGTGTGAAAGAGCCCTTAAAGGGGTTTTCAGGTAATAAATATTTTTTATCACGTGCCCGCAGCATGTCACCTAAAAAGATTCATAATTACCTGATTCGGTCCCCTTGATGTTTACTTCCGGCTGGCCATGGACATGGTCACATGCACCTTGCCAGTCAATTACTGGTTTCCGCAGTGATGTGGCCACAAGAAAAATGACACCGCTGAAGCCAATGATTGGATGGAGCTGTGCATGTGACCATGTCCACAACCAACCAGATGTAAACAGCGCAGGGACCAGAAGATGGAGGCAGTGCGGAGGACACTTGGCAGGATGTGGGCACTTGATAAAAATTTCCAGATTACCCCTTATGGACTCAAAAAAACGTAAGTTACTCCATGTGCATTCCGTTTCCGCAAAGAAATATAAGAAATCCTATTATTGTCCTCATTACGGACAAGCAGAGGACTGTTCTATTAGGGGCCGGCTGTTCCGTTCTGCAAAATATGGAACGCACACAGAAGTCATCTGTATTTTTTGCGGATGCGTGTTTTGCAAACTGCAAAATAGATACAATCGTGTGCATGAGCCTACAGGATAACATTAGAAAAGTCTTTACGCTGCGTATTTTATGGTGGATTTTTCCGCCACACATGAAGGCACCCTAATACATGGATTGGCCATATCTGCCAGAGTGGGAGCCACCCTCTGTTAGTAGTTCTGCAATCTAGATAATAGGGGGGTCCTGAGCAAGTAAAAAAAAACACCTATTATGCCCATATCCCCTACACGACTACTCGTGCCGACTCATAGACAACGCTCTTATGGTATCATGTCATTTCATCCAGTCTCATCAATAGTAATAGTGACACATTATCTAACCACTCAAAAATACATTGATAATAGAGACTTTGGGTACTTTAGCCTATCTCTCTCGGCTAAATTAACCTTAAGAGGTTCTTCTCTTCACCATCTGTGGTGGTTTTATCTAAAGTGTGTAGATAGATTTATATATTGTCATCACTTGTGAGTCCTCAGTGAGTATTGATTTTTTTCATCAGCAGTATGTTCTCCTTAAGCGCCTTCTACATACGGTAGACCCATGATCGGATGAACGAACGTTCATAGGAACGTCCGTCTGCAATCCCTGCCTGTGTAAACAGTCAGCCGATCAGCCGACAAATAAGCAAATACTTGTCTAGGTTTTATGAGGCCATAAAAAAATTATCTCTTTTGGCAGCAAATTTCTGTGTAAACAGAGGATGTTCGGCTAACATAAAGTTTACAGAAGGGTAGTCCGAGCGATTGTAGTAACAACTGCGCACTCACCTGCCTCACCACCATGGAATGTTGAAAATAATATCGATTGACCTGCATATCATCAATCAGTGCTTGTTATTGGCAGGAAATCTACCTTTGTAAAGGCACCCTTAGGCCACCTGTACACGTTGCGGAATACGCGTGTTTTTTCCCCACTGATTCCCGTGCGGAAAAACCGCAGCCTAGTAAAGTACCAGCAAAGTGTAGGAGATTATACAAATCTCATGTACACTTTGCAGATTATTTCTGTCCGGAAATTGACCAGATTTCCAGATCCGCAACATGTCAATTATGTTTGCGGTTTTAGCTGCGGATTTCGCCCTTGATATTGGAATGGTGAGATCTGCAGCAAAACCGCATCTAATCCGCATTAAAATCCACAATTAGAAATTCTGCAGAAATGAACATAAATTGTGCGGATCTTATGTGCGTTCACCCGCACTTGTGTGCAGATGGCCTTATGCTCAGTTCCCATCTCTCTGTGTGTACATTTTTGGAAAACTGATGATGGGGTCCATAGGCCTCCATACATCCAGCTTATAACAAGAATGTCCTGTGCTGTATGTATTGGCCCACATGTTTTCACTGTAGGGGAATTTGTAGTAAAAAAAAATCTATGAGAGTCAATGGGCGATACCATTGCCAGGCTCGGACTGGCTCACGGGGCTTGGGGAGAATCTCCCGGTGGGCCCCTGAGCAAGGTGGGCCCCTAGTCTCCCATCCCATCACATGAGTGCCACATAACACAGTAGACTTACCGCACTACATACATAGAACCACTGCGCCCAGCAACGTTTGAGATTGATTCTTACTCTTACAAGGATCTGGTCTTCGCTGCAGGGGAACCACCAGGATGCTACCTCTTGGAATCATCCCGATGTGGTTGGCTTCTGACTCATGGGGGCCAAAGACATTGTTGCGAAGCACGGAGGTATCAGGCAATAGTCATCGTCAGGAAACCGGTCAGAGGTCACGGCAGACAGAGTATGTGCATATTTGTGAAACAAGTTTGAGGTAAGGGCAAGCAGCAAAGGGTCAAACCCATAAACAGACAATGGTCAGGTCAGGGAGTGGAGGGTCACAGTTGGTAATTAGGCAGTGGTCAGTACACGGGTAAACAGAACAGCCCAACTCTGGCATGTTCCCCTAGGGGAAGGTGCCTTAAAGGGAACCTGTCACCTCCAAAAGCTGTCCCAAACTGCCAGCAGTACCTTCAAGTAGCCGGCAGTGAGTTTCTAATGATGTATTTCTTACTGAATTCAGATGAGGTAGTAGTATTAAAAACAATCTTTTATCCTCCGTCCGCGCTATTTTCCAGTCAGGCTTGAAGTCATGGGGACAGCGGCCTCCTTGCTTCAAGTCACGGTAAGCACGCCCCCTTCCCTGCCCCTTCGCTGTGACTGACAGCCGGCTGTTCAGTAAAGCTAGCCGACTGCCGGGCATAAGTGCTGTCACAGAAATAGCGCACAGGCCAGGCTCGGACTGGCTCACGGGGCTTGGGGAAAATCTCCCGGTGGGCCCCTGAGCAAGGTGGGCCCCTAGTCTTCCATCCCATCACATGAGTGCCACATAACACATTGACTTACCGCACTACATACATATATTTAATATACAGTAGGGATGTCCCGATACCGATACTAGTATCGGTATCGGGACCGATACCGGCATTTTCACGAGTACTTGTACTCGTAAAAATGCCGCCGATACCGGAAGTTCCGGTTCGGCAGCGGCTATATTCTGTTTCATTAACCCTAACTTACTGTGCCCGTGATTACTAACTATTAATGCGCAGTCCCTCCATGCTCCTGCCCCGCGCGCCTTCTGTAATCATAAAGTGGGCGGAGCGGGCAGGCAGGACATGAAGCGCATGGAGGAATCGGGCAGCTTGAACTCTCAGTTCCTCCATGCGCCTCATGTCCCGCCTGCCCGCTCCGCCCACTTTATGATTACAGAAGGCGCGGGGCAGGAGCATGGAGGGACTGCGCATTAATAGTTAGTAATCACGGGCACAGTAAGTTAGGGTTAATGAAACACAATATAGCAGCTGCGGGGCCGGTGTATGAGTCAAGCTGCACCGGCCGCGACACTAATGGGGGATCTGTGGATGACATGTATATAGCATAAGATGCTATATATGTGTCATCCACATAACCTAACAGTGTCATCCACAGATCCCCCATTACAGCCTCATCCACAGATCCCCCCATTACAGCCTCATCCACAGATCCCCCATAACAGTGAGGTCCACAGGTCCCCCCATAACAGTGATGTCCACAGGTCCCCCCATAACAGTGATGTCCACAGGTTCCCCCATAACAGTAATGTCCACAGGTCCCCCATAACAGTGATGTCCACAGGTCCCCCCATAACAGTGATGTCCACAGGTTCCCCCATAACAATAATGTCCACAGGTTCCCCCCATAACAGTAATGTCCACAGGCTCCCCCATAACAGTGATGTCCACAGGTCCCCCTCCCCCATAACGGTGATGTCCACAGGTCCCCCATAGCGGTGGCGTCCACAGGTCCCCCCATAACGGTGGCGTCCACAGGTCCCCCATAACGGTGGCGTCCACAGGTCCCCCCATAACGGTGGCGTCCACAGGTCCCCCATAATGGTGCCATCCACAGATCCCCCATAACAGTGCGTCATCCACAGATCCCCCATAACAGTGCGTCATCCACAGATCCCCCATAACACTGTGTTATCCACAGATCCCCCATAACAGTGCGTCATCCACAGATCCCCCATAACAGTGCGTCATCCACAGATCCCCCATAACGGTGACATCCACAGATCCTCCACAACAGTGTGTCCTCCACAGATCCCCCAAAAACAGATCCCCCTGGAGGCACATTGGTTTGAAAACGCTATTATATTACCATTTATTAATTTATTAACACTTGTACAAAGGAAAAGAAAAGCAGTTATTCATAGCAACCAAATTCCAGCTTTAATTTTTTTCATTGCTATCAGTAACTGCGGCGCTGTTTATACGAGGTATCGGTAATTGGTATCGGCGAGTACTTGAATAAAAGTATCGGTACTCGTACTCGGTCTTAAAAAAATGGTATCGGGACATCCCTAATATACAGCACCTCATCCAGCCTATGTTAATATAAAAAACTTGATAGATTATTAAATAAACTTATTATAGACACGATCAGAGCTGAGATGTCTTCTAGGTATAGAGGGAAGCTACCAGTGTCCTCTTCTCCCCAGGACCTACCTCCTCACAGTTGCAGGGACCCCCTATTCAATCATCTGGTAGCATCTTGCTGCTGTGTGAGCAGGTAATATTTCAATGCATCCGCATGGTGGGCCTCCAAAATAAATGTTACTAGTGGGCCCTAGGCACCCAAGTCCGACACTGGCACAGCGGTTGTGAATTTGGCACAAGTACTGTACGGTATATTGGTGGTCAATAAAGAACAACATGCATGCCTCCCAACTGTCCTTTTTTACCCAAGTCCCTCTTTGCTCCTTTAGGCCTCATGCACACGACCGTATGTGTTTTGCAGTCCGCAAATTGCGGATCCGCAAAAAAAAAGGGATGAAGTTCCGTATGGCATCCGTTATTTTTGCGGATCCATTGTAATAATGCCTATCCTTGTCCGCAAACTAGAAAAAAATAGGACATGCTCTATTTTTTTGCGGGACGGAAAAACGGACATACGGAAATGGAATGCACACGGAGTACCTTCCGTTTTTTGTGCGAACCCATTGAAATGAATGGTTCCGAATATGGTCCGCAAAAAAAACCCCAGAACGGACACGGAAAGAAAATACGTTCGTATGCATGAGGCCTAAGGCCTAAGGCCTCTTGCACACGACAGTATGTTGCTGACCGTATACTGCCAGTTTTTTTAGTTCAGTATACTGACAGTATACTGAACCATTCACTTCAATGGGTCAGCAAAAAATACTGAAGTGTCTCTGTATGCCTTCTGTTTCCGTTTTTCTGTTCCGTTTAAGGCCTCATGCACACGACTGTTGTTTGTTTCCGCGTCCGTTCCGTTTTTTTTCACGGATAGGATGCTTTCCAATTCATTTCAATAGCTCCATCAAAAAATGCGGATGGTCAACCGTTTTTGTTCCGCATCCGTGGTCCGTGTTTACATTCCGTCAAAAAAATAGAGCATGTCCTATTTTTTTCACGTTTGCGGACAAGGATAGGCATTATTACAATGGATCTTCCAAACAAACGGACCCGTCAAAAAAAACGGTCCGTCATCCGTTTTTTTTGACGGACGCAAAATTTGCGGATGGAGCGGACGCGGAGGCAGGCAACAGTCGTGTGCATGTAGATTAAATGTAGAACATGTCCTATTCTTGTCCGCAAATCACGTTCAGTGGCTCCATTCAAGTCAATGGGTCCGCAAAAAAATGGAAAGCATACGGAAAGGCACCCGTATGTCTTCCGTATGCGTTCCGTTTTTGCAGAACAATCTATTGAAAATTTTAAGACCAGCCATATTTTTATTATGGAATTAATACTGTATATTGTTTATGCCATACGGAAAAGCGGAATGGAACAACGGAACCAAAACGGAAACACAACGGAAACTAAAAACGGAACCACGGATCCGTTATACACGGACCGCAAAACACTGAAAAAGCCATACGGTCGTGTACAAGAGTGCAAGAACCGTGCTTTAATAAATGTACTAAATTGCTATCTGTATGGTTTCTAAACCATACTTCATTATTTCGTGCAGCTTAGACATTAAAACATATATAATCAGATAATGTATATGCTAATATTTAAAGGGATATTGAATTTCAAGAAGATAAGTGTCCCAGGGGTAGCACATGCTGTAAAAAACAAAAAATTATAATAATTTACTCCTCGATCCCCAACTGGTTCAGTTCTGATGGCGTTAGGTCCCCTCTGCACCTCACTTCCTGCTCCTGTCTTGGATGCTGTCAGTCACGGGCTGAAGCAATGTCCCATCCCTCACAAAAGGAGCCGAAAGTGTCCCTCTTTGACTATCCAAACAGTAACATGCAAAGCTTTCCTGCACATGTCCCCGCACGTACTGTATGTGCACAATTTCTTCAATCACCACAAGGAAACACACCTAGCCCACTCACTTCTCACACGGATATGTTGCAAAACAAATGATGTCATTAATAGTTACATAGTTAATACGGTTGAAAAAAGACATAAACCCATCCAAGGGATAGGTGGGGACGCGAATCCCAGAAATGACATGTTGCATGTTACAGTATCAGCTGAGGGTACTTTCACACTTGCGGCATGGCTATCCGGCAGGCTGTTCCGGTGGGTGAACAGCCTGCCGGATTCGCCATGCCGCAAGTACTCGTGTGCTGCCGCTCTGTCCCCATTGACCATAATGGGGCGGGGGGTGGAGATACGGCGCAGCACGGCCAGAGATCGCCGGACTAAAAGTACTGCAGGTCCGACTTTTTAGTCCAGCGACCACTGCCGTGCTGCGCCGTAGCTCCGCTCCCCGTCCCATTATAGTCAATGGGGACGGAGCGGCAGCACACGGGTACTTGCAGCCTGCCGGATAGCCATGCTGCAAGTGTGAAAGTACCCTTACAACATTTCACATCTGACATGCCTGGGCAACAAATCCACCTGACTTCGGCAGGCAAAAAAATATTTTGTCCAAGAAAATGCTACACAAACATTTGGCATAAAATGCTGATATCTGACATTTTTCAATCATAAAAAAAAGCAATAGATCACATGTACCTCTTGAAACATTTCTTTGCTGTTTTTTTTAAGTCAGTCATGTACATAAACACATCAATAGCTGATCTCAGGGAGACCAGCTACAAAAAACACCGCGAAGCCTCACTTAAGAGTCTCAACACAGCAATCCGAAGGGCAAAGCTCCCTGGAAAATAAATGTGGAGCCCCAGTATTGGGTCTACAACACAATAAAAGCCAGATATCCCTCAAAGGAAGGAAAAACGGTGCAAAGGGGTGTCTCCATTACAGAGATCACCAAATCCACCATATCAAGTGGCCCCTATGTCAAGATCCCGCTTTTTTACAAGCATTAAGGATGTGACAGGGAAAACCTAAGCCAGTTATCCATCCACAGACAGCTGTTTCGGGGTGTTGCCCCTCATCAGTGTGGAGTAGGATTCTGGCTAACCGGGAGCAATGCCTCGGAGAATACTCAAACAAAGCAATAGCTGATCTCAGGGAGACCAGCTACAAAAAACACTGCGGAGCCTCAGTCATGTACATGTAAAATGATGTGACATTTTGGCAGGAAATGCTAACTTTTTGGGGTTCTGAATCACCGCATTAATCATGTCTTTATGATTAGCATTTTATGATAGATATTAATCATGTTTAAAGGGCTTCTGTCATCACGTTTTGACATTATAAGCTGTCTGACATTAGCTATGTGCTAATGTCAGAGCAGCTTGATAATGTCTTTTTTATAAAAATCCGATTTATATTCGGGCTAAAAACGTACTTTTATAATATGTAAATTAGCCTCTAGGAGCGGGGGGGGGGGCGTTGCCCTGCTCCTAGAAGCTCCGTGCGGCAACCTGCTGGCACGCCCCTTCTTACTTTGAGTGACAGTGCCGGGCAGCGATCCTCCGGCACTGTCTCCTTGTGAAATCCAGCGCCTGCACGGCCGCTCTGTATTCGGCGCAGGCGCGGTGAGCAGAGGACAGCAGGCACCAGCGACATTGCCAAAATCAAGTCAGGTAAGGTTGGAGAGAGTGACTGTCAACGTTAGGCTAAATTCACACCACATTTTAAATCGAGCTGGGACAGCAGAATCCCACCAACTATATGGCAAGAAGACATCACACAGAGGTAGTATAACCCTGGGTTCACACCTGAGCGTTTTACAGCGCGTTCAAACGCGCTGTAAAACGCTCAACACATGAAAACCAATGCATCCCTATGGGAGTGGTTCACACTTGAGCGTTTTACAGCGCGTAAAAACGCGCTGTAAAGCGCCCGATGCATAAGCTCGTTCAGGAGGCGTTTTTGGGCGTTTGTCGCGCTTTTCCTCCCATAGACTTCAATGGAGCACGCGTTTAGCGCGCTGCGTAGCGTTAAGTGTAGAGATGCCCTTTTTAATTGGTCTCCAGACCAATTAAAAAGTCTCCAGAGTCACGAGCAGCGCTAACGCGCGTTTAATATTGCCAAAAACGCGCATAAAAACGCGCAACTAAAACGCGCGTCTTAGAAACGCTCAGGTCTGAACCCAGTGTAAAGCAATGCATCTCCACTAAAGTTAGAAGATCCACCATATCATACTGCCCCAATAGCTCACCAACTGTTCATGGGTGTATTCACACGTGCTGGTTTTGTTTGGGGGGGGGGGGGGGTTACTGCAATATTTGCAAAACTGCTGCACAAAATGCATTGTTTGCAAAATCAATGCAAAGTATAACCTAGAACTATACTCAAACTTCTGCTTAGCAAACAAAAGGGTTAATGCTCCCTTAGGGCTCATTCAGACGCCTGTATGCTGTCCGCAAAAATTCGGATCCTTTTTTTTGCGGATTAGATGCTGACCCATTCACTTCTAACGGGCCCTCTTCTTCTGTTCCACGGCTCCGCAAAACAAATGAAACATATCCTATACTTGTCATTGAAAATCAGGACGCATAGTCTATAGGTCCGCAAAAATTCGGAATGCAATCCGTTTGCACAATGCATAGTTGTAAGAAAGAAGTTCTAGAACGGTTTGCCTCGTTCACACAGTCAGTGTTCGGTCAGTGATTTTCATCAATGATTCTGAGCCAAAACCAGGTGCGGCTCTAAACACAGAACAGAAGCAGATCTTTCCCTTATACCTTATGTCTGTGGAGGCTCCAGTCCTGGTTTTGGCTCACAATCACTGATGGAAATCACGGACGTGTGAATGAGGCGCAGAGTACAAGTCATTACTGAAAGAGGCTTGTCTGCAGAGCTGACAGGTCCCGGAAACCTCTCATCAACTTCAACGGGGGCGGCATGAAGTAGTTACAAACACGATTCATAGACATTTCACAAATTTCACCAGTTTGTTACTCATGAGCTACAATTAAGTGGTTTCCGAAAACTCCCTGTACAATCACCACAGCACAGTCATGAGCTTCTTGAAAAGACTCACGGTGGTCACAAATGTCACATGTGGGGTGGGTCCCATCTCTGGGACCTGCTGCTATCTATTATACTGTATATCTAACTCATATATCCATCTCCAGCCCCAAATTGGAGGAGGGCACACTGTACATGCGCGGCCACCCTCCATTCACCGCTATGTTCCGAAAATAGACGACCACTAGCTCAGCTATTTCTGGCAGACCCATAGTGGTGAATGGAGAGGTGGCCATGTGTGCGTGGCTTTCTCTCCATTTACTGCTATGAGACTTCCGAAAATAGCCGAGCGCTCTCGCTATTTTCGGAAGTCTCATAGCAGTGAATGGAGAGGACTCTGCACATGCGCAATATGCTCTCTTACAGTTTTGGGGCCACATTCTGGAAACAGAAGTGGGTCCCAGAGGTGGGACACTCACTTATCTGACTTTTGTGGCATAACCTAGGTATCTGCCAATATTGGTGAGTTGGGACAACCCGTTTAATATTCGCTTACGAGTGACAGACTAGTGAAATAAGCATGTCTGTCACTACGTTATGCTGCCTTCAGTCAGGGCTGCAAGAAGCTGATGACCGGGTCCCTTAACATAGATTTCGTAAATTGGAAGGTACATTAGAGAAATATACATGGAAACTTTTGGTTGATATCATGGATACGGTACATAGATACTACGTGCAGATATCATAAGTATTCATTGTAGAAAGACCGCATAGACAGATATCAGAGATATATAGATGTACACCATAGACAGATATCAGAGATATATAGATGTACACCATAGACAGGTATCAGAGATATATAGATGTACACCATAGACAGATATCAGAGATATATAGATGTACACCATAGACAGATATCAGAGATATATAGATGTACACCATAGACAGATATCAGAGATATATAGATGTACACCATAGACAGATATCAGAGATATATAGATGTACACCATAGACAGATATCAGAGATATATAGATGTACACCATAGACAGATATCAGAGATATATAGATGTACACCATAGACAGATATCAGAGATATATAGATGTACACCATAGACAGATATCAGAGATATATAGATGTACACTATAGACAGATATCAGAGATATATAGATGTACACCATAGACAGATATCAGAGATATATAGATGTACACCATAGACAGATATCAGAGATATATAGATGTACACCATAGACAGATATCAGAGATATATAGATGTACACCATAGACAGATATCAGAGATATATAGATGTACACCATAGACAGATATCAGAGATATATAGATGTACACCATAGACAGATATCAGAGATATATAGATGTACACTATAGACAGATATCAGAGATATATAGATGTACACCATAGACAGATATCAGAGATATATAGATGTACACCATAGACAGATATCAGAGATATATAGATGTACACCATAGACAGATATCAGAATTTTACAGATGTACACCATAGACAGATATCAGAGATATATAGATGTACACCATAGACAGATATCAGAGATATATAGATGTACACCATAGACAGATATCAGAGATATATAGATGTACACCATAGACAGATATCAGAGATATATAGATGTACACCATAGACAGATATCAGAGATATATAGATGTACACCATGGACAGATATCAGAGATATATAGATGTACACCATAGACAGATATCAGAGATATATAGATGTACACCATAGACAGATATCAGAGATATATAGATGTACACCATAGACAGATATCAGAGATATATAGATGTACACCATAGACAGATATCAGAGATATATAGATGTACACCATAGACAGATATCAGAGATATATAGATGTACACCATAGATAGATACAGAGACAGATAGATAGAAAATGTACATAGGGCTTGTGGATACATTATATAGATTATCTTCGTTTAGGCTACTGTCCCATCTGCGTTTTTCTTTTCCGGTATTGAGATCTGGCAGAAGATCTCAATACTGGAGAAAAACGCTTCCGTTTGGCCCTATTCGTTGTCAATGGGGACAAAACTGAACTGAACAGAACGGAATGCTTCAAAATGCATTCTGCTCTGTTTGGTTGCGTTTCCATACCGGACGGAAAACCGCTCCAAGCAGCAGTTTTCTTTCTGGCATGGGATGCGGAGCAAAACGTTTTCTCGGACACAATAGAAAACGTATCCAGCACCCATTGACTTACAATGGTTTTAATGCCGGATCCGTCATTGTAATTTTAAAAATAATACAACCGGATGCGTTCATAAAGGATGCAGCCGGTTGTATTATCTAAAACGGAAGTGTTTTTGCTGATCCATAAGGGATCAGCCAAAAGCGCAGGTGTGAAGGCAGCCTTACCTGTATTTAAAGAAAGATACATTTACTGGGAAATTTTAAAGCTCTTCATTTGGGATTCTTTTAATATACCATACTTTTGTGTCAGTGATAGGTCCCTGGCCTATTATAGTACGAGCCTAAGGCCGCTTTACACAGACCGATTCTCGTCCAGATAATCGCAGAGGAGAGTTCATAGGAACGTTTATTAGCTAGTATCTGCTGGTGTACCCAATGAATGAGCAGGTAATCACATCTTTCATGTGGACACCTAAATCCAGGGGCAGGTTGGCCATAGACCGTACAGGGAAATTTCCCGTGGGCCAATGCCTAGGGGGCCGTCTTGGCCCTCCTCACGGTCAGCCAGTGGAAGTTTTTGGGGATGTATTTTGTGCTGCTGGGGCAGTATTTTGTGATGGACTGTGGTATTTGGCTCTGTTGGGGTGGTATAATGTGCCGCTGTATTGTACTGCTGGCCCCGTCTACTTGTGTTGGCCCTGCTTTCCATCAATTTGGACCTGAGTACAAAACAGAGCCACTTTTAGTATTTTTTCTAGGGCCACTTTAAATTCCCAGTCCATCCCTGCCTAAATCGGCGTCTGCTGGCAGCAGATGGTATCGTTTAGCACAGGGAAGGAACACTATGTCGGAACTGCGCATGCGCAATCTCGCGCATCAAGAGATTTACGCCGATCTCACTGAGAGGAAGGAGGAGATTCGGCGGACGCAGGCGGTGCTGGGCTCCTTCACAGGGGGGTGTGGCTAGGCACCAGAACGGTTAGTACCGCCCCTTGGGCACCTTCACAACCAAATTTACATATCAATAAAATCATTTTTTAAAGAAAATAAAAGTACACAGAACTATGGGACAGGTATATTGCGGACATGCTAGTGGCGTTCTAGCCGTGCATGTCCACAGCTCTATAGGGTAAAATTAGGTGACAGAATCCCTTTAAACTCAAGCATGCCATCGTAGTTAGTAAGTACTACAGCAGGGTTTGGGCTTCTTTTACAAAGATTAGGCTTTACATGAATACGGTATACTTTACAGCTGTATGCGGGGTCGGTGTATTAGAGCAGAGTCACTGCACAGGCCCCGCCGCGAGTGTCCCCGCCTCCTCCCTCCCCACTGATATATCGCAGCCATCGATGGAGGGGAATCTGTGAATGACACATATATAGCATAAGATGCTATATATGTGTCATCCACAGATATCCCACAACAGTGTCATCCACAGATCCCCCATAAGTGTCATCCACAGACCACCATTAGTTCAAAACCCACCAACAGCAAACATTTTGGTTCAAAATATTGTCTTTCTTATTTTCCTCCTCAAAAACCTAGGTGCGTCTTTCTATAAAGAGAAAAATATGGTATATATACACACACACAGTATATATTACCATACGCCGTCTATAGCCTGACTTCAGTTGTCCATATACATATTCACTCTGATAAACAATAAAAGCACACAAACCTTACTCCTGAATGGATTCCAGAGTAAATAAGCTATAGACAGGCCAGCTGGAAATACGACTGCACCGCGGGCAGTAGGCACACTCTTACTACCCCTGTAATTAAGGTGTACGTATATATATATATATATATATATTGTGGTAAGGTGCAAGGTGTCATATGCGATGGCAGGTACGTGTCACCGAGGTTGCTGGCCTCGGTGAGGTGAGAGCCGGGTTTTTGTCTGCAGCAGCTAGTGCTGTTTTGACTCTTTTAAATAGCATGGCTGCAAAGCCGATCCGGGCCGGCTCTTACTGGGAGCAGCTAAAGAGTAGGGTGGGTGGCTGCTCCCCACGGTCCAGTCCGAGTTTTGGGCTGGGTTTAAAAGCTCAGCCAGCACCAGCTGCTGGGAGGCTGTGATTGTCCTGGAGCTGCTAACACTGTTGTGGAATTCTCTGATCTGGAGGAAAGAGCTCAGCAAGGTGGTGTTTTTCCCTGCAACTTGAAGGTGGAATCTCCTGCGGCTGGGCCGACTGCTAGGTGTGAACCCTCACCTAAACCTCCCAGGTGACTGAACCCTGTGTTGGCCTGTTTTTGTTTGGCCACGTTATTTCTGTTATGTGTGAACTATCACCAAGAGACTGTTTTTCATTTATGTTGTGCAAGTGTGAATAAAACACTGTTTACTGCACATTCTGGACTCCTTGTTTTGCCTCGGTACTGCACCCGCACCGCTATCTACCAGAGCGACTCCCCACAATATATATATATATATACAGAATAAAAATTGAGGCAGCACCACCTAGTAAAGTGAATGTCGGGTGCAGCGCTCACCTGTGGAGTAAACCCACTCCAACAATTGTAGACGGATAAAAGTCGAGCAGCACTCCAAATGTATTCAAATAGTAAATGCGTCTTTATTCACCCATCGGCGTGGTAACGTTTCAGCTCCTACTAGAGCCTTTTTCAAGCCAGCTTGAAAAAGGCTCTAGTAGGAGCTGAAACGTTGCCAAGCCGATGGGTGAATAAAGACGCATTTACTATTTGAATACATTTGGAGTGCTGCTCGACTTTTATCCGTCTATATATATATATATATATATATATATATATTGTGGTAAGGTGCAAGGTACTGTGGTCGACGGGAGGTACGTGTCACCGAGGTTCCTGGCCTCGGTGAGGTAAGAGCCGGATTTTTGGTGTGTCAGCAGCAGCTAGTGCTGCTTGACACCTTGCTATTTAGTTTGGCTGCAAAGCCAATCCGGGCCGGCTCTTACTGGGAGTAGGCAAAGAGTTGGGTGGGTGCCTACTCCCCACGGTCCAGGCCGGGTTTTCCAGGGCCTTTATAACACAGCCAGCAGCTGGGTGTGGAGGGTGTGATTGTCCTGGAGCTGCTGTTAGACTGTTTTACTTGTGTTTGGAAGTTCTCTGGGCTGGAAGCAAGAACCAAGCAAGGAGGAGGGAAGACGACCTGGAAGCCTGACGGCGACTGTCTTACGGCTGGACTGACAGCCAGGTGTGAACCTGCATCTAAAAACCTCCCAGGTGACTGGAGCCTGTTTTGGACTGTCTTGTTTTTCCGCTTGATTTCTTATGTGTGTGAATTAACACCAAGAGACTGTTTTATTTTGTGCAAGTGTGAATAAAACACTGTTTATTGCACTATCTGGACTCCCTGTTTTGCCTCTATACTGCACCCGCACTGCAATCTACCAGAGCGACTCCCCACAATATATATATATATATATATATATATACACTTACAGTTTGTACTCTGTGTATGAGAATAAAGGAAACCTACAGGAAAGGCTGCAACCTTCTAAAATTCACGTGCTTCAGGTTTGTTGCAGAAATTTCTTTGACCGCCGCATCCATCTACATGGGATTTGAACGAAGCCATCCACATGGTGCAGAAACAAACCCATTCACACGTACGAAGTAGATTTTCAGTTGTGTGAATATACCCTAAAACTCCATCCTGATTATGGCCCAAGCTTTGGTGGGTGTAGTGGTGGCAGCTGTGTAGGAGCAAGTCATGGGCATTTCCCCCAGAAAGCTCTCTCATCTGTATAGAAGCGCCTCTCATATAGGTTCCAGACGTCGTGGAAGTTGCAGTGGTGGCGATATTTATTATCCAGCTTTCCAAAGAAGATACGCTTAAAAATCTCAATGGTCTGTTATTGCACACGTTAGGCTGTTTCATTTTTCGTTCTTTTTTTCCATCTAAAATAATAGATCTCAGATGGAAATGGCTAAAATAGATGCAAAATTTGCATAACTGAGCATAACGGATTCTTAAAATAAAGGATCAAACTTTTTTTCTGTTCTTGCGACGGACAAGAAGAACAGAAAACGAAACCGTGATGTGAACCTACTCTAAGGGCTCCTGCACACGAGCACAATTGCTTAGTGGCCCTTCAGCTAGTCTATCCTGTGGAAACAACTGATTAAGGGCCCCGTGCCCGTATTGCGGACCGTAAAAGGCCGGTCCGCAATATACAGGATTGGTGATGTGAACCTACTCTAAGGATTCATGCACACGAGCGTAATGGCTCAGTGTCTGTGCTACAGACCGCAAACAGCGGTCCACAATGCCCAGGCACTGGCCGTGTGCATTCTGTTTATGGATGCGGACCCACTGACTTGAATGCCGCAAGCTACGGCCAAAGATAGACCATATTTTATCTCTTTGTGGTGCGTAGGCACGGACCAGGAAGCCCACAGAGGTGCTTCGTAGGGCCACCGTGGGCTTCCGATCCATGCCTCTGCTCCGCAAAAGATAGGTGTCCTATCTTCAGTTGTAGATTGGGAATTGCGGACCCTTTCAAGTCAATGCAAACAGACTGCACACGGCCAGTGCCCGTAAATTGTGGACAGCTGTTTGCATTCTGCAGCACAGGCACTGAGCCATTACGCTTCTGTGCATGAGCCCTTAGAGTAGGTTCACATCACCATTCCTGTATATTGTAGAATGGCCATTTATGGTCCACAATACGGGCATGGGGCCCTAAATTTGTGGGCACAAGCCCTTGATCAGTTGTTGTTTCCACGGGACAGACTGGCTGAATGGGTTTAAAAAGTTAGAAAAGAAAGCAATGCCCACTGATTTGCCACCACAGCCATTCTGTCCCCACTGCTGTACACTCCCTGGTCATGGACACACAGGAACTGGCAGGAGATGCTCACTGAGTCAATCACTGGCAGAGGTGGGTCACCGCGGAGCAGGCATCTCCTGGAAGTGGAGAGCAGCAAGGGCAATGCAATAAACACAGCGTGGGGATTGGTAACGGTGAGTAGCTTTTTTCTCTCTTTTTTTTATCTATTCTGTCATTTATTTAAAAAAAATGTATCTCAGTGAAATACCCCTTCAAGTAATGAATCCGGCCTGCAATTCATTCAATACTGTACAATGGAGCATCTGTTCTCTCTGATGTGGTCTGGTTCTGTGCTTTTCTATTAAAGCGGTCATCCAGGCTTACTATTGATGACCTATAATCAGGATAGGTCATCAATATCAGATCGGCGGGGGTCTGACACCCGACAGCCCCGCAGATCAGCTGTATAAGGAGACAGTGCGCGCGGAGACGGTGCACGCAGTGCCGTCTCACTTCTCTCTTCTCGTCCACTGCTGCTGTCTACGGCAAAAACCATAGACAGCAGTAGACAGTAAGAGAGAAACAAGACAGCACGTGTGCACTGCGCGCGCCGTCTCCTCATACAGCTGATCAGCGGGGGTGCCGGGCGTCAGACCCCCGCCGATCTGATATTGATGACCTATCCTGAGCATAGGTCATCAATGGTAAAAGCCTGGATGACCGCTTTAAGCTAAATTAGTTTTCAAGTCTATGGACAATGTTAAGTGATAAGTGAAATGAAATGTAGAAATAATTTTATTATGATTATATCGTATCTACTGTAAGCCCTTTCACACACTTACTGAATCATGGGTATGGTTGTTAAAGGCCATCACACATCATGAGCTGTGCAGTCTCAGCACTTTATACCATGTGCTATCATGCCAACACAATTCTCATATGATCTACTGTTAAATGCAGTTAGATTCATCTTGACATAGGTTACAATATTGATGTTCTGTCCTGATCAATACCTGATTGTGATGATCCTGGCACCTCGCTCTGATCAGCTCTTTTAAAAGTGAGCTCTGCAGCCTCTTCATACAGCTGATCGGCGGGGGCAGAAGTCGGACCCCCACCAATCAGATACTGATGCCCGATCCTGAGGACAGGCCTTCAGTATAGAACACATGAGCTGGGCTGTCATATGTCATATGTGAAACGCCAGGTGGAAAACTGCCAGATCTGAACCTATAGTTTTCTGTGGGATCGTCTCTGGTATCTGGCCCATTAGTTTAAACTCCGGATGTCTCCCTGCGCAGTATTTTTCTATCTGGCTATTTCTATGGACCCCAGACCGGTCCCCAATGTTTCTTCACTATATTCATTGGATTATCTGCATATTAGCGTCCATTCCCACGTCAGTTGTTCTGGGTCTGCCTCTGTTCCGCAATTTTGCAGAACGGTTGCGGACCCATTTATTTCAATGTGGCCGCAAAAGATGCGGATAGCACACCGTGAGCTGTCCGCATATGTAGTTCCGTTCTGCACCACACAGAAAAGATAGAGCATGTCCTATTCTTGTCTGGACAAGAATCGGCATTTCTATCATAGGGCTGGCCATCTGCATTCTGCAAAGTACGGAACGTACCTGGCCGATATCTGTGTTTTGCAGATCCACAATATGTGGACCGCAAAACACTTACGGACGTGTGAATAGACCCTTAAGGCGATTTTCTACACAACCAAGAACCAATTCTACATGTGACGAGCCACGTCTGATCAGATTACCACCAGGAACACTGCAGATAATTATTTCAGATGTTCTGAAGCTGTTACGTTTTGGATCAGAAGGGTTCGGCGGGTTTCTGGCTAGCGTTGCAGTCTGCTGGTTCAGCCTGATCTGGGCAGTGTTTCTGTGTTCTCCTCCGGTTAGCACGCTCGGTGCATTATCCGTTATCACAATAGGTTAATCTATAGGAGATAATACCCTGCCTAGGCTCATGTAAAATAAACTAAGAGATGGATATATCATGGGCACAGTGCTGTACACAATAAGAAATCAGGACACCTTGGGCTCTTCCTTCAGGCATCTTGGTCTCTTCCTTCAGTCTCTTATCAGACTGAGAGTGAAATGCAGCAGCTTGTCGGTAGAAAAGCAATGTATCTCAGGGCAGGGGCACAGGAGAACATGCAGATCTGCAGCAGATGATAATCCAATCCGATTACACAGACGTCGGTGACTCCAGATCGCCATGATCGCTGGGCTGGATAATGGTGAACGCAGTGCATCATCCCGGCAGCTGCCACAGACAATGGACCCGGAGGACAATCCCAGCACAGACAATGGGCGCATCTACACCCCCGTCTATACATCTGCAGTCATGCCTCTACCAATATACATCATACACGTTATAAACACGGACACTACGCAGCCTGTCAGTATTTACCTCTGTCCTTATGGAATTGTCGGCGACCTCTGCGCTTTACCTCTCGCTCGCATCTGTCTCAGCCTCCTCCCTGCTGTAGCAAAGCCTTAGAGAGCTGTAGAGATGCAGCACCAGCGCCTCTTCAGGCGTGCGGGTGAACTGCAAGCATTAGGTGACAGCTCATGATGTGTCATTGAAAGGAGGGCTGAACAACCCCCTTCCCCCCACAGCACATGGGCACAGATGTACAGCACATGGGCACCAGTATGGTATATAGTACATGGGTACAGGTATACAGCACATGGGCACCAGTATGGTATATAGGACACGGGTACAGGTATACAGCACATGGGCACCAGTATGGTATATAGGACACGGGTACAAGTATACAGCGGATGGACAGAGGTATACAGCACATGGGCATAGATATACAGCACATGGGTACAGGTATACAGCACATGGGCACCAGTATGGTATATAGTACATGGGTACAGGTATACAGCACATGTGCACCAGTATGGTATATAGGACACGGGTACAAGTATACAGCGGCTGGGCAGAGGTATACAGCACATGGGCATAGATATACAGCACATAGGCACAGATATACAGCACATGGGCACCAGTATGGTATATAGTACATGGGTACAGGTATACAGCACATGGGCACCAGTATGGTATATAGGACACGGGTACAAGTATACAGCGGCTGGACAGAGGTATACAGCACATGGGCATAGATATACAGCACATGGGCACAGATATACAGCACATGGGCACCAGTATGGTATATAGTACATGGGTACAGGTATACAGCACATGGGCACCAGTATGGTATATAGGACACGGGTACAAGTATACAGCGGCTGGACAGAGGTATACAGCACATGGGCATAGATATACAGCACATGGGCACAGATATACAGCACATGGGCACAGATATACAGCACATGGGCACCAGTATGGTATATAGTACATGGGTACAGGTATACAGCACATGGGCACCAGTATGGTATATAGTACATGGGTAGAAGTATACAGCGGATGGACAGAGGTATACAGCACATGGGCACCAGTATGGTATATAGTACATGGGTACATGTATACAGCACATGGGTACCAGTATGGTATATAGTACACGGGTACAAGTATACAGCGGATGGACAGAGGTATACAGCACATGGGCACAGATATACAGCAAATGGGCACAGATATACAGCACATGGGCACCAGTATGGTATATAGCACACGGGTACGGGCTATACAGGGGATGGACAGAGATATACAGCTCATGGGCGGCAGTAGGTATATATGACATTGGTACAGGTATACAGCGCACGGTCACAGGTATACAGTGGATGGACAGAGATATACAGCACATGGGCAGCAGTAGGTATATAGGACATTGGTACAGGTATACAGCGCACGGTAACAGGTATACAGCAGATGGACAGAGATATACAGCACATGGGCAGCAGTAGGTATATAGGACATTGGTACAGGTATACAGCGCACGGTCACAGGTATACAGCAGATGGACAGTGATATACAGCACATGGGCAGCAGTAGGTATATAGGACATGGACACAGGTATATAGCGGATGGACAGAGATATACAGCACATGGGCAGCAGTAGGTATATAGGACATTGGTACAGGTATACAGCGCACGGTCACAGGTATACAGCGGATGGACAGTGATATACAGCACATGGGCAGCAGTAGGTATATAGGACATGGACACAGGTATACAGCGCATGGGCACAGGTATACAGCACATGGGCACAGGTCTTTTGCAATCATGAGACCATTTGGTATCATAGAAGTTTTGTGGAAATGAGGAAGGAAACTCTAGAGCCGATTTACATTGGTTGTGAAATGTACAGTGACAAATGCTAAATGATTAGGTGCAGTGCAGGAAAGCAGCCACGTATAATGGGTTTTGCTTGTTCTGTACATTCCTTAGAAGGTGCTGAGCTCAAGCAGCATAAATGTTTTACATACAGTTGGCACTATACATCTATAATCACTGAAAAAAGAGGCTGGCAGTGCAGGTGCTATGCTTAACAAAAAAAATCTTTCACCTGACTGTCAGGACTGAATGTCTCCCAGCAGAACATTGCCTAGAGCAGTGATGGTGAACCTTTTACAGACCGAATGCCCAAACTGCAACCAAAAACCCACTTATTTATTGCAAAGTGCCAACACGGCAATTTACCCTGAATACTACAGTCCAATATAATATATCTTCCATGTACTTTATCATTTAGCTATAATTGCTTGCCTGCATTCAATGCGCTGCCTGCGCTGTTCATAGTGCGCCCTGAGCTGATGAATTCTAAGAAGTCTAAGGCATATTGGTAAACCATAGACTTTTTCCAGGGTGCTGGTGCCCACAGAGGAGGCTCTGAGTGACAGCTCTTGCACCCGTGCCATAGGTTTGCCACCACTGCCCTAGAGCATCAAAATCCCTCCGCCTACAGCGGCTTATCGTCTCTTCTTTGTCAAACCAGTCTGCAGCATACGGGTGTTAGTACCCGACACTGCAAAAGGTTTATTATGTGTATGTACCTTTAACCGCTACAGGACCGCCTAACGCAGGGATGCGTCCTACAGGCGGTCCTGTAGCTCTGAGATGACGCATCGGCCGTCATCTCGTGAGAGCCATGACTTCCTGTGAAGCGCGTCTCGGCAGTTCAACTACAGCCTGCCAGCGATGATCCATCGCTGGCAGGCTGTAGATGCGAATTAAATCGCATCAAAGAGCTATATCAGACGCTGTTTTGTGAACAGCGTCTGATATAGCTGCTACCTGGTCCTCTGGTGGTCCCATTTGCTGGGATCGACCACCAGAGGACCAGGTAACACTGTAAAGTTGCACCAAACACTACACTAACCCCCCACCCCGCCCTCACCTATTAACCCCTTGATCACCCCATCTAGACCCCCTGATCACCACCCTGTCATTGATCACACCCCTTGTAAGGCTCCATTCAGACGTCCATATGTGTTTTTCCGCGGATCCTCAAAAAAAGGACACCGGCAATGTGCTTTCCGCATTTTGCAGATCCTGCACATTGCCAGAACTATATAGAAAATGCTTTTTCTTGTCCGCAATTGCGGACAAGAATAGGACATGTTCTATATTTTTGCGGAACGGAAGTGCAGACCCGGAAGCGCGGATCCGTAATTCCGGATCCGAGCGGGACAAAGTCTGTCCCCATAGAAATGAATGGGTCCACAATTCCGTTCCGCAAACAGAATTTTGGACGTGTGAATGGGGCATAAGGGTCCCTTATCACTGCCAGTTAGTTAGGTAGCTAGCGCCCAGCCCACCGCACCGCAGTCATTGATTTTGGCAGAGATTTTTTCCTCCACATTGATCGATGCGAATTAAAAAATCTGCGCCGTTCATTTTTTTTTTTTTTCAGCGCAGAGGCTGAACGAAAAAAAAAATATCTCATTACCCGTATGCTCAATATACGGAGAATCGCAGAAACTCCTAATGCTGGAAATACGTGTAATGATTGCGGAGACCCTCAAATGCCAGGGCAGTACAAAAACCTCACATGTGACCCCATTTTAGAAAGAAGACACCCCAAGGTATTCCGTGAGGGGTATGGTGAGTTCATGTAAAATTTTATTTTTTGTCACAAGTTAGTGGAATATGAGACTGTAAAAAAAAAATATCAATTTCCGCTAACTTGTGCCAAATTTTTTTTTTTCTGTGAACTCGCTATGCCCCTCACGGAATACCTTGGGGTGTCTTCTTTCCAAAAATGGGGTCACATGTGGGGTATTTATACTGCCCTGGCATTTTAGGGGTCCTAAAGCGTGAGAATCCAAATGCGTAAAAATTGGCCTGTGAAATCCTAAAGGTACTCATTGGAATTTGGGCCTCTTTGCGCATCTTGGCTGCAAAAAAGTGTCACTCATGTGGTATCGCCGTACTCAGGAGAAGTAGGGCAATGTGTTTTGGGGTGTATTTTTACATATACCCATACTGTGTGTGAGAAATATCGCTGTAAACGACAACTTTTTAAAATTTTTTATTCAAAGTTGTCAATTTACAGAGATATTTCTCTCACCTAACATGGGTATATGTAAAATACACCCAAAACACATTGCCCTACTCTCCTGAGTACGGCGATACCACATGAGTGACACTTTGCAGACAAGATGCAAAGAGCTCAAATTCTAATGAGTACCTTTAGGAGGGCATTTTACGCATTTTTCTCACGCTTTAGGGCCCCTAAAATGCCAGGGCAGTATAAATACCCCAAATGTGACCCCATTTTGGAAAGAAGACACCCCAAGGTATTCGCTGAGGGGCATAACGAGTCCATGAAAAATTAAACTTTTTGTCAAAAGTTAGCGGAAAGGGAGACTTTGTGAGAAAAAACAATAAAAAATCAATTTCCACTAACTTGTGCCAAAAAAAAAATCTGCTATGAACTCGCCATGCCCCTCATGGAATACCTTGGGCTGTCTTCTTTCCAAAATGGGGTCACATGTGGGGTATTTATACTGCCCTGGCATTTTAGGGGCCCTATAGCGTGAGAAGAAGTCTGGAATCCAAATGCGTAAAAATGCCCTGTGAAATCCTAAAGGTACTCATTGGTTTTAGGGCCCCTTTGTGCACCCAGGCTGCATAAAAGTGTCACACATGTGGTATCACCGTACTCAGGAGAAGTAGGGCAATGTGTTTTGGGGTGTATTTTTATATATACCCATACTTTGTGTGAAAAATATCTCTCTCTGTAAACGACAACTTTTAAAAATTTTTATTCAAAGTTGACAATTTACAGAGATATTTCTCTCACCCAACATGGGTATATGTAAAAATACACCCCAGAACACATTGCCCTACTTCTCCTGAGTACGGCGATACCACATAAGTGACACTTTTTTGCAGCCTGGGTGCGCAAAGGGGCCCAAATTCCAACGAGTACCTTTAGGTTTTACATGGCGGCTCACAATTTAGCCCCGCCCAAAATGCCAGAACAGTAAACACACCCCACAAATGACTCCATTTCGGAAAGTAGACACCCCGAGGTATTCACTGAGGGGCATAGTGAGTCCGCCTGAGATTTTTATTTTTTTGGCCAGAAGTTAGCAGAAATTGAAACTTTTTTTTTTTTTCCTCAGAAAGTGTCATTTTCCGCTAACTTGCGAAAAAAAATGAAATGATACATGAACTCACCATGCCCCTCCGCGAATACTTTGGGGTGTCTTCTTTCTAAAATGGTGTCATTTGGGGGGTATTTATACTTTCCTGACATTCTAGCACCTGAAGAAACATGACAGGCGCTCAGAAAGTCAGAGCTGCTTCAAAATGCCGAAATTCACTTTTTTGCACCATAGTTTGTAAATGCTATAACTTTTACCCAAACCAATAAATATACACTTATTGGACTTTTTTTTTATCAAAGACATGTAGAACAATAAATTTAGAGAAAAATTTATATAGAAATGTAGTTTTTGCAAAAATGTCGTTAAATTTGTATTAGGGTCCATTCACACGTCAGTATTTTTACCTTTCCAGATAAACGTTCAGTTTTTTTGCGGATCCGTTTTTCTGTACAACATTCCGTTTTTGTACTAAAGTGCATCCGAATCCGTTCCGTGTTTCCGTTTTTCCGTCTCAAAACAGAAAGCACATGGCACAGAGGGCTGGGTTCAATTTTTTTTTGTTTCCTGTAAACGGATCCGCAAAATCGGATGACATTTGGATGGTTTTGTGCATGTCATCCGCATTTTTGCGGATCCATTGACTTGAATGGACAACGGACCCGAAAAACGGACAGAAAGTAGGACAAGCTTAATTTTTTTTCAGGATCCGCATCCTGGAAAAAACGGAAACGGAACGGATTCCGTGATTCGGACAGCACCATGATTGGTGTCCGCATTTTTGCGTGGCAATTGAAATTAATGGATCCAGAAAAACGTTCCGATTTAATTCGGAACGGAAACGGAGTGTAAAAACGGATGTGTGAATGGACCCTTAATGGCAAAAAAAGTAAAAATGTCAGCAAGAATGAAATAGCACCAAATGAAAGCTCTATTAGTGAGAAGAAAAGGAGGTAAAATTCATTTGGGTGGTAAGTTGTATGACGGAGCAATAAACGGTGAAAGTAGTGTAGTGCAGAATTGTAAAAAGTGGCCTGGTCATTAAGGGTGTTTAAGCTAGGGGGGCTGAAGCGGTTAATTCATTTCCTTGTACAGGCCTGCAGGGGTAGTGTCTACTACAGCCACTAGAGGGAGATAGTACGCCCCACTATATATAGGTAGGCCCAAGCATATAGTAAAGTAGTTCAGTGCAGACATGTGAGTCTGTGAAGTGTGTGCAGACCGAGTAGTCTGTGTGGGACTCCTGTAATGTCTTCAGCAGGTAGCAAGGGAAATCCTCCAAGTGTAAAGTACCAAGGATAGAAGCCGTCTAAGAAGTATTTGGGCCTTGGATTATAAAGTAACCCAGGAATAGACAGGTCAGAAGAATTGAAGTCACCTGTATCTATAGAACCTGAGGAAATAGTGGAGAATCAAATCCCTGTGCAGATTTAGGCCTGCTTGATCTAACAGCAGTTGCAAGCTTACTCATCTGTTATCTATTCATCTGTAAACTACTCTGCAACTGCTACATATTAAGGAACTGCGCTTCCATCCATGTATGTGTATGATTACCATCAAAGCTTTAGTAAAGTTCAAGTTCTGTTTTATTGCAACGTGGTTCCTCAATTATTCCTACTAGCAACAAACGGTGTGCCACCGTTAATTGGCACTGGCGTCACGAACTCTACCTATAACTACCTGTCCTAGAAGAAGAACCAGAGAGTCGGCCTGTCCCAGGTTAGTGGTCATAACTGCACTACAACTCCCAGGAACACTACTGAACCCTAACTTGAGTACACTGCAAGCCCACCCTCATACATTACTTCGTCCTCTAGTTCCGAGGCTCATGTGCCCATTGTAGATGCTTTCAGCAGAGCACAGGGGGCACTCTGACCGTTCTGTGGCTATGCAGCCCAATTCATAGCAAGCACCAATGCATTGTGTGTTCTGACACTTCAAGGAAATGTGTCACCAGAATTTTCTGCCAGTTAATAACAGATAGTAACATATATACTTATAATACAGAGAGGGACATTATATATACTAATAACACAGAGGAGGCCATTACATAGTAACATAGTTTATAAGGCTGAAAAAAAGATATCTGTCCATCCAGTTCAGCCTTTTATCCTGCAAGTTGGCACATCCTATTAATCATACAGAGGGGGACAATATATATGCTAATTATCAGGAAATGAAGAAAAGGTTCCAGCTTCAACGGTGCAGTGCAAAATTGATTTATTGAAGCATATAGCTTTTCCAGTGCAGGTAAAAAAAACTTGGTCTACG
This sequence comes from Bufotes viridis, assembly GCA_033119425.1. NCBI lineage: Eukaryota > Metazoa > Chordata > Amphibia > Anura > Bufonidae > Bufotes > Bufotes viridis. The sequence continues at coordinate 424,062,057 of CM065591.1, forward strand.
CGTTTCGGACCCTTACATGTTGGTCCTTAATCATGACATGAATACATACACAGCAAGACTGACTTATAAAGAGCCCCTGAATACCCATAATGCTCCATGGCAAAATCAGTCTGCTTAAAACAACACCTGTGCCCACATAAAACAGTGGAGAAAATGATTGAACACATCGCTAGACGTTACACATACAAATAACAGGCAATATAACATATACAGAATACCAATTTTCAATACTGTAGGATGAGGTCCTGTCTCTTATGCAAACCTTTGGGCTGTCTAGTTACTAATTGGAAAATCCAGAAAGCTTCTGTGTTCAGAAGCTTGCGTCTGTGATCTCCACCCCTGTGAGAAGCAGTAACCCTTTCAATGCCCTGAATAGAAAGCTGTCTGGTATTGCCACCATGTACAACCGCACAATGTAGACTCACTGCAGAGACAGTGCGTTTCTCATGATGTGGTATATCAGAGAGATGCTTTCTGATTCTTGTTTTCAAGGTATTGGTGGTGCAGCCAACATATTGAATATTGCAGGGGATGCAATAAAAGTAACCAAATAAATGACATGTTTGGTGTTGCAGTTTAGTGTTGAGCGCGAATATTCGAAAAGCGAATTTTTTTAGCGAATATCGGCACTTCGCTAATTCGCGAATATTTCGAATATAGCGCTATAAATTCGCTATTTCGAATATTCGTTTTTTTTTTTTTTTTTTTTAGTTATATTTTTTTCTTTCCCACTTCCCAAAAGTAGTTCTTACCTGTCATGAGGATTCCTGGCTTCCTGGCTGCTCCAGTCAGTGCCCGTTGCCGCTTCTGCCGACTTCCGTGCTCATGGGCGTCCCTTCCATGGGAAAATCTCTATATACTAAAATGTACTGTCGGTTTGAGGAATTACGTTGAAATCGCAATGCGATTAATTCAAGTTATATTAATCGCATTGCGATTACAACTTAACACTGCTATCTTACATAGGCTAGAATTAACGAATATGGAATATATGGCTATGCACTAGCAGTGCTAAGTTGAAATCATAATGCGAATACTAAGTTAAATTAATCGCATTGCGATTTCAACTTAGCACTGCTGCTATATTCCATATTCGTTAACTTCGTTAATTCTAGCAAGCTGACCCATTATAAACCCAGCTCTAAGTTGAAATCGCAATGCGATTAATATAACTTGAATTAATCGCATTGCGATTTCAACGTAATTCCTCAAATCCGACAGTACATTTTAGTATATGGAGACGTTCCCATGGTGATGGGGACGCTCCATGAGCACAGAAGTTATGGTTGGCTTGGTAGAATTAGCGAGGATGGCGAATATGGCGAATGTATTCGTCATATTCCTCAAACGAAGATAACGAGTATTCTACATCTTCGTTTTAGCAACCTATTCGTCAACCTCGCTAATTCTAGCAATCAAATAGGAAGGTTGACTTACCAGACAGCTGTGTTAAATTCGCTATGCGATTTTTTTTTTTTAATAAATAGAATACTTATAATAATATTATCATATCAAGTAATATAATTATTGTATTAAAAAAAAATCGCATAGCGAATTTAACACAGCTGTCTGGTAAGTCAACCTTCCTATTTGATTGCTAGAATTAGCGAGGTTGACGAATAGGTTGCTAAAACGAAGATGTAGAATACTTCGTTATCTTCGTTTTGAGGAATATGACGAATACATTCGTCATATTCGTCATCCTCGCTAATTCTAGATATGAAACCAATAGGAAAGTAGCCTTAAGTACAAATCGCAATATGCGATTATTTAAATCGCATTTTAATCGCGATAACTAGAAAAAATGACGAATATTCGATTTCGACGAATACGAAACGAATATTCATTCGAATATTCGCGAATTTCGTCGAAATCGAATATGGCACCTGCCGCTCATCACTATTGCAGTTTACATAGGAATGAATTGTATGTTCAGTCCCATTAACACTGGACTTAAAGTGTTTGGTTACTTGCATATAACTGCAGCATATACACTTGGTGTGCCCACATCGATACATTCGTCAGCCAGATCGGTTTTCTGTCTCCCTGGCTGATAAAAAGACTAGGGCTCAAGTGGTTACCCAGGGTGGGGGCCCTACGTGCAACGCAGCGCACTCCTCCGGCCAGGACTGAAGACCAGTCCTTATCACCGTGCAGTACGGGCAAATATTTATTAACAATTTTGCAAATATCCCGATACTCCGTGCTATGCTGTGTGCTGAACGTAACCGGGGGTGTGGTATCGGAGTTCACTGACCTCTTGGATTTTTTACTGGAAAAAATTAAATCCTTCCTACTGATGGGAGCAACTGCACCAATGGATCGCTCTATGGCTTTTCTTGGATACTGTCTCCTAGTCAATCTCTGGAGTATATTGTTGGCTTCTGTTGCAAAAAGAGCATCATTGGAGCAGTTGCGTCTCGCCCTAACCAATTCCCCTTTGGGTATATTACCAGTTATATGGGGCGGATGGCATGATGATGCCAGCAGCGTGGTATTCCCTGCTGTTTCTTTTCTATGTGTGCAAGTATTAACCCTATGTTGGACCACATCAGCCTCTAGGTACAGGTCCAAAAAAAACGTACCCCGAGTATCGTGCTGTAAAGTGAAAGAAATGGAATCTATTGCTGAATTGAGGTAGTCACCGAAAGCCGGTATGGCCGCCACATCGCACCGACCGCACAAACAGCAGGTCGTCGATGTAGCGACCATACCAGCGTAAGGAGACAGCAAAGGGTTTGTGTCGATGAGGAGGAAGTGTCTCACCCACCATGCCATGAATATGTTGGCTATGGAGGGAGAGAACCTGGCCCCCATCGACACACCCGAGACCTGTAGATAAAACTGTCCGTCAAATGTGAAAAAATTGTGTTTCAGGAGGAAGTCAACTGCCGTCTCCAAAAAATCACATAAAGATGGAGTGTACAAACTGTAGGTATTCAGGAACCACCTGAGAGACACCAGCGCCAGGTTATGGGGGATGTTAGTATATAAAGAAGTGACGTCTGCAGTGATCCAGACAAACTTGTCCTCCCAAGAAAAATCTTAAAAAACCTGCAATACTGAGCTCGTGTCTCTCAGGTAGCCTGGTATGTGGGGAACCAGTGGCTGTAATAGCGAGTCTACCCACTCAGATAGTCGCTCAGAAAAAGAGCCTATACCAGCTACAGTGGGACGTAGTGGGGGTGGAAAAATGCTCTTGTGAATTTTTGCCAATGCATGAAAAATTGCCATGATGGGATTTTTAACAAAAATAAAATCGACCTCTTTTTGTTTGAGGACTCCCAATTCCAGACCCCTGGAGAGCAGTTTATTGATCAGCTGGAACGAGGGGAGGGGGTTGGCATCCAACAGTAGATAAGTGGATGTATCTCTCAACATATTCAAAATTTGTTGTCTATAAATCTCCTTGTCAAGGATGACAACCACCCCCCCCTTGTCCGCCGACTTTATAACAAGAATGTTTAATCTCTTTCAAGGCCTTAAATTCTGCTTGTGTCATGTTACTTTTTTCTGTATGTTGTAAGGCATTGCTGTCACACTCCAATGATTTATGTAAAATGTGTTGCGGCTTTCCAAGCTTTTGGCCGGAGGATGGCTCATACAGCACTACGCCCAATGGAAGAGGTTGGTGATCGTATTGAAAAGATGAATGCCATATTTGATATTCCCGACCGAACTGTGCAGGAGGATTTAAGTTTGAATACTCTTATGTCTACACTTGAACAATCATTAATTAAAGAAATGCGGACATGGTGGGACTCAACCTCCTTACAAAAGTATGTGGATAAGTTAATGATCCCTAGAGGTCTGAGAATCAAAAAGAAGCCCACAACCGTTTATTCTGATGTGTTTTTATCTCAGTGGGAGAATGTTTTATCTGAATGTTCAGTTAAGCTCATGTATTTGATTATACAATATGAACAACAGGCTCTTGAGGATCTCAGGGAGGAGATAAAAAAAACGCAACAAACCTTGACATCCTATACAGACAGACCAGCGTTTATAACATGGGACAACAAATTAAAAATAGAGCTGGCAAAGAGAGAAGATGATTTGATTCAATTTAAACAAATCAAGTACAATCGTGATTTGATGGACTACAGGAAATGTGGTATATATGTGGGCGGAGCAAAGAGCAAATAAACCCAAATCGATTTTAAGGAGACACCGCTCCAGAAGAAGGACCGCATCGAGAGTTTCTTTTAGTTCCACGGAAGTGGACTCATCTGACTCGGCTACAGAAGCAAATAACTCCCAGGTGGGCAGCAGGAACACTTCTGTGCCTCCGGTGAATTTACCTCATCATAAGCAGGTCTCAAAAAACGAAGAGCGGGGAGGAAGCATCATAAAACCGCAACGATATCCTCTCCGTTACAAGAGGGACTAAAGGACTTACAGGTGGTCAACCTTTCATCAAAAATACTATTGTATCACCAAATCAACGTTCTTCAGAGAGGACTCACGTTTTCTCCCACGTCACACTTTAACCTATATAGGACTATTCTTGACGTTAACAAATTAGCCCGTAACATTTAACTTTGAAGAGGCATTTTTACAATGATCTTGATAGTGAGTGTGTGGATGCCAAAGAGGGGTCGACTGATGTTTGTGATGGGGACAGCCCGGGTTCTCATGCCATTCTCACTAACACCAATATGGGCTTTTTTGAACTCATGCATACGTGTACCCTACAGGTGCACGTATAGAGACCTCGAATTGACCAATACATCTATGTCATTTAAAACTACAAACAGGGATTTTTATCCCCTTCAATCGAGGTCTCCTGCCTTAGATCGGTTTCAGGAGTTGGTGGAGAGTGAGCTGTGTATTTTACATAAATCATTGGAGTGTGACAGCAATGCCTTACTTTTTTCTGTATGTTGTAACATGACACGAGCAGAATTTAAAGCCTTGAAAGAGATTAAACAATGACAGGATCTTGTTATAAAGTCGGCGGACAAGGGGGGGGGGGCGGTTGTCATCCTTGACAAGGAGATTTATAGACAACAAATTTTGAATATGTTGAGAGATACATTCACTTATCTACTGTTGGATGCCAACCCCCTCCCCTCGTTCCAGCTGATACTCAATAAACTGCTCTCCAGGGGTCTGGAATTGGGAGTCCTCAAACAAAAAGAGGTGAATTTTATTTTTGTTAAAAATCCCATCATGGCAATTTTTCATGCATTGGCAAAAATTCACAAGAGCATTTTACCACCCCCACTACGTCCCACTGTAGCTGGTATACGCTCTTTTTCTGAGCGACTATCTGAGTGGGTAGACTCGCTATTACAGCCACTGGTTCCCCACATACCAGGCTACCTGAGAGACACGAGCTCAGTATTACAGGTTTTTTCAAATTTTTCTTGGGAGGACAAGTTTGTCTGGATCACTGCAGACGTCACTTCTTTATATACTAACATCCCCCATAACCTGGCGCTGGTGTCTCTCAGGTGGTTCCTGAATACCTACAGTTTGTACACTCCATCTTTATGTGATTTTTTGGAGACGGCAGTTGACTTCCTCCTGAAACACAATTTTTTCACATTTGACGGACAGTTTTATCTACAGGTCTCGGGTGTGTCGATGGGGGCCAGGTTCTCTCCCTCCATAGCCAACATATTCATGGCATGGTGGGTGAGACACTTCCTCCTCATCGACACAAACCCTTTTGCTGTCTCCTTACGCTGGTATGGTCGCTACATCGACGACCTGCTGTTTGTGCGGTCGGTGCGATGTGGCGGCCATACCGGCTTTCGGTGACTACCTCAATTCAGCAATAGATTCCATTTCTTTCACTTTACAGCACGATACTCGGGGTACGTTTTTTTTGGACCTGTACCTAGAGGCTGATGTGGTCCAACATAGGGTTAATACTTGCACACATAGAAAAGAAACAGCAGGGAATACCACGCTGCTGGCATCATCATGCCATCCGCCCCATATAACTGGTAATATACCCAAAGGGGAATTGGTTAGGGCGAGACGCAACTGCTCCAATAATGCTCTTTTTTGCAACAGAAGCCAACAATATACTCCAGAGATTGACTAGGAGACAGTATCCAAGAAAAGCCATAGAGCGATCCATTGGTGCAGTTGCTCCCATCAGTAGGAAGGATTTAATTTTTTACAGTAAAAAATGCAAGAGGTCAGTGAACTCCGATACCACACCCCCGGTTACGTTCAGCACACAGTATAGCACGGAGTATCGGGATATTTGCAAAATTGTTAATAAATATTTGCCCGTACTGCACGGTGATAAGGACTGGTCTTCAGTCCTGGCCGGAGGAGTGCGCTGCGTTGCACGTAGGGCCCCCACCCTGGGTAACCACTTGAGCCCTAGTCTTTTTATCAGCCAGGGAGACAGAAAACCGATCTGGCTGACGAATGTAGGCAATTATCGATGTGGGCACACCAAGTGTATATGCTGCAGTTATATGCAAGTAACCAAACACTTTAAGTCCAGTGTTAGTGGGACTGAACATACAATTCATTCCTATGTAAACTGCAACACCAAACATGTCATTTATTTGGTTACTTGATATTTGTTATTTTGATATTACTTGATATTTGGTTACTTGATATTGGTGCAGCCAACAATATTCAATATGTTGGCTGCACCACCAATACCTTGAAAACAAGAATCAGAAAGCATCTCTCTGATATACCACATCATGAGAAACGCACTGTCTCTGCAGTGAGTCTACATTGTGCGGTTGTACATGGTGGCAATACCAGACAGATTTCTATTCCGGGCATTGAAAGGGTTACTGCTTCTCACAGGGGTGGAGATCACAGACGCAAGCTTCTGAACACAGAAGATTTCTGGATTTTCCAATTAGTAACTAGACAGCCCAAAGGTTTGCATAAGAGACAGGACCTCATCCTACAGTATTGAAAATTGGTATTCCGTATAAGTTATATTGCCTGTTATTTGTATGTGTAACGTCTAGCGATGTGTTCAATCATTTTCTCCACTGTTTTATGTGGGCACAGGTGTTGTTTTAAGCAGACTGATTTTGCCATGGAGCATTATGGGTATTCAGGGGCTCTTTATAAGTCAGTCTTCCTGTGTATGTATTCATGTCATGATTAAGGACCAACATGTAAGGTCCGAAACGCGTAGACCAAGTTTTTTTTACCTGCACTGGAAAAGCTATATGCTTCAATAAATCAATTTTGCACTGCACCGTTGAAGCTGGATCCTTTTCGTCATTTCCTGATTTTCTGCTATCAATTCAGCTGTTTCCAGAGGCTGTTTGGTTCCGTGCTCACGGCAAAGCAGGAAGGTGAGGGCTGCCTTGCATCTGCTAATCTTTTGATATATGCTAATAGTACAGAGAGCCCTATATACTGATAGTACAGAAGGGCCATTATATATACTGATAATACAGAGAGGGCCATTATATATACTAATAATATAGAGGGGCCATTATTTTCTGGCGTATAAGACTACTTTTTAACACATGAAAATCTTCTCAAAAGTCGGGGGTCGTCTTATACGCCTGTATACTGCGTGCTGAAACTTAAGAGGCAAGAGGACCTTTCACTGGTCCAACGATTGTTAGATAATGATATGTATGTGTAGAGCGGCGCCCAGGCATCTCCCTGCACTTACTATTATCCCTGGGCGCCGCTCTACACATACGGTATATATAATTATCTAACAGTTGTTGGACCAGTGAAAGATCCTCTTTACTTCCAAGCTGGACTGGAGAAGCTGTCCTTCTCCAGCTTCAGGGACAGGAGCCCTCTAGCTGTGCCACCGTGCGCTGCATCCCGGCCCGTCGCTCCTGAAGCAGCCCCCTCTCAATGCTCTCAGTGGTTTTCTCATGCTCTGATCGTCTTTAATTTTTATTTGGTGCGCGTTGGAAGAGGGGTAGTCTTATACGGCGAGTATAGCCCAAACCCCATATTTTAACAGGAAAAGTAGGGGGTCGTCTTATATGCCCAGTCGTCCTAGATGCCGGAAAATACGGTAATAATAATAATAATAATACAGAGGGGGCAATACGTTATATATACTAATAATACAAAGTTACAGGATCGCGCTTGAGTCCGCGCGATAGACGGGATCGCGCTGCTACTGAGGCCGACGGCGCATGCGCTGCCTGTACAAGCGCAGTCTGAGCCGGGTGTCAATTAGACTGCATAGAGGCGAGGTTAGGGCAGGGGAGTTACAGCCTGGAGTGAGGGAAGGGCCGCCCCCTTGACTTCTATCGTGACTTGTGGAGCTGGAGAAGAGAACTTTATAAGGCAATTTTTTCATGCATATACATGGCAGAAAAGCAGGACAAGACTGTATGATAACACAATGAGGATGATCTATAAGGTACTTTTGATAGTTTATTAAGTGAAATGCAGGTGACAGGTTCGCTTTAAATATTCTAATAATACAAAGGGGGGCATTATATATACTAATAGTACAGAGGGGGACATTATATATACTAATAATACAGAGGGGACTTTATATATACTAATAATATGGAGTGGGGTATTATTTATGCTAATAATAAAGAGGGGGCCATTATATATACTAATAATACAGAGGAGGCCATTATATATTATAACAATAATAATAATAGAGGGGGCAATATGTTATATATACTAATAATACAAAGGGGGTATTAAATATTCTGATAATACAAAGGGGGCAGGTTCGCTTTAAATATTCTAATAATACAGGGGGGGCATTATATATTCTAATAGTACAGAGGGGGACATTATATATACTAATAATACAGAGGGGGTATAATATATGCTAATAATAAAGAGGGGGCCATTATATATACTAATTATACAGAGAGGGCCATTATATATACTGCTAATACAGTAGGGACCATTATATATACTAATAATACCGAGGGGGCCATTATATATATACTAATAATACAGTGGGCCCATTATATATCCTAATAGTACAGAGGGGGGCCATTACATATACTAATAATACAGAGGGGGCATTATATATACTATTAATACAGAGTGGGGCCATTATATATTCTAATAATATAGAGGGGGCCATTGTATATACTATTAATACAGAGCGGGGCCATTATATATTCTAATAATACAGAGGGGGCAGTATATATACTAATAATGCAGAGGGGGGCATTATATATTCTAAAAATACAGAGGGGGCCATTGTATATTCTAAAAATACAGAGGGGGCCATTATATATACTACTAATAATACAGAGAGGGCATTATATATACTAATAATACAGAGGGGGCCATTATATATACTGTGGTAAGGTGCAAGGTGTCATATGTGATGGCAGGTACGTGTCACCGAGGTTGCTGGCCTCGGTGAGGTGAGAGCCGGGTTTTTGTCTGCAGCAGCTAGTGCTGTTTGACTTTGTTAAATAGCATGGCTGCAAAGCCGATCCGGGCCGGCTCTTACTGGGAGCAGCTAAAGAGTAGGGTGGGTGGCTGCTCCCCACGGTCCAGTCCATGTTTTGGGCTGGATATAAAACGCAGCCAGCAGCTGTGTCTGGGGGGTGTGATTATCCTGGAGCTGCTAACAGGGCTGGGAGTTCTCTGTCCAGGAGGAAAGAGCTCAGCAAGGAGGTATTTTGTTCCTGGCTACCTGAAGCTGGATTCTCCTGCGGCTGGGCCGACAGCGTGGTGCGAACCTGCACCTACACCTCCCAGGTGACTGAACCTGTGTTGGACTGTTTTTGTTTGGCTACGTTATTTCCGTTGTGTGTGAACTGTCACCAAGAGACTGTTTTTCATTTTGTGTGCAAGTGTGAATAAAACACTGTTTGTTGCACAATCTGGACTCCTTGTTTTGCCTCTAAACTGCACCCGCACCGCTGTCTACCAGAGCGACTCCCCACATTTGGTGGAGGATGCGGGCATGCGCAGTGAGGCTGGCGTGAACGCCGAAGTTTTGTTTTTCTAAAGTGTATGGAATATATTAAGCCAGCAAAGCTGCAAGCAGGAGTTTCTGGCAACATGGAGGCTGCTGTGAAGGCTCTCATAGAGGCTAACGTGCAGCAGCGGGAGACCAACCAACTACTGCTACAACATGTGATGGCGTTACAGGCGGCAGGAGCGTCCCACCACGTCCAAGATGCCCGGAAGCGGTCCGTGCGGCGATCCCAAAAATGACCCCGCAGACGGCGTTGAGACGTACCTGGCGGTTTTTGAGAAGGTCGCCGTGAGGGAAAAGTTACCCGTGACCAGTGGGCTGAGGTGGTCGCTCCGTTCCTGGCTTCCGGACCCCAGCAGGTGTTTTTCGACTTGTCGGATGACCAAGCGGCAGATTATGACACTGTGAAAGGAGAGGTCCTAGCCAGACTGGGCGTGAACGTGCTGGTCCGCGCCCAAGAGTCCACCAGTGGGACTTTAAACGACTGAACCCGCTAGGCCGCAGTTCTACGATCTGCTGCACAGGCTGCAAAAGTGGCTGCAGCCCGATCTACTAAGTCCCACTGCCATGCTGGATCGACTGTTGGCGGACATCTTTTGGAGGGCCCTGCCTTATCCCCTCCAGCACTGGATCGGCCAGGTATCGCCCACCAATGCCCTGGAGATGGTCGACCTGGTGGAGCGCTACGAGGCCACCAGAAACCTGCAGGGGACTCTTGCGGGGAAGGGTCAGTCAAACCCGGAGGCCTCTGCCCCAGTTCCGGCGTCCGCGACAGAGCGGCCTGCCCGGAATATACCCCCTGCGAGTCCGCCTCCGTGGTATGCTGGAGGTGTCAGGAGCCAGGCCACATCAGGGCCGACTGTCCGCATCGGGATGAGCCGATGGATATGAACTACGAGGGTCGTCACTCCCTGTATGCACGGAAGCTGTGCGCAACTGGCACCCGTGAGGTGCAGGACCATAACCACCTGTGTCAGGTAGAGGTGGGAGACTCTCTGGCGGTGGCTCTGCTGGACTCCGGGAGTTTAGTCTCCCTGGTAAGGGCTGCACTTGTACGGCCTGCGGAGTATACTGGCCGTAAAGTCGGGGTCCTGTGCATCCACGGAGACCTGAAAGACTATCCCACTGCACTAGTGACTTTGTCCACAGCGGCTGGTAGGTGGACCCACGAGGTGGCTGTCGCTACTAAACTCCCACACGAACTAATACTTGGGAGGGACTTCCCCGGTTTTCCGGCGCTGTGGCCGGCAATAAAGGTATCTGAGGGACCCGAGACAGGGGTGACCCTAGTAGAGTGGCCTGATACCGCTGGAAGGCCAGAACCCTGGGAGCCCGAGTCTGAAGGGCCGGCGGTAGGGGTGACCACTGCTCCAGCGGTAGAGGGGGAGACAACCCCGTTGAGTGTAATGGTGGGAGAGACGGAGGACTTGCCACCGGGACCTGAGTTGGCAGACCTCAATGTCTCCGGGGAAAATTTTGGGACCGCACAACACCGGGACCAAACCCTAACCAGGGCCTGGGAGAATGTGCTGGAAATTGATGGGAAACCCCAGAAACCAGGGGCTGAATTAATGTTCCCACGGTTTATTGTTCTGCAGGATATGTTGTATCGGGTGAACCAAATCCGAGGCGAACCTGTTGAACAGTTGGTGGTGCCCACAGCGTATCGCAAGCTTGTCATGGAGCTTGCCCACCAACATGTTCTTGGGGGACACCTGGGGTGGCAGAAAACCCAGGACCGCATACTGCAGCGATTTTATTGGCCCAGTGTGTTCAAGGAGGTAGAGAATTATTGTAAGTCCTGTCCGACCTGTCAGATAACTAGCCCCCAGCCACATTTCCGTAGTCCCCTGGTACCTCTGCCAATTATTGAAGTACCGTTTGAGCGAATCGCGATGGATTTAGTGGGCCTGTACCAAAGTCTGCCAGGGGCCACCAACACATTCTGGTAGTTCTCGACTATGCCACTCGGTATCCGGAGGCGGTGCCTCTGCGACATACCTCAGCTAAGCTCATTGCCAAAGAGTTAATGGAGATGTTTTCCCATGTGGGCCTGCCAAAAGAGGTTCTGACAGACCAAGGGACCCCTTTTATGTCCAAAGTAATGAGGGAACTGTGTAAATTGTTGCGTATAAAGCAGTTACTGGACGTCCGTTTACCATCCGCAAACAGACGGTCTTGTGGAGAGGTTTAACCAAACTCTAAAAAATATGTTAAAGAGGGTGGTGTCTAGAGATGGGAAGGACTGGGATCTGCTTCTGCCCTATCTCATGTTCGCAGTGCGAGAGGTGCCCCAGGCCTCTACTGGGTTCTCGCCCTTCGAACTGCTTTATGGCAAACACCCTCGGGGCCTGTTGGATATCGCCAAGGAAGCGTGGGAACAACAGCCTGTCCCCCACAAAAGTGTCATTGAGTATGTCGCCCAAATGCAGGACCGGATGGAAAGGGTGTTGCCCTTGGTCCGGGAGCATATGGAGGCAGCGCAACAAGCCCAGAGTAGGGTGTACAATCGTCAGGCTCGGGTGCGGGACTTCAATCCGGGAGATCGGGTTTTGGTTCTGGTACCCACCCTTGACAGCAAATTCCTAGCTAGGTGGCAGGGCCCCTATGAGGTGATCGAGAAGGTAGGGAAGTAAATTACAAAGTACACCAGCCAGGGCGGCGCAAGCCGAGCAGGTGTACCACGTGAATTTACTTAAGCCGTGGAAAGATAGGGACACAGCCGACGACCACAGCCCCCGGCCAGGGCTTCTAGGTGAAAGGGTCCAGCCCCACAGTTCGAGGCCTGTGAAGCAGTAACCACGGTAAAAATTGCAGACAGCCTGTCTTCCAAACAAGTTCAGGAAGTCAGGGAGTTCATCAGTCGGAACACGGATGTGTTCTCGGACCTCCCTGGCCGCACGTCTCTCATCCAACATGACATCGTCACTGAGCCTCAGGCCAAGATCCGGTTAAAACCATACCGGGTACCCGAGGCTCGGCGACGGGCCATCGCGGAGGAAGTACAGTTAATGTTGAAGCTCGAGGTCATTGAGGAGTCGAAAAGTGAGTGGGCCAGTCCCATAGTCCTAATACCCAAGCCGGATGGGACGTTGCGGTTCTGCAACGACTTTCGCAAGTTAAATGAAGTATCCAAGTTTGGCAGCGTATCCCATGCCCCAGTAGACGAGGCTGGTTGAAAGTTTAGGACAAGCCCGTTATTTTTCTGTGCTGGACCTCACTAAAGGGTACTGGCAGGTACCCTTAACGGAGTCGGCAAAGGAAAAACCGCATTTGTTACCCCGCAGGGCCTGTATCACTACAAGGTGTTACCCTTTGGCCTGCATGGCGCCCCGCCACTTTCCAAAGGTTAATGGACATAGTGCTGCGACCACATCGTCGGTGCGCCTCGGCCTACTTGGATGATGTAGTCATCCACAGCACCGACTGGGAAAGCCATTTACCCAAGGTGCAGGCGGTAGTGGATGCCCTGAGGAAAGCCGGACTGACCGCTAACCCAAAGAAGTGCTGCATAGGGTTAGAGGAGACAAAATATCTGGGATATGTAATTGGGCGGGGAGTCATCAAACCTCAGGTAACTAAGGTAGAGGCCATTCGTAACTGGCCCGACCGGTCACCACCAGGCAGGTAAAGTCGTTCCTGGGGATTGTAGGTTACTACATGAGGTTTGTGCCCCACTTTGCCACAATAGCAGCGCCATTGACAGACCTGTTGAAGGGGCGAAAGTCTGGGAGGGTTAGCTGGAGTGAGAAGGCGGAGGAGGCTTTCTCAGCGTTGAAGTCGGCCCTGTGTGGGTCCCCGGTTTTGGTGACACCCGACTTCAACAAGGAGTTTGTCGTACAGACCGGCGCCTCGGAGGTAGGCCTCGGTGCGGTACTGTCGCAGGAGGTCAACGGGGAAGAACATCCCGTTGTCTTCCTGAGCCGTAAGCTCAGTCCCGCCGAGTCCAGGTATAGTATAGTGGAGAGGGAGTGCCTGGCTATCAAGTGGGCACTCGAATCTCTCCGCTACTACCTGTTAGGGAGGAGGTTCCGTCTGGTGACCGACCATTCCCCCTCAAATGGATGAGTCAGGCCAAGGAGAGGAATGCTCGGGTCACCAGGTGGTTCCTATCTCTTCAAAATTTCAAGTTTTCCGTGGAACACAGGGCAGGCCGCTTGCAGGGCAGCGCAGATGCCCTGTCCCGCGTCCACTGCCTCACGTGTGTTCACCCCTCAGGGTTGAACAAAGGGAGGTATGTGGTAAGGTGCAAGGTGTCATATGTGATGGCAGGTACGTGTCACCGAGGTTGCTGGCCTCGGTGAGGTGAGAGCCGGGTTTTTGTCTGCAGCAGCTAGTGCTGTTTGACTTTGTTAAATAGCATGGCTGCAAAGCCGATCGGGCCGGCTCTTACTGGGAGCAGCTAAAGAGTAGGGTGGGTGGCTGCTCCCCACGGTCCAGTCCATGTTTTGGGCTGGATATAAAACGCAGCCAGCAGCTGTGTCTGGGGGGTGTGATTATCCTGGAGCTGCTAACAGGGCTGGGAGTTCTCTGTCCAGGAGGAAAGAGCTCAGCAAGGAGGTATTTTGTTCCTGGCTACCTGAAGCTGGATTCTCCTGCGGCTGGGCCGACAGCGTGGTGCGAACCTGCACCTACACCTCCCAGGTGACTGAACCTGTGTTGGACTGTTTTTGTTTGGCTACGTTATTTCCGTTGTGTGTGAACTGTCACCAAGAGACTGTTTTTCATTTTGTGTGCAAGTGTGAATAAAACACTGTTTGTTGCACAATCTGGACTCCTTGTTTTGCCTCTAAACTGCACCCGCACCGCTGTCTACCAGAGCGACTCCCCACAATACTAATAATAGAGAGGGGGCTAATATATATATATATATATATGCACTAGGGTGAATAAAGGATCCACCTTATTTCACTACTCAGCGGTGCCGCAGTCTTCTTCCTTTGTCTGCATACGGCCTAGTCCAGGCCCTTTTGACTGCGGGCACGCCATCCCATTTAGTTGAGTGCCGCCATTGGAGACATCTTTTTTCACTATATATATATATATATATATATATATTATATATATACAGAGAGGGCCATTATATATACTAATAATACAGAGTGAGCCATTATATATATTAATATTACAGAGGGGCCATTATATATAATAATTTACTGGTATTTATTTTACTCACTTATATAGCGCTGCTATCAGTGGCGTAGCGTGGGTTGCCAGCACCTGGGGCAAGACAAAAATTTGCGCCCGCACCCCCACCCTGCGGGCACGCCCCTTTTAACAGATAATGTAGTAGATCACTTGCAGTCCTATGTTACACCACATATAACACAATTCTAACTCTCTGAGTTCAGATAATGTAGTAGATGTCACCTGCAGTCCTATGTAACACCACAAATAACACAGTGATAACTCTCTGAGTGCAGGTAATGTAGTAGATGTCACTTGCAGTCCTATGTAACACCACAGATAACAGTTCTAACTCTCTGAGTACAGATAATGTAGTAGATGTCACCTGCAGTCCTATGTAACACCACAGATAACACAGTGATAACTCCATGAGTACAGATAATGTAGTAGATGTCACCTACAGTCCTATGTAACACTACAGATGACACAGTGATAACTTCCTGAGAACAGATAATGTAGTAGATGGATGGGAGGCCCCAGAATTCAGAACACGAACTGTGTGACCTGAAGTCTGGGGCCAGTGAGCTAGCAGAGTGGGCAAAATTTTATATCCCCTCCCAAACCCCACCGTGAAACAGATATGTACAGTAAAATACAGCACCACATACCTCATACATCCAGTGACATCTCCTGTGATGTAGACTTTCCTCAGCATCTTCATTGGGAGATAAGACCACCATGACATCTTCTTTCTGTCCCTTTTCGTCTCTGCAGGGTTTCATAGAAAAAATGTAGGTTCCTCACTTTTACTATCGTCATCCTCTTCCTCCTGGTGCCTCAACACTGTCATCTTGCTGCCCCCAATACTGAGCTAGAGCCATACAGATAGACCCCCGATTCCCCATAATATTATTCCCTGTATACTGTATTTTAATGGCCACCCACTTTATTATTAGTACAATGCCCCCTCTTAATTATTAATGTAATAGCCTCCTCTTTATTAGTAATATAATGGCCCCCTCTATTAGCAAGATAATGGCCTCCTCTTTATTAGTAATGTAATTCCCCTTTATTAGTAATGTAATGGCCCCCTCTATTTGTCATATAATGGCCCTCTCAGTTAGTAATGTAATGGCCCCTTCAATTAGTCATATAAGGGCCCCTCTATTAGCCATATAATGGCCCCCTCTATTAGCAATGTAATGGCCCCTCTATTAGTAATGTGATGGCAGGTACGTGTCACCGAGGTTGCTGGCCTCGGTGAGGTGAGAGCCGGGTTTTTGTCTGCAGCAGCTAGTGCTGTTTGACTTTGTTAAATAGCATGGCTGCAAAGCCGATCCGGCCGGCTCTTACTGGGAGCAGCTAAAGAGTAGGGTGGGTGGCTGCTCCCCACGGTCCAGTCCATGTTTTGGGCTGGATATAAAACGCAGCCAGCAGCTGTGTCTGGGGGTGTGATTATCCTGGAGCTGCTAACAGGGCTGGGAGTTCTCTGTCCAGGAGGAAAGAGCTCAGCAAGGAGGTATTTTGTTCCTGGCTACCTGAAGCTGGATTCTCCTGCGGCTGGGCCGACAGCGTGGTGCGAACCTGCACCTACACCTCCCAGGTGACTGAACCTGTGTTGGACTGTTTTTGTTTGGCTACGTTATTTCCGTTGTGTGTGAACTGTCACCAAGAGACTGTTTTTCATTTTGTGTGCAAGTGTGAATAAAACACTGTTTGTTGCACAATCTGGACTCCTTGTTTTGCCTCTAAACTGCACCCGCACCGCTGTCTACCAGAGCGACTCCCCACAATACTAATAATAGAGAGGGGGCTAATATATATATATATATATATGCACTAGGGTGAATAAAGGATCCACCTTATTTCACTACTCAGCGGTGCCGCAGTCTTCTTCCTTTGTCTGCATACGGCCTAGTCCAGGCCCTTTTGACTGCGGGCACGCCATCCCATTTAGTTGAGTGCCGCCATTGGAGACATCTTTTTTTCACTATATATATATATATATATATATATATTAATAATACAGAGGGGGCCATTATATATACTAATAATACAGAGTGAGCCATTATATATATTAATATTACAGAGGGGCCATTATATATAATAATTTACTGGTATTTATTTTACTCACTTATATAGCGCTGCTATCAGTGGCGTAGCGTGGGTTGCCAGCACCTGGGGCAAGACAAAAATTTGCGCCCCGCACCCCCCCACCCTGCGGGCACGCCCCTTTTAACAGATAATGTAGTAGATCACTTGCAGTCCTATGTTACACCACATATAACACAATTCTAACTCTCTGAGTTCAGATAATGTAGTAGATGTCACCTGCAGTCCTATGTAACACCACAAATAACACAGTGATAACTCTCTGAGTGCAGGTAATGTAGTAGATGTCACTTGCAGTCCTATGTAACACCACAGATAACAGTTCTAACTCTCTGAGTACAGATAATGTAGTAGATGTCACCTGCAGTCCTATGTAACACCACAGATAACACAGTGATAACTCCATGAGTACAGATAATGTAGTAGATGTCACCTACAGTCCTATGTAACACTACAGATGACACAGTGATAACTTCCTGAGAACAGATAATGTAGTAGATGGATGGGAGGCCCCAGAATTCAGAACACGAACTGTGTGACCTGAAGTCTGGGGCCAGTGAGCTAGCAGAGTGGGCAAAATTTTATATCCCCTCCCAAACCCCACCGTGAAACAGATATGTACAGTAAAATACAGCACCACATACCTCATACATCCAGTGACATCTCCTGTGATGTAGACTTTCCTCAGCATCTTCATTGGGAGATAAGACCACCATGACATCTTCTTTCTGTCCCTTTTCGTCTCTGCAGGGTTTCATAGAAAAAATGTAGGTTCCTCACTTTTACTATCGTCATCCTCTTCCTCCTGGTGCCTCAACACTGTCATCTTGCTGCCCCCAATACTGAGCTAGAGCCATACAGATAGACCCCCGATTCCCCATAATATTATTCCCCCTGTATACTGTATTTTAATGGCCACCCACTTTATTATTAGTACAATGCCCCCTCTTAATTATTAATGTAATAGCCTCCTCTTTATTAGTAATATAATGGCCCCCTCTATTAGCAAGATAATGGCCTCCTCTTTATTAGTAATGTAATTCCCCCCTTTATTAGTAATGTAATGGCCCCCCTCTATTTGTCATATAATGGCCCTCTCAGTTAGTAATGTAATGGCCCCTTCAATTAGTCATATAAGGGCCCCCTCTATTAGCCATATAATGGCCCCCCTCTATTAGCAATGTAATGGCCCCCCTCTATTAGTAATGTAATGGCCCCCCTCTATTAGTAATGTAATGGCCCCTCATTAATAACAGAGGGGCTATTACATAAGTAATAAAGAGGGGGCCATACATTACTAATAGAGGGGCCCTCTATTAGTATGTATGGCCCCTCTTTATTACTTATGTAATAGCCCCTCTTTGTTATTAATATAGTGGCCATTCTTAGTATGATGTCCTCAGCTAGGTGGTCCTGCCCTCTGCTGCTTCCCTTCCCCATAGTGCCCCCAGTACCTCTGCAATTATGGTTGGCCTTTCATTATTCATATACTGCGGCGCCTGCCCACCCCACCACACCTAAAACTCAGGGTCAGGGAGCCGAGTGACACACACTAACCCTCAGTCACAGGCAGCACATAAGTCGACGGTAGGGCAGCTGCCTGTCGTGTTTTGCTCTGAACCTCTGAAGCGCAAGTGCGGCAATGATCTTCCCCATGCTCTGCACTGTCTTTCCCACCTGGAAGGTGGGCGGAGCCAGCCTTTCATTGAAGTGCCGTACTGCCGTGCGGCAGTGCGGCAGGGGAGAAAAATAACAGCAATTTCAGATTTTTTTTCCCCCAGCGGCTAGCGCCCCTCTGCAGTCTGGCGCCCGGGGCAACGCCCCCGCCCCCCCCCCCCCACGCTACGCCCCTGGCTGCTATATTCCACAGCGCTTTACAGACATTAGCATCAGACTGTCCCCAATGAGGCTCACAATCTAAGGTATATACTAATAATACATAGAGGGCTCTTTTATATATATATATATATATACTAATAATACAGAGGAGGATATTATATATTCCAATAATACAGAATATAGAGGGGCCATTATATATAATAATAATACAGCGGGGCCATTATATACTGTATATACTAATAATACAAAGGGGGCCATTCTATAAACTAATTTATTTATTATACTCACTTATATAGCGCTGCTATATTCCACAGCTCTTTACAGACATTATCATCAGACTGTCCCCAATGGGGCTCACAATCTAAGGGCTCATGCACACCGTGACCGTTCTGTTTTTTTTTTGCGGACCATATGCGGAACCATTCATTTCAATGGGTCCGCAAAAAAACGCAAGTTACTCCGTGTGCATTCTGTTTCCATATGTCCGTATTTCCGTTCCGTAAAAAAATGGAACATGTCCTATTATTGTCCGCATTATGGACAACGATAGTACTGTTCTATTAGGGGCCAGCTGTTCCATTTCGCAAAATAATGAATGCACACTGACGTCAACTGT
This sequence comes from Bufotes viridis, assembly GCA_033119425.1. Lineage (NCBI taxonomy): Eukaryota > Metazoa > Chordata > Amphibia > Anura > Bufonidae > Bufotes > Bufotes viridis. The sequence goes on from CM065591.1 coordinate 424,081,631, forward strand.
AATTTTTGTGGATTCGTGTGCCTGAGCCCTTAGGTATATATTAATAATACAGAGGGGGCCTTTATATATTCTAATAATACAAAGCAGACATTATATATACTATCCATACAGAGGGCATTATACATATGGGAACTACGGGGGGTGCGATGTCTTTTATCTAGTGGCACTTCAGGGTGCATTACAGAGGGTCATTATAACATGGGGCACTGCAGCGGGTCTTTATAAATACTGGGGCTACTACAGGGGTCTTTATAAATACTTGGACCACTATAGGAGGCATTATAACTACTGTAGACACTATAGTGGACCTTATTACTACTGCAGGCTCTTATAGGGTTATCTTACAGAGGAGCCTTGGGGCTCTATAGGAGGCCTTATTTCTACTAGGGGCCCTATGGTGGCATTATTTGTATTGGGGGTGCTGTGGTGGCATTATTATTGATCACAATATGGAGGACATTACTACTAATGGGGTTGTGAGGGTGATGCAGGGAACACTATTACCATTGAGGACAGATTGGGAGCATATTATTATGGGGGACTATCTGTATGGCACTAGCACAGTATTGAGGGTAGAAGCAGGATGACAGAGTTGAGACTCCAGGAGGGGGAGGATGATACTAAAGTGAGGAATCTAAACATTTTTTCTGTGATAAACTCTGCAGAGACAAGACGTGACTTGAAGGGTTTCTGTCACCAGAATTAACCCTATTAAACTAGCTGACATTAGCGATGTGCTAATGTCAGCTGAACCTAACTCGCCAATTCATACTTTTATTCATAAAAATAAATATTATCCAGCTCACCAATGTTCATATGTGTCACGGAAACAGCCAGGCCGGCATGGTTGTAACATACTCAAAGAGCAATTTGAATCCAGCACGTAGAGTTTAAAATCTTACGGTTCTTTATTGGGAATCTTCAAGCACATACAGTGCGATGGACAACAATTCCTCAGTCATCCTTCAGCTCAACATGTTTCGAGCCGGCAGGCTCTTACAACGGAACATGACTAAGAGCCTGCCGGCTGTTGTGGAACTACACTGAGAACTGTGGTGTTTTATAGAACCGCCCTCCCAATGAGATAAACCAGGTGGAGAGGGAGGGGGGAAGGGAAAAAGGCGCCTGAGGAGGAAAGGCGGTCTACAAAAATCCTCCCAGTTCGCAGTGACTCTCACTGTACAAAATTGTAAAACATGAAAAACAAACATAGTAACATGCCATACAAAAAACTAAAAACATATGAAAAAGGGGGATCCAATAATCTGGTGCTCATACACAGTGTGCGTTTCATAAGTCGCATAGATAAAGTGACAATACAAAAACGCACAGCGTGCATATGCTAACATAATCAAATATTACAAAAATAGGAGCAAAGTGGAAACCCATTACATAAGTTAGGCATAAGTTAAACCCACATGGAAATATCCATAATATGCCGATCAATAAAAATGCATCAATTCTCTTTTAAGATTAAGTCTTTTAAAATATGCTGTGGGGCCCAGTCAGTTCTAGCTACATCACTGCACAGCTCCTTCTCTCCTCCAGGCCTGGCCCAATGGTGACGTCATGACGTGTGTCTCACTGCTGCAGCGGTTAGTGAATGACAGGACCGCCGTCTCCCCTGCGCTGCAGCAATGATAGGTATGTGAGGGAGCCACTAGGGGGATCATTACACTGTGAGGGCCCCTTACACAGTATAATGACCCCCAGAGCCCCCATTCAATATAATGACCTCCAGTGCCCCCTCCATACAGTATAACCCCCAGTGTGGGGGCCACTGGGGGTCATTATTCTTAATGGGGGGGGGGGCGACTGGGGGTCATTATTCTGAATGGAGGGCCACTGTGGGGTCACTATACTGTGTGGGGGGCACTGGGGATCATTATACTGTGAGGACCCCTTAAACAGTATAATGACCCCCAGTGCCCCCCATTTAGTATCATGATCCCAATGAGCCTCCATTCAGTATAATGACCCCCAAAGCCCCCATTCAATATAATGACCCCTAGTGACCACCGTACAGTATAATGACCAGTGTGGGGGCCACTGTGGGTCATTATTCTGAATGGGGGGGGGGGGGGGGCGACTGGGGGTTATTATTCTGAATGGAGGGCCACTGTGGGGTCATTATACTGTGTCACCTTTACAAGTAAACAAGACCCTTATAAAACATAACTTTTACTTAATACATACGATAAAATACACCGCAAAGAATCGCCAGTGAGATACCAAATCACCAATAATATGATAGCCACGTAATGGCAGAATTTAGACATCAAAATGTAACCAAGGGTAAGGGATGGAGCGACCAGGGTGGGAGTTGTTTCCCTAATCCACCCTGACTATTCCTAAGCCCAGGGACAGACCCTGATGGTGGGAATTCCCTGTCCCCGTACCTGGCTTGTAGCACCCTACACTCACCCTATTTTGGTCACACACAACAGCCTATGAAGAATGGGCATATAAGCCTTGGCCAACAGGTCATAGGCAAGTACAGTAAAAATCCCCAGATTCTGGGGGGGGACAATCTGGGGATTTTTACTGTACTTGCCTATGACCTGTGGGCCAAGGCTTATATGCCCATTCTTCATAGGCAGCTGTGTGTGACCAAAATAGGGTGAGTGTATGGGGGTCATTATACCACGTGGGAGACACAGGAGGACATGTAAATGTAAAAAATAGGCCTCAAGGGGGCCAACTGGGATTTATCACCCAAGGGCCCACATGAACCTGGAGCCGCCCTGGCAATCTGAATTCATGTTGGGGTCTGTTCTGGGGACTGAATTCATTTTGGGGTCTAATCTGGGGTGGGGTCTGAATTAATTTGGGGTCAAGAACGTGCGGATGCGATGCGATTTTCACGGATTGTTGCTAAGAAATGTTTGTAAACATTCAGTTTTTTATCACGTGCGTGCAAAACGCATTAAATCGCATTGCATCCACGCGATAAAAACTGAACAACTGAATGCAATCGCAGGCAAAACTGAATGGACTTGCTTCAAAATGGCTCATTTTTCACTGAACGCATCCACAATTCATCCGGACCTAATCCGCTCACGCTCGTCTGCAATTGGCCTTACTCTTAAAAAAATAAAAGAAATCCATTGTTTGGCTGTAAACTGTATAGTGATTTTAAAAGATCCGTTAAAAACAAATAAAAAGTTGTCTTCGGGCTCATGCACACAAACGTATTTTCTTCTCACGTCCATTCTGTTTTTTTTGAGGACTTCATGCAGAATCATTCCCTTCAATGGGTCTGCAAAAAACGGAAGTTACTCTATGTTATCTGTATTTTTTGCGGATCCATTTTTTGCAGACCGCAAAATTCATACGGTCGTGTGCATGAGCCCTTAAGGTCCGTTTACACAGGACGTTATTACAGCAGATTGTCGGGAAGGAAGCGTTCCTTCCCGACAATCTGCTGCTCGCTAGCGGAGTAGACCGATGCATTTACATACAGCGATCTCCTCCAGAGTATGGGGAGGAGCGATCACTAATGCCATTGCTGTTCCCCATACTGACTCGTTGTTAACCAGCAGCAGATTGTGTTTATACAGCACGATCTGCCACCGGGAAACAAGGATTTTTGTGTGGGCACAAACGATCCAATTACCTGATGAATTAGCATTTTGCTTGTGCATCGGGTAATCGTGGTGCATTTACCCCTCCACATCATTGCTAAAAAGCGTTATAACGAACACTTGTTAGCTATGACCTATGCGATTCTCTGCCCGTGTAAAGGGCCCTTTACAGTTACATGCCTTTGACAGTATAGCTTTTTTATTATTCAGGTATATGTCCGAACAAACATTTACCAAGATATTGATAGATACTGACAGATAGTTTCTATATTTCTTTATGAACTGACTAAAAATGACCAGGGGGGACTTTGCTGGCGTTAGTAACATGACCACCATGGGGACGAATTCTGCTGTTTTAAAATATTTGTCGTAGCATGATTTTGCCAGAGACCAGCTTAATCACCTGCAAAACCATGTTTGTCACTGGCACCTCGTATGGACTTAAAGGTTAAAGATAATTAAAAATCTAGGACAAGCCCTCCGACAGCCTAAAATAAATAATAATGTTATACTCATTCCTTTCTCCAGTGCTGGTTTCTGCACCGCTGGTCAAGTCCTCCTGCCGCTGCATTGTATTGTACGTAGCACGTCACCAGTGCAGCCAGTGTCTTCGGCGTGAGATTTATAATTATCTCGGACAGACCTTTTAACCCTTTCATTACTGGGGCTGTTTTGGCTCTTCATGACAGGGCAAAATGTTACCCCTGTATTCTAAAGGTGATTTTTTTTTGTTTTGTTTCTTAGCCTACCCCAACGCAAGTGGCGTTTCTACACCACCCTTGGCACTTTCCTGAAAAGGGGGCATGGTGAGGAAAGAGGGGGGCAGGGCCAGCAGCCCTATATATTTTTCTTTTAAGCCAGTTTTCTGGCATTAACGACGAATGAAATCTACGCCATCATGAGGCTGGCGTAGATTTCAGTTTAAGTGCACAAAATGCCAGGGCTGCACCTAGTTTATGACGAGGTGGAAAAAGCAGGTCTATGATAAACTACCTCCGTTATCATGGTGACATAGATCACACACACATACCTCAAATAAACTGACACCGGACAACTGGAATATGGGATAAAAAAGGCCGTGTTGCTTTTATTTGGGGTAACCAATTAAATAACAACCAGAAATAACTTTAATAAATAATAGTAATAACCAGATAATAAATACTGAATGAAGTACATAAATATAAAACCAAAAGTCCACCCATTAGCTGGGCGACTATACCCCAAAAATAGAAAGGACCATCAGTCCACTTGGCATAGCCAAGCGACTTAAACCCCTAAATAAAGCAACACGACTAAGGAGAGGAAGGACGGGGTGCTTGACACGGCGATTCAACTGCTGGTAAACGGCGGCAACGTCCTCCTTCATTCAGTCTTCTTTGCTGCCACACATGACAGCTGCCAATCAGCTGTCGCCATCGCTCCCACCACAAAACAGCTGTCCAATGAACAGCTGCTCTGACAGGCTTGACATTTGTAGACAGGTAAAACTGGTTCCAACCAGTTTACCTCAAGAACCGGAAAGACCACAAAAAGGGGGGGGGGGGGGTGGAGAGACAGAAAAACTACCACAGGTAGCCAAAACATTAAAACTATGGTGATCCTGTCACCATGCGTCCCCCAAGCTATTTGCTCTGGGGGGCCCCTGCAATATGTTCCTTGCTTTGCCCATATACAAGTCACTGATAATAGATCACTGATAGCTAAGAAAGCACATTGGCCTCACTAACTCCAAAATGTCCTCAAAAATAAAAAAATGCAGCCACAAAATGGGATAATTAAGTGTGCGACGGGTACTGGACTTGCAGTACTAAGAAATAGACCTGACAGGGAAACAGATTTGCAGGTTGGGAGAAACCTGGGAAATAATGACCATAAAAGAATAACCTTCCTTTCGTCATTCAAAAGGGTGTTTCTTCAGGGAGGCACAAAAATACCAAAATGCAGCCACAAAATGGGATATTTAAGCGTGTGACTTAAGATTAAGTGATTTTAGATTCAGAGACTTTAGGAAGTGACTACTGTAAGTCAGTTGCTTTTCATTGCACTGTATTATTGTATCTTTTCTTTATCTTTTCTTGTGTAATCCCCATTAGTATGTTTATATAAAATGTAGAGAAGGTAACCAGTGGCACTACACCGCACCTATAGTTAATTTGGATACCAATAGCGAGGAGTGATGCCTCACGGTGGTGCTCAGCCAGAAGAAGCGCACACGCGCGTAACAGCTGTTGCTTCATGCTGTGTTTGCACCGTATGTACCCCCCTCCTGCTATGGAATAAAGCGTATCGCTCTACAATTGGTGAGTCCTGCTCGTTTTAATACTCTCCTTCGCTTGAAGATACCCGTTAGTATGTTTTCCATTATTGACAATGCAGTCCAATGCACATCTTGTCAAATGTATGCAGTCCTGGAACAGCCATTTGAAGGTGCATATTTTTGTTCAACATGTGAGCAAATTGCCCATTTGGAATTGAACATCCTATCTAAACGAGGAAATTTCGAAACTGAAAAGCACTGGCAATTTGGAAAAGAGTTTGCTGCTCACTGAGCATATACTCTATGGGGTAGATGCAGGGGTGGGTGGTACTATGGAGGATCAGGAAAGTGAGGTAGCTACCTGGGTAACAGTTCAGAAAGCAGGGTAGAAGTGCAAGGGAGGCTAGCCCAGACCTGGCACACCCCAACAAGTTTGCAAGATTGGCAGATGAGGGCGATGTCAGTTCAGGGAGAGCACTGCTGCAGCACCTTATAATAATTAATAAATAAAGACATACTACAAATATGGATACAAATGGTTGTGGTCTTTATTAAAATGGGGCGGGGGGGGGTGTTAACCATAAATATTAACAAATCCATTAATTATTAATCCATTAAAATTCCCACATATGTTAACTAAGTCCATTAATGAACTGCTCATCAACAGTCCACCCAGGAAGGCTGAGCAACTAACCCCACTACCCCCTTTCAACAAGACCACGACTAAAACCCAGGGCGGGCGGGACACGTTCTTTCTTCTTCTTTCTTCAGCTGATGACAGCACTCCAGAGGGTGAGTGGCCATTATAAATACTCCATATTCCCGCCGAAACTTGCCCTTGACCAATCCATAGTCCAGTTAAAAATAGCCCTCTGCCCAGCAACTGGCCAGCAACACTTTGGGCCAATCACTTCTCAGTCCTGTTGCCGCCTAACATTTGGATTACCTGAGGAGAAATAAAAAGGAGGGAAAAAGGAGGGGGGGGGGGGAGAAAAGAGCCACCAACACAACACCGTGTCTCAATGACACCATGAGGGGCAAATGCCAAAATTTTGACCATGCCCCTGTCACGGTGCCATACTCGACAACTTTAAACCTTATAATAATGACGTACTACAAATATGGATAAAAATGGCAGTGGTCTTTATTAAAATGGGGAGGGGGAGGGGGTAACCATAAATATTAACAAAATCCATTAATTATTAATCCATTAAAATTCCCACATACCTTAACTAAAGTCCATTAATGCTCATCAACAGTCCACGCAGGAAGGCTGAAAACCCCACCAGCAGGGGCGGACTGGGCCGGGGGGCAGGGGGGCAATTGCCCCCCGGGCCCCTCTGTTGCCTCTGTAAATGGCCCCAGTAGTGTCACCCAGAGTCCGGCCTTTGGGGTGTGCATGTGCCCTGCCGCGGCCCTGGTGACAAGTGGGGGCGGCCGGCGGCAGGGCACAAGAAGATGAACACTTCCAATGTGGAAGCGTTCATCTCCATAGACATCTATATCGCCGTCCTCACAGCGATCCTCGATGGCTCTCCGCTTCTTCCAGACGCTGTAGACTTGCTGGCCGTCCTTAGGATGTCGCCCCTGTTCCACTGACACTCAATTGCCGGTGATTTCTTCTTCCTTCAGGCTCCGCTCTCCGCTGCTTCAGCAAAGCCGCCAGCCAATCTTCTCCTGGACTCCTCGCCGCCTCTTCCGCTGCCGTCGCTTGACCCGCAGAGGTTGACACGTTCTTCCTTCTTCTTTCTTCAGCCGATGACAGCGCTCCAGAGGGTGAGTGGCCACTATAAATACTCCAGATTCCCGGGAAAACTTGCCCTTGACCAATCTATAGTCCAGTTAAACATAGCCCTCTGCCCAGCAACTGGCCAGCAACACTTTGAGCCAATCACTTCTCAGTCCTGTTACGGCTAACATTTGGATTACCAGAGGAGAAATAAAAAGGAGGAAAAAAAGGAGGGGGGAGCAGCAGTCACATTCCAATGACAAAGCTAGAGGTAGGAGCAGCATCCTTAAAAATGATTTTAGGGATTTAGGTCACAAGCTCAGGGCAACTACCTCAAAGGTAGTGCTTTCTGAAATACTACCTGTACCATGAGCCACACCAGAAAGGCAGCGGGAGATTAATAAGTGGCTCAAGAACTGGTGTAGGAAGGAGGGGTTGGGGTTCCTGGAGAACTTGGATGACTTCTCTGTCGTAGCTCTATGGTAGTGGTGCAGCTGTAGAAGGTTGGAGGAGTGTTTAAAATAGCGCCTGGGGGGAGGGTAATTATATTATAAGAGGGGAAGATAGTGCAGATAGAGACCTGGGGCCAGGTAATGAGACTAGGGGTGGATTTGAGGGAGGGACTAGTGGTGGATTTGAGGGACAGAGTAGTACAATACATAAGGAAAGTTGTAGGGTAAAACTAAAACTAATAAAACTGGTGAACTGGAATTAGTGATGTGTGAGGAGCTATGACTGGGCGGTTAATGTACAGGATTACAGTCTGTTTAGAAAGAATTGTCAAAACCGGAGAGGGGGACGGATTTGCTTTTATATAAAGTCCTGTTTAAAGTCCACACTCCGGGAAGATATAAGTGAGGGACATGAACACGTATAGTCACTGTGGGTAGAAATACATGGAGGCAAAAACAATAATTAAATACTAATAGGAGTTTATTATGATCCACCTAATATATATAGTCCACAGAAAATCTACTTCTAAACGAAATCAACAAGGCGGCAAATCATAAAGAGGTCGTTATAATGGGGAACTGAATGCTGTATATCTCATACAGAAACAGGTTCTTGACAAATTACCTTTCCCAAATGGTTCAGGAACTGAATAGAGGGACAGCCATACTGAACTAAGTACTAACTAATAGACCGGACAGAACAAAAGATGTACAGGTTGGGGGACACCTGGGAAATGGTGAACTATCCTAAACTCTAATTGTGAGAGTATGTGGAATAAAGGGTTAAGAAAAAACAGTGTGGATGAATAGAAATGTAAACAAAGCAATAAATAACAAAGAGAAAGTATTTAAATCACTAAAACAGGAGGGTAGCGGGGTAGCATTGAAAAACTATAAGTAAAAAAAAATAGAATATTTAAAAGACAAATAAAAGCAGCCAAACTGGAGACTGAGAACTGCCGGACAGATCCATTAAAACATTTCAAAACGGATTTCATTTGCAAACGGATCCGTTTGCAGATCCGTTTGACAATTGTATTGAAATAACGGATCCGTCTTTCTGTTGTCATCTGTAAAAAACGGATCCGTTATTTATTATTTTACCATTTTTAAAGGTCTGCGCGTGCGCAGAGTGAAAGAACGGATCCGTTAATGCATCAATTTTCAATGTCGGATCCGCCCTTAATACATTTCAATGGAAATTAATGGCGGATCCGTCATTCCGTCAGGTGTTTCCGCATTTTTGGACAGAGATAAAAATACAACATGCTACTGCGTCCCAAAAACGTGAAAGGACTGAACTGAAGACAAACTGATGCAAACTGAACAGATTGCTTTCCATTCAGAGTGCATTAGGATAAAACTGATCAGTTTTTTTCCGTTATTGAGCCCCGGAAAAAAGGAATGGAACTCAATGACGGAAAACTTTGACGCTAGTGTGAAAGTAGTGTAAGTGCTGGGAATCTCTTAGTCCACACCCATAGTCCATTACAAACCTGTCCTGTAGCTAAGGAAATCCCAGGTGAGGCCAGCGGGGTTAATCAGGGAGGGATAAATGAACCCTCTCTGTGTATATCAGGGGGAGAGAGTTTGAAGCAGAGGCCTGGGATGGCTCTGTGACTGTGGTCTCAGCTGGGCAAGGCTGAGGGGCCATGAGGCTTGGTTATAGCCTGGACTTGGGGGACGAAGCGACACCTGGGAGTGGGTTTCTGGGTCCTAGACAGTCGGACTAGTGAGCCCAAATCCCCTAAGGCAGGGTTCCCCAACTCCAGTCCTCAGGGCCCACTTGCCGGTCCGGTTTTAGGAATATCCCACAGAATGAATACCTGTGGTAAATCCTGATGGATGGACTCTAATTATATCAGCTGCCCAATGTAGTGTACGGGAGTTGTAATACCCGTCACTACAGAAGGGTCACTTGGATGCTGTCGTTCCTCTCATTTATGGGGAGGCTGGTATAAGTCCTATTCTTAAAATGCAATGTAATGTAATGGTATTTAATTCCCTGTTACTGTGAAATGTGCCATGTGCAGGCCTGCTAGGGATTTCATTCCAGCTCTAGTCACTAGAGGGAGCTAGGGAGCCCTAGTCTATATAAGGCCCAGTCAGGGCAGGCTAGAGGTAGTGCAGACCCTGGAGTCTGTGAAGGCCACATGTCACAGGCCTAGGCAGATCAGCAGGAGCTAAGCTGAGGCAATCCCTAGAGCAAGAGGTACTGTAATGTCAGAGGAGGTACACTGCAAACTGGAGATTCAAGGATATAAGCCAGAAGTAGGGCATTGGGGCCTTGAAGAATAATTGCCAGTCAGGACAAGTCAGGAAGAAAGTAAGGTTCACCTGCAATTCAAAGTCCTGTTATTTAACCCTCTGTTTTACCTTGCTGGATATAAGCCTGCTGTAACTGAGACTGTACAAAAGCCTATTGTCTGCAACCAGAACTGTTTTAAGAGAGTGCCTTCTGTATTACCACTGTTTTCAGTAAAGTTGGAATTCTGTTTTCAAGCTACAAGTCTGCACCTCTATTATTCCTACTGTAAATACGGTGTGCCACCGTTTACTGGCACTGGCGTCACGAAACATCAGGGACTTAGCCATAGGCACGTTAAACTACAACACCAAGGGCACCTCACATTGCACCTGGCTGTGTCCCTTCATAACCCAGAGAGTGCCCCAGAGGAACAGCGTGCCGGCCTCTCCATCACTGGCATTCCCCAGGTCAGTCCCACACATTGCTCTGACTTGGGGGTGCTACATTTTGGCGTCACGAACAGGATACGCACGTTTTACGGACTGTGAGCAAAACGTGAACTTTGTGCCTTAACCAGTTTGCCAAGTGACAAAACGCCTGTTTATTTGAAGTGAACTTTGTGGACTGAAAAACATACAAAAAGAGTCCCTAAAACCCCCAGAAAGCGCTGTGCAGTGTTGCGCTATCAAGAGGAAGAGAATCGCCACATCAAAGTGTGTTTTTATGGACTTTTCATCGTCCTGCTTGCTGTCAGTGAATAGCTGCATCATGGCGCCCAAGATGGCCGCCGGCGCCGTTAGACTTCTTCCTGCGCCATCACTGTCCTCAGTGGCGCAAAAAGTTGGCGCCGAAACCCTCCAAGAGGGAGGAGAAAGCTGCCCTGGGATACCGCCCACCTACATGGATTTTAATTTGGCCACCGCCTACCCTATTGCGGAGTGTCTAGGGGGCGGGTCTGATGCAGGGCGAGGCCTCCTGAAGCAGTGGGAGGTCCTGAAAGATGCGGTACGTGTTGCCCAGCGGAGTGATACGGGGCTGTTAAAGAAACGTGATGAGACGTCCCCCGTCCCTGCTGCGACTGAACCGGAATCCAGCTGTGGGAAAGACGCGCTGGAAGAACAGATCGCAACAGACCTTGATGGCCTGCGCCAAGTTGCAGCATCCCGTCCAGCGGAGCCAGCAATACCCTACAGACCGGAGCTCAGCTATGCATGTTGCCGCCGACGAGTTGCCGGCCTTAAAGAGGAAGTTGAGCCGGTTGTGGCCCCGGGGAGTTCGGTGCCTGTTATCGTTTTCCATCCGGATGGCACCCAGCTGTGGCCTGCTCCGCATGATCAGCAGGCGCAAGAGCCACCCGTGTCACCCACAGAGGAGTCAGATGAGTTTGACACGTACCTGTGAGTAGGCCTGCTTGGCCATTTTGCTCATCCTCTCAGGGACATCATCTTTGTTGCAGGAACTGCCCCTTTAAGTTTGTCAGGCTGGTGGAGCTTGCTGCCAGTTCTCCACGACCGGTGGCATTGTTGTGAAGCTAAGTTGCCACTGTGAACCACTGCTCCCAGCCTGCCTCTTTCTGTTTCCGGGACATCCTGCCTGCTGCTACCATTTTGGCGTCAAGTACTTTAAAAATTCCAGTTGTGCTTTTATTTGCACTTTATCCCCTTTTTAACCCCCATTTCAGGTTGAAAAGGGTTCTTTTATGTCAGCACTTTAAAAATACACAGGACTTGCCAGGAAGGTGTTACCCTGGTATTGTCAGAGTCCTGTATTGTCATTTTATATGTATGTGCTGCTGACCGTATTTATTGCTCAAAAATTTTATCCAAGTCTATGTGCCCAGAGATGGACTTCCTATGTGTGAGCCTCTGAGATGTTGCTTTTATTGTGGACTCATTCATTTTCATGGACTATCCTGGTATTCCCTAACATCCGCTGTGCCAGGTCAGCGCCTCAGTTCCACTCATTATCCTGAAGGAAGAGAACGACGCCCCTTGTCACCGCACTTCTCCGTTACCAGCTGGACCTGATAATAATTGTCAATGCAGATGGAATTGATTACTGATGAGTATGTATGCCTGCATGTCTTTTTTTTCTCTTTCAGGTGAAAATTCCAGACGGGCGGTGCCCTGTTAGAGTACGAGGTCGTACTCAGCTTAAAGCAGCGGGGTATGTAGTGTACGGGAGTTGTAATACCCGTCACTACAGAAGGGTCACTTGGATGCTGTCGTTCCTCTCATTTATGGGGAGGCTGGTATAAGTCCTATTCTTAAAATGCAATGTAATGTAATGGTATTTAATTCCCTGTTACTGTGAAATGTGCCATGTGCAGGCCTGCTAGGGATTTCATTCCAGCTCTAGTCACTAGAGGGAGCTAGGGAGCCCTAGTCTATATAAGGCCCAGTCAGGGCAGGCTAGAGGTAGTGCAGACCCTGGAGTCTGTGAAGGCCACATGTCACAGGCCTAGGCAGATCAGCAGGAGCTAAGCTGAGGCAATCCCTAGAGCAAGAGGTACTGTAATGTCAGAGGAGGTACACTGCAAACTGGAGATTCAAGGATATAAGCCAGAAGTAGGGCATTGGGGCCTTGAAGAATAATTGCCAGTCAGGACAAGCCAGGAAGAAAGTAAGGTTCACCTGCAGTTCAAAGTCCTGTTATTTAACCCTCTGTTTTACCTTGCTGGATATAAGCCTGCTGTAACTGAGACTGTACAAAAGCCTATTGTCTGCAACCAGAACTGTTTTAAGAGAGTGCCTTCTGTATTACCACTGTTTTCAGTAAAGTTGGAATTCTGTTTTCAAGCTACAAGTCTGCACCTCTATTATTCCTACTGTAAATACGGTGTGCCACCGTTTACTGGCACTGGCGTCACGAAACATCAGGGACTTAGCCATAGGCACGTTAAACTACAACACCAAGGGCACCTCACATTGCACCTGGCTGTGTCCCTTCAGAACCCAGAGAGTGCCCCAGAGGAACAGCGTGCCGGCCTCTCCATCACTGGCATTCCCCAGGTCAGTCCCACATATTGCTCTGACTTGGGGGTGCTACACCAATACTAAGGAAATCCTGAAAACATGACCGGCAGGTAGGCCCTGAGGACTGGAGTTGAGGACCACTGCCCTAAGGGACATTGGAACTTAGACCGTGTGTGAACGGTGCTCTGAACAGGCAGGAGGCTGGTGGACATTTGGGCTGGGAAAGCTGCATCGGTTCACAGGGTGTGAACTGTGCCTACTAGGTGAGTGAGGGATACGTTATTTATTAGTCAGAGCCTAGATGGGCAAGTGTTAATTATTTTGATGTACTGTTTTGCTGGTGTGCCACAATAAATGCCCTGTTTGGACCTTAAAGCGTGGCTTCTGGCGAAGATAATAGTGAGACTGACCCCCAAAGTCAAGCAATCCCTTACAATTGGTTGGGGATGCGGGCAAGTTGTCCATGAGAGAAGGGCAACAGTCGGTTGCTAGGGGCAGGTGCTGGTGCTGCTGAAAGCTGTTTTTGCCGTGTGTGGCGTTAAAGGGCCAAAAGCCTGTTTGTTTGGTGGAGCAGGCGCTGCTCGTGCTGTGCTGGACACTTTGCTGGGTTGCAAAAGAACAGCTGGTGATAATGTGCACTTTTTTTTTCCTCTGTGGTGCAAACTCTGGGGATTTAAAGGGCCAGAAGCACAAAAGAAGAAGATGGCCTGAGAATATCGTCGTCGCCTGAGACTGCCGAAACCACGACGTCAGGCGGTAAGAACATTCCTGTTGATAATGTTGTGGCAGTCCCAGTGACAGTGAGCCAGTGGCAGTTGCTACCTGCCGGGCCGGTGAGTGATAAGACACTGAGGCGAAAAACTGTCTCGAAAATGAGTGACATTGTGAAAAATGCAGGGTCTGAACAGGTGGTAAGACTGTTGTGATTACTCCCTCGCAGGACTTGTGTTGCCCAAAATGCCTGTGACCAAGGCTAGGCATGGGGTGGCAAAAATTAGAGACCCTATGGCCTCTTTCACACGGACGTCACGTTTGACGCCTGGATAAGAGGCGGGTGCGCTGTGGGAAAATGCGCTATTTTTCTGCGCGAGTGCAAAGCGTTTTAATGCGTTTTGCACGCTCGTGGGAATAATCGGCATGTTTGGTACCCAGACCAGAAGCTGGACTTCATCACTGAAGTCCGGTTTCAGGTTGAGTATTCTGGAGAATTTATTATTTTCCCTTATAACATAGTTATAAAGGAAAATAATAGCATTCTCAATAGAGAATGCAAAGTACAAAGGGCAATAGAGGGTTAAATAATAAAAAAATAAACTCACCTCCTCCATTTGATCGCGTAGCTGCCGGTGTTCTGTTCTGTCTTCAGCAGGAGGGGGATGAAGAGGAGGATGTGCAGTCTCCAAAGTGTTCTATGTTTAATAAGGAAATGTCCCAGGGGGGAATTAGCTCATCGGTGCCCCTAGAGGTCAGGATGAGCAGTATGTGTGACGTATATGCTGTGACCGTTAGCAACCCCGGGGGGGAAGCTACCATGTCGAGGTCTTGCCAAACTGAGGTGGTTACTAGTGGCGACCAGATGACAGTTATATCTGACGAGACGAAGATTAAGTCAGGTGACGGTGTCTGAAGCCCATTCCCAGACAGTTGTAGAGGCCCGGACAGGACAGTACAGCTGCAAACAGGAGGATGATCCCTCTCTTTCTACTCAGTCCCTAGATACGATAGAGAAGAGACCAGTTGTCTTTACAGAATGGCTGAAGATGGCTGCAGAGGGATCAAAAGAGGAGACCCAGGAAAAGCTGACTGAGCTGACGGATCTACTGCCTGATGTCCAGAAGAAGAGAAAAGTCTCCAGAAAGACACAAAGGTCTACAGTAGACACTCCTACGCAGTGGCGTTGCTAGGGCTGGTGTCTCCTGGTGCGGTAGAAAACGGTGTCACCCCCCCCCCCCCAAGCACAACAACCCCACCCCCCACCCCCGTCGGCGATCTGTCTGCTTAGCCCCCCCCACGTCAGCTGTCTGTCAGCCAGAGACAAAAAAAAAAAAAACACATCCTTACCTCCATGGCAGGCCTCTTCTGCCCAGTGTCCCGAGCAGTACGGCCCAGGCGGCGCGGTTATTGCGCGGCGCACCACCTGCGCTGGCCTCTGATAGGCTGCTAGGGAACAGGGAAGGAGATGCCTTATTATTTTATTTGCGCTGATGGCTGGCTGACATGGGGGCTGATGGCTGACATGGGGGCTGATGGCTGACATGGGGGGCTGATGGCTGGCAGACCTGGGGGGCTGATGACTGACATGAGAGCTGATGGCTGACATGGGGGGCTGATGGCTGGCTGACATGGGGGGCTGATGGCTGGCTGAAGGTTGGGTGGTTGATCTGAGGCATTGGGGGTTATATAGTGTTATATATTTGAATATGCACCTTGTGTTTTGTTATGCGCGTGAATCAGTCAGCGCCGACCAGCACCCCCTAAGCCCCGTCCACCCCAAGACCCGCCCCAGAACCCCCCACCCGGGCCCTGGGAAAATTGTCTTGCGTGTAAATGGTCCTTGGTGGAAAAAAGGTTGGGGACCACTGTCTTAGTCCGCACCCATAGTCCATTACAAACCTGTCCTGTAGCTGAGGAAATCCCAGGTGAGGCCAGCGGGGTTAATCAGGGAGGGATAAATTAACCCTCTCTGTGTATATCAGGGGGAGAGAGTTTGAGGCAGAGGCCTGGGATGGCTCTGTGACTGTGGTCTCAGCTGGGCAAGGCTGAGGGGCCACAAGGCTTGGTTATAGCCTGGACTTGGGGGATGAAGCAACACCTGGGAGGGGGTTTCTGGGTCCTATTCAGTCGGACTAGTGAGCCCAAATCCCCCAAGGGACATTGGAACTAAGACCGTGTGTGAACGGTGCTCTGAACAGCCAGGAGGCTGGTGGACATTTGGGCTGGGAAAGCCGATTCGTCACAGGGTGTGAACTATGCCCACTAGGTGAGTGAGGGATACGTTATGTATTAGTCAGAGCCTGGATGGGCAAGTGTTTATTGTTTTGATGTACTGTTTTGCTGGTGTGCCAAAATAAATGCATTGTTTGGACCTTAAAGCGTGGTTTCTGGCGAAGATGATAGTGAGACTGACCCCCAAAGTCAAGCGATCCCTTACAAAATGGTAAAAGTATAAAGCTGAAGGTGTTGGTCCTTTACAGATTGATGAGGCAGGAGTTGCAGAGAGCGATGCAAAGCTATTAAAGGGGCCTGTCACCTGTTTTTCACTAATATAACTAAGAGCACTGCCCCACAGAAGATTGCAGACACATCCCAAACATCCCTGTGTGTACTATGTGTCTGTATTCCATGTCCAGGAAAAGCACTTTTATTCTGCTGGAAAACCGCTCCCAAGCGCCCAGCTCTGCTGCTGCAAGTGCCTAAAGCAAAACCAGTGGCCGCGCAGGGGTCTGCGATCAACAGGAAGACTGTAAATATTCAGCAGTTATGCAACGTGACCCTCTGCAACCTGCTGTATATTTACACGGTGCAGCTGGGAATGCATTAACCATGTAAATGAGCACAGTGATTAGATCTATCAAATCTGATTATTATCTAAACTGCTAAAAAAATTCCAGGCTATTCAGTGCGCTCAATATGATAACAAAGTAGGTAATTGGTAATGGGACAGAAAAACCCCTATTGTAAGGATTTATTTAGCTGGAAGCAAAACTTTCAATTTAGGATCTGGCTACACGGCGACATATGTGAAACAAAGTGGTATGGTTACATGAGGACATGTGTCGCATGATGTTTCATGTAATGAATTTCAATGGTGTCACTATAGGACATGCTACATGCTGCAACTGTGATGCGACAGCTGCATAAAATTCATCCAAGTTGGATGTTTCTGCGAATGTTGTGTCCCAGTCTCAACATGTGGCATTCTCAATAGCGACACCATTGAAATACATTCTATCAAATGTCACGCAACCCTTTGCGCCACACGACTTGATGTCGAGCAACACATGTCGCCGTGTAGCTGGACAGTAAATTGATTGCACAATGCTAAAATCTCTCGGGTACTTTCACACATGCAGTTATGTTGCCTTTAAATTGCATGAAGGTGCTGATTTTGAAAAGTATGTGTGTTTTTTTGATTGATACTGCTTTTTAATTGAGTTTTTTTTTTTTTTTTTGGAAAAACATTAAGATTGGGAGCAATGGAGCGAGGCGCAGCCAGTAGCGAAGTGCATACTGACTTGGGGGGAAGTACGAAGGCAGGAAGGGGTTAATTGGATGGGATTCTTGGTGCTGTAGTCTGATTGGTGGTAAGTGGGGGGCGGTATTAGTTAATTTCGCGGGCTGTATATAAAGGGTTGCAGGGGGCACGTGCATTAGTGTCCGGGGTTTGACCTGCGAGTTGGTGAGTAGTGCAGGGTAGCGTAGTTTTGGAGTCATGTCCTCCTTAGATGAGTTGCTGGTGGCGGTTAGGGCAGCGGCGGAACAGCATGGTTCCGCCTGGCTGGAGCGGAGCTTGCAAGCGGCTATGGAGGCACAGGCTGTGCCCCCAGTTGCGCCGACTGTGAGGAGCAGGGCCCGGAGGTCAGTGCCACCGGATAGGCTTAGCCCTGAGGCGACCCCGGGTGCGGCGACGGCTAAGGAGCCCCACCAGGGACCCTCCGCTGCGGTCGGTCGGCGCTGAAAGGGTTACGGCCAGCCGTCGTAGCGGAGGAATCCTGCACAGCGTCGGGCACCTGCGGAGAGAGACTGGCTAGCCCCGTCTTCTGTCTCCCACTCGGCTGGGAGTCGCGGATTGGAGCGAGGACGTCGGGGCAGACTGGTACGGCGGAGGAGCGGGCACATCTGGCCTTACCTGGGTCGGCGAGCGGAGCCTGGTCGGGAGGATGGCGGCGGCCGCGGCCTCACTGACCAGTGGTGAGGGCCTGCCTGATGTCCAGAAGAAGAGAAAGTCTCCAGAAAGACACAAGGTCTACAGTGAGACACTCCCACGCAGTGGCGTTGCTAGGGCTGGTGTCTCCTGGTGCGGTAGAAAACGGTGTCACCCCCCCAAGCACAACAACCCCACCCCCACCCCCGTCGGCGATCTGTCTGCTTAGCCCCCCACGTCAGCTGTCTGTCAGCCAGAGACAAAAAAAAAAACACATCCCCTTACCTCCATGGCAGGCCTCTTCTGCCCAGTGTCCCGAGCAGTACGGCCCAGGCGGCGCGGTTATTGCGCGAGCGCACCACCTGCGCTGGCCTCTGATAGGCTGCTAGGGAACAGGGAAGGAGATGCCTTATTATTTTATTTGCGCTGATGGCTGGCTGACATGGGGCTGATGGCTGACATGGGGGCTGATGGCTGACATGGGGGGCTGATGGCTGGCAGACCTGGGGGCTGATGACTGGACATGAGAGCTGATGGCTGACATGGGGGCTGATGGCTGGCTGACATGGGGGCTGATGGCTGGCTGAAGGTTGGGTGGTTGATCTGAGGCATTGGGGGTTATATAGTGTTATATATTTGAATATGCACCTTGTGTTTTGTTATGCGCGTGAATCAGTCAGCGCCGACCAGCACCCCTAAGCCCCGTCCACCCCAAGACCCGCCCCAGAACCCCCACCCGGGCTCCTGGGAAAATTGTCTTGCGTGTAAATGGTCCTTGGTGGAAAAAGGTTGGGGACCACTGTCTTGAGTCCGCACCCATAGTCCATTACAAACCTGTCCTGTAGCTGAGGAAATCCCAGGTGAGGCCAGCGGGGTTAATCAGGGAGGGATAAATTAACCCTCTCGTGTATATCAGGGGAGAGAGTTTGAAGC
Organism: Bufotes viridis; assembly: GCA_033119425.1. Taxonomy (NCBI): domain Eukaryota; kingdom Metazoa; phylum Chordata; class Amphibia; order Anura; family Bufonidae; genus Bufotes; species Bufotes viridis. The sequence continues at coordinate 424,100,673 of CM065591.1, forward strand.
AGAGGCCTGGGATGGCTCTGTGACTGTGGTCTCAGCTGGGCAAGGCTGAGGGGCCACGAGGCTTGGTTATAGCCTGGACTTGGGGGATGAAGCAACACCTGGGAGTGGGTTTCTGGGTCCTATTCAGTCGGACTAGTGAGCCCAAATCCCCCAAGGGACATTGGAACTAAGACCGTGTGTGAACGGTGCTCTGAACAGCCAGGAGGCTGGTGGACATTTGGGCTGGGAAAGCCGATTCGTCACAGGGTGTGAACTATGCCCACTAGGTGAGTGAGGGATACGTTATGTATTAGTCAGAGCCTGGATGGGCAAGTGTTTATTGTTTTGATGTACTGTTTTGCTGGTGTGCCAAAATAAATGCATTGTTTGGACCTTAAAGCGTGGTTTCTGGCGAAGATGATAGTGAGACTGACCCCCAAAGTCAAGCGATCCCTTACAAAATGGTAAAAAGTATAAAGCTGAAGGTGTTGGTCCTTTACAGATTGATGAGGCAGGAGTTGCAGAGAGCGATGCAAAGCTATTAAAGGGGGCCTGTCACCTGTTTTTCACTAATATAACTAAGAGCACTGCCCCACAGAAGATTGCAGACACATCCCAAACATCCCTGTGTGTACTATGTGTCTGTATTCCATGTCCAGGAAAAGCACTTTTATTCTGCTGGAAAACCGCTCCCAAGCGCCCAGCTCTGCTGCTGCAAGTGCCTAAAGCAAAACCAGTGGCCGCGCAGGGGGTCTGCGATCAACAGGAAGACTGTAAATATTCAGCAGTTATGCAACGTGACCCTCTGCAACCTGCTGTATATTTACACGGTGCAGCTGGGAATGCATTAACCATGTAAATGAGCACAGTGATTAGATCTATCAAATCTGATTATTATCTAAACTGCTAAAAAAAATTCCAGGCTATTCAGTGCGCTCAATATGATAACAAAGTAGGTAATTGGTAATGGGACAGAAAAACCCCTATTGTAAGGATTTATTTAGCTGGAAGCAAAACTTTCAATTTAGGATCTGGCTACACGGCGACATATGTGAAACAAAGTGGTATGGTTACATGAGGACATGTGTCGCATGATGTTTCATGTAATGAATTTCAATGGTGTCACTATAGGACATGCTACATGCTGCAACTGTGATGCGACAGCTGCATAAAATTCATCCAAGTTGGATGTTTCTGCGAATGTTGTGTCCCAGTCTCAACATGTGGCATTCTCAATAGCGACACCATTGAAATACATTCTATCAAATGTCACGCAACCCTTTGCGCCACTACCGACTTGATGTCGAGCAACACATGTCGCCGTGTAGCTGGACAGTAAATTGATTGCACAATGCTAAAATCTCGGGTACTTTCACACATGCAGTTATGTTGCCTTTAAATTGCATGAAGGTGCTGATTTTGAAAAGTATGTGTGTTTTTTTGATTGATACTGCTTTTTAATTGAGTTTTTTTTTTTTTGGAAAACATTAAGATTGGGAGCAATGGAGCGAGGCGCAGCCAGTAGCGAAGTGCATACTGACTTGGGGGGAAGTACGAAGGCAGGAAGGGGTTAATTGGATGGGATTCTTGGTGCTGTAGTCTGATTGGTGGTAAGTGGGGGGCGGTATTAGTTAATTTCGCGGGCTGTATATAAAGGGTTGCAGGGGGGGCACGTGCATTAGTGTCCGGGGTTTGACCTGCGAGTTGGTGAGTAGTGCAGGGTAGCGTAGTTTTGGAGTCATGTCCTCCTTAGATGAGTTGCTGGTGGCGGTTAGGGCAGCGGCGGAACAGCATGGTTCCGCCTGGCTGGAGTGGAGCTTGCAAACGGCTATGGAGGCACAAGCTGTGCCCCCAGTTGCGCCGACTGTGAGGAGCAGGGCCCGGAGGTCAGTGCCACCGGATAGGCTTAGCCCTGAGGCGACCCCCCGGGTGCGGCGACGCTTAAGGAGCCCCACCAGGGACCCTCCGCTGCGGTCGGTCGGCGCTGAAAGGGTTACGGCCAGCCGTCGTAGCGGGAGGAATCGGCTGGGGGGGTCGCGGATTGGAGCGAGGACGTCGGGGCAGACTGGTACGGCGGAGGAGCGGGCACATCTGGCCTTACCTGGGTCGGCGAGCGGGAGCCTGGTCGGGAGGATGGCGGCGGCCGCGGCCTCACTGACCAGTGGTGAGGGCCTGCCTGAGAGGATGGGGACCGGGTCGGAGCAGGTGGCGCCGCGGCCTGCAGCGGCGGGTCGGCGGCCGTCTTCTCCCTGCCAGAGTGTGAGGAGGCCGGGTGCGGCAGCGACGCCAGTGGTGCGGCCTGGTACTGCAGGCCTGCCGACAAGGGGAGAAGAGACAGCGACACCGGTGGTGCGGCCTGGTACTGCAGGCCTGACGTCAAGGAGGAGAGCAACAGCGACACCAGTGGTGAGGCCTTGTACTGCAGGCAGATTGACAAGGGGAGGAGCAACGGCGACACCGGTGGTGAGGCCTGGTACTGCAGACAAGAGGACAAGAGGGAGAGCGCTGGCGGTGGGAACCGGTTTAGCTTCGCCCGCAGTGCAGCAGTTTGAGTCGGATGAGTCTGGACGGCGGAGTGCGGCTCGTGGCTGTCTGGCCAGGGAGCCTGTTCACAGGGATTTCGAGGAGGAGGCCAGGGATCTTCGGGGACGGCGGCCACAAGGCGGTGGGCAACTGGACGGCGAATTGGCGGAGCCGCGACCCCGTCTTTCGGACTTCGGCGGGGGTCTTTTGCCGGAACAGTCGCTTGAAGAGGGAGAACTTAGCCAGGAGGAGTGGGAAGAGGACGTTCGAGCGGTGGACGCAGATGACACCTGTCCAACGACGCCTTCGTCACCGGTCGGAGATACGCCAAGTGGATCGTCAGCGCGGTCTGCGGCTGCTGGGTGGATACCCCAGGGTCAGCCAGGTGAGAGGACGTCGAGTCAGGCTCAGGTGTTGGGTGGAGGTGGGGTCGCATCTAATCAGTTGTGCAGGTCTGGGTCGGAGGGTTTGGCACAAGAATTGTTGTCGGGCATGTTGTCACTATTGTCTCGTTTGGGGTCTGGGGCTGTCACATCTCCAGCTGTAGTTTGGGCGCCGGTGGCGGGGGCTGGGGAGCGGGATAGTGCGGTTCAGGTGGTGAGTCCGCCTGATGCGGCAGCCGGGGGAGCGGAAGGAGACACGGAGGTTGTTGGGGGCGGAAGATCTAAGGCGGGGGAAGATGTTAGGCTGGCGGACGCAGCCAAGGGGGAAGTTTATGTCTGCTTTGAGGGGCCATTGGGGGCCCACTTGAAGCCTGAGGTCCGTGAGAAGATTTGGAAGGACGAGTACGTAGAAATATTTTCGTTACTTCCATTGGAGAAGTTTCATTTGGATAGGGTGAAGCCTGAGGAGAGCAAAAGAGAGGAAGAGGAGAAGCGGCGGTATAGACTTATACCGCGCACTTTTTCTAATTGGCTGCAGGCTTTCGCTATCTTAGCAAGCGTTGTTGGCGAAAAGACGCCCGAACACTGCTCGGCGCTCTTTTGCTACATGGATGCTGTGGGGAGGCGTACCGCACGTATGGGGGGGTGGCTTGGCTTCGGTACGATGAACAGTTTCGCCAGAGGAAGGCGGTTCGGCCTGGTATTAGGTGGGACCACAAAGACATTAGCCTGTGGATGCGGCTAATGGCGGCTCCTAAAGGGGGTAACCAGCCCTTTCGGGGTGCGGCCGGGGGTTCCTCGGCGGCAGATTCCAATAGTGGGGGAAAAAAGGGATGCTGTTGGCAATTCAACGAAGGCTATTGTAGGTATTTGGCCGATTGCCGGTTCAAGCACGAATGTTCAGGTTGCGGAGGCGCCCACAGCTTGTCACGGTGTTTTAGGCGCGGGAAAGGAAAGGGATATGAGGCTGGGCAGAAGAGGGGTGACTCCAGTGAGGGTGGACGAGATGGAGCCGTTTCTAAGGATTTATCCAAATAGGGAGGCGGCACAGTTGTTGTTATCTGGTTTTAGGGATGGTTTTAAGATCCCGTGTGTTTCGGAGAGTGTAGGAGTGGCGGCTCGCAATTTGTCTTCTGCGTTGCAGCGTCCGGAGGTGGTGGAGGACAAGATTAGGAAAGAAGTGGCTGCTGGGAGGATTGCTGGTCCGTTTGCGGAGTGTCCTTTGCAGGGTTTGTGGGTCTCACCATTGGGGTTGGTCCCAAAAAAGGAGCCGAATAAATATCGGCTCATTCATCATTTGTCATTTCCTGCGGGGGGTTCAGTGAACGATGGTATTGACGACGAGTTGTGTTCTGTGTCGTACACGTCGTTTGATGAGGCGGTGCGGTGGGTGCGCCTGCTTCGGGCAGGGGTCTCTGTTGGCAAAAACTGATATTGAAGCCGCGTTTCGTTTACTGCCCATTCATCCGGATAGTTTTTATTTGTTGGGATTTAAATGGAATGGGCAATTTTATGTGGATTGTTGTTTGCCGATGGGCTGTGCTATTTCGTGTTCTTTGTTTGAGAAGTTTAGTTCGTTTTTAGAGTGGGTGGTGAAGCGAGAGGCAGGTTGGAATTCAGTGTTGCACTATCTTGATGACTTTTTGTTTTTGGGGCCTGCAGGATCGAGGGTCTGTTCGGTTTTACTGCACACTATGGAGCGGGTGGCGGCGAGGTTTGGGGTGCCATTAGCACCGGAGAAGACTGAGGGGCCGGCTACCTCTGTTAAGTTTTTGGGAATCGTGATCGATAGTGTGGCAATGGAATGCAGGTTACCCGAGGAGAAGGTGATGGATTTGCGCAGTGAGGTAGCGTTCTTGTGTACGGCAAAGAAAGTGCAGTTGCGTAGGGTGCAGTCTGTGTTAGGCAAACTGAATTTTGCTTGTAGGATTTTGCCTATGGGCCGGGTGTTTTGTAGGCGCTTGGCCATGGCTACAGCGGGGGTGAAGGTGCCTTTTCATTTCTTGCGGCTGTCCGCTGAGGTGCGGGCGGATTTGGTTGTTTGGGACTGTTTTTTGTGTGACTTTAATGGTCGTTCAATGTGGATGGAGGAGCCGATTTGCAGTGTGGACCTTGAGCTGTTTACGGACGCGTCGGGTTCATGTGGTTATGGGGAGTTTTTTCAAGGGCAATGGAGTGCGGGTCCGTGGCCGGACGAATGGGCAGTAGCTGTTTTTTTGGGTAACTTAGTGTTGTTAGAATTGTTCCCGATAGTGTTGGCAACTGAGTTGTGGGGCGATTTGTTAAGGAATAAACGGGTGCGCTTTTGTTGCGATAATATGGGAGTGGTACAAGCGGTTAATAGTCAGTCCGCCAATTCGCCCCCGGTGTTGCGCTTGCTTAGGCATTTGGTTCTGAAGGGTTTAAAGTTGAATGCATGCTTTGTAGCGGTGCATGTTCCTGGCGTTAATAATTCTATTGCGGATTCCCTTTCTCGTTTCCAGTGGGATCGTTTTCACAGATTGGTGCCGAGCGCGGACGCGACGGGTCTGCCTTGTCCTCAGTGGCTCTGGAGCGTGGCCTTGGGGTCTCATCAGATCTGATCAGGCGGTCCGTGAGTAGGAGTACGTGGTCAGCGTATTCGTCTGTGTGGTCCCAATGGGAGCAGTTAATGGATCAGGTCGGGGGTGGCGTGGTAGTAGAGGACTTACATTTGTTACTGGTTTATTTCGTGGGGATCTCGTATAGTTCGGGCGTTTCTTTCTCTGTTGCTTCTAAAAGGGTTGCGGCTGTGGCGTTCTGGTTGCGACTGCGTGGTTTGGCGGATGTGTCTAGAAGTTTTTTGGTCCGTCAGGCGTTGAAGGGTTATAGACGCAGTAGAGTGAGGACGGATACTCGTCGTCCAGTTTCTTTTCCGGTGTTGCAGGTTTTGTGGGATGAGGTTGGTGTGGTGTGTAAGTCGGGGTACGAGATTTGTTTGTTTAGGGCTGCATTTTCTCTGGCCTTTTTCGGTGCATTTAGGGTTTCCGAGTTGGTGGCCAGCAGTCGGGCGCGAGGTGGGGGTTTGTTGCATGAGGACATTTGTTTGAGTGATGACGGCGTGCGATGTGTGTTGCGTAGGTCAAAAACTGATCAGGATGGTAGGGGAGTGGCCATTTTGTTGCGCCCTTTGTGTGGTTCAGTGCTTTGCCCTGTACGTTGTGTGGCAGAGTTTTTGTCATTGCGGCCAAATGTTGGGGGGTCTTTGCTGGTGCACCGGGATGGAAAGGCCTTGTCTCGTTTCCAGTTTGTTGCGGTGTTCAGGAAGTGTCTAGATGCGGGAGGTTATCCGGCCAGGGAGTTTGCTTCTCATTCCTTCCGGATAGGTGCAGCGACCGAGGCTGCCAGATGGGGTCTAGGGGACGAGGCTATTAAGCGGATTGGCCGTTGGGAATCGGCTTGTTTCCGGAAGTATGTTCGGCCTCATATGTTATAAGGATTGGTCTTATTGTACTGTGTTTTAAGTCATTTGTCATCCGTATTAGTTACCCGTTAAGGCATAGTTTTTAATTTTGTTTATTTGCAGGGTCCTCATCGTGCTTGGCGTGGATTCTGGGGCATTCCTATGTTCACTGGGGTGCGTTGCGAGCCGACGTGCGGAGAAATGGAAGGCAATTGGGGTTCCTGCCGGAGGAGATGCAAGTGAGGTGGATAGGTTTGCGAGGTCTTTTGTGGGGTAGGGTGTTACCTGAATTCCATGCTTCTGCATCGTTGGATAGGCCTCCCGACATCTTGGTCTTACATGTGGGGGGTAATGATTTGGGTGTTCGGCGGTCCAGAGATGTGATTCGGGATATCAAGCTGGACTTGTTGCGGTTGTTAAGTGATTTTCCGGATTTGTTGGTCGTCTGGTCTGACGTGGTGGCTCGGAGGTCATGGCGATTCGCGAGGTCGGTGGATCGTATTAACAGGGCGCGGGCGAAGCTGAATAAAGAAGTCGGGCGTTTTGTTCGTCGTCAGGGTGGCTTTGTGGTACGGCATAAGGAATTGGAGGCTGCCTCACCTCAATTCTTGAGGGCTGATGGTGTGCATTTAAATGACGTCGGCACGGATATGTGGGCCTTGGGGATCCAAGAGGGCTTGGAAACAGCCTTGAAGGTGTGGCAGGACGTCCATAGGTGAGGTGTCACCAATGTTCGTTTGTGGCAGGTTAATGGAGGGTCCTGGAAGGCAATTCAATGTTTTAAACAGGTGCATGACACGTTGGAGCGTGCATCTCAGGAGGTCGGTAAGCCGACGGATGGGGCTCCTGTTGGGGGATAAAAGGCCTACAGGGGTATATCGAGAGAGAATGTTGAAGGTTTGGTGCCCTCGGGTCGGTGACTGCGGCCGAGGGTAAGGTAAAAAGTCAAGTGGAGATGGGGTGTGATGAACGCAGCTTGCGTGGGTTGCCTTCTAGGATCCTTTACACAGTGTTGGAATGTTATTGCACTTTAATTTTGTGTTATGTGTTCACTGTTATGTTTATCAGTGTTAAAAAGTTGGAGGAGGATGTGGTGGTTTCTAATAAACGGGCCGTTGCGGCCATTTTACCAAGAAGTCAGTTTCTGAGTATTAATTCAGGTGCGGGAAAAGGGACGAACGTATTGGTGAGGTTGGCGGGTAGTTGGCTGAGGTAATCTTACATCCCAATAAGTCAGTTCCATGTCTTACTATTCATAAGGGAGATTTCACACATGCCATTTTGATGCAGTTTTTTTAATGCAGCGTTTTATAGTCAATCCAATGGATTTTAGTCTGTTATTATCTGACAAACTCGCAGTATTTTTGTGCATCGGCAACTGTCCATGGTCAACTTTACATGAAGTGTAATAAAACATATTTGACCTGTAAATCTATGTGGATTCATCATAAGAGAGGATCACAAATTCACAATTTACATAAAACTTTTTTTTCCCCTGGAGGGCCTGAGATGATGCGTATGCATCTAAGTTTAATCTTGGATGCATACGCATCATCTCAAGCCCTCCAGTCAAGCTACCTTAACCCTGGGTTCACACCTGAGCGTTTTACAGCGCGTTCAAACGCGCTGTAAAACGCTCAACACATGAAAACCAATGCATCCCTATGGGAGTGGTTCACACTTGCGCGTTTTACAGCGCGTAAAAACGCGCTGTAAAACGCCCGATGCATAAGCTCGTTCAGGAGCGTTTTTTGGGCGTTTGTCGCGCTTTTCATCCCATAGACTTCAATGGGAACGCGCGTTTAACGCGCGTTTAACGCGCGTTAAGTGTAGAGATGCCCTTTTTTAATTGGTCTCCAGACCAATTAAAAAAAGTCTCCAGAGTCACAAACGCGCGTTTACTATTGCCCAAAACGCGCATAAAAACGCGCGACTAAAACGCGCGTAAAACGCGCGTCTTAGAAACGCTCAGGTCTGAACCCAGTGTAATTGTTCCCACTCCTTTTACTTTAGATGTGTGTTGCTCTACAGACATTATTCATTTCTTCCTGAGACCAGTAGCACTTTTAATTTGAACCTCTGTGATGCACTGACCTATCAATTCAGTAAATGTAGACCATCTGTTCATGTCTGTTCAGATTGATATAGCATATCATTTTATAGGAAAGATTTAGTAAAACTTGTATTTCATTATTTCATATTCCTGCTCATTCTGGGCTTTGGAGTCAAGGAGGCGGTCCTATCAGTGATTGACAGCATTCCCTCTATGACTGTGTATAGAGAGAGAGCTGTCAATCATTGATAGGACCGGCTCCTGGACTTCAAGTTTTACTGAATATTTTCCCACAAAACTCTACAGTAATCTGCTCAGTTCTTCCTCTATAACATGCTTCGTGCAGATCAGACGCTATGTTCCACATGACAGGTATTGGCACAGTATTGGGGGTGGCAGGATGGGGTGTTCAGAAGGTGGCAGGATGATGTAAAAGTAGGAGAGAAATTATCATGGCGGTCTGGTCTGTAAGGAGGAGAAGAGTAAAGAGAAGGTCTACATCAGAGGAGACGTCACTAGATGTAAGAGGTGTGTGGCAATGTATTATCCTGTATATTTTGTAGCTCTGTATGTAATGTTAGGAGGGTAAAAGTTAGATTGAGGATGGGGGGGCTGTTTAAATATTCGCCTTAGGAGGCAAGAATAGGTGCATCCCTGCTCATAATAAAGGTCCTTAGTGAACATGAAGTATTAACCTCTTGGTGCCACAGTCATTTATTTATTTTTTTCCTTTGAGTCTTCCACAACCGATAATTTGTTTTTTTTGCATCAACATAGCTATTGGTTATAAAGCATATCTGGGATCTTATGTGTGCAGATCCTATTATTCCCCAACTGTCATCCCATTGGAAGATCATCACTGGTACGGAATTTGTCCTATTCACCTGGAGAATTTCCGTGGATGACTTCAGAGTGGATCATTGGGACCACAGATGTGGGGAGTTTGTGAGGAACCAAATTGACATGATCAGAGGTTGGATAGAGGCGGGGCAAGATGTAAGAAAAGAGTACCCTCGGCACGGGAAAGTCGGGGGAAGAGAGATCTGGTTGCACTGGGATTAGGTGGAGGTGCTTTGGGAGTAGGTGCCCTGAACACTATGGATATGGAAGTCCTGAGAAGTAAACTTGGGGATGTTGCACGACACGCCGGGGAAGGATTCAATACCCAGCTTGATGTAAACCACGTCCTAGAGGGTTTGCAACACTCGCCCATAGATGCCACTACCTCTCTATCCTCTGCTCTATGAGAGAAGTTTAGAAGGTTAGTTGTGGGGCTCTCGGAGGAGCAGGATAGAACTCGGCTTGCTCTGGTGTGTACGCAGGTCCAAAGCGAACTCTCAGGCAACCTTAAACATATTGTATCTTCCTTGTACAATGGCCATTTCCCATTCAACCTCCGTCAACGGGTAAGTCCCCTGATCTCCCCTTTTGCAGCCAATCACACCAACTGGTGGATGATCCAGTGGCACGAATGTCAAAACCTCACTTGCACTGCTTCGTCATTGGCACCTGTATCTGGCCATCTCAGACAGGGATACAGCGTCATCAACCTAGGGATTGTTATAAATAACCAGACGGTACTTCATCCACAGCTCCCCTCGGGCGTTCTGACATATGAGGGAGGCCATCCTTATCTGTTTGACACAGAGGGATGTTGGAAGAGAGAGGATGCTATCCTCTGTCAAGAGAGTCAGGATAGGGTGCTCAGACACCAGTGTTGGAGCACAGAGGGGTCCTGCGAGATGAAGGCCAGCCCAATACCCTCCTCCCCTAAATACTTGGGACAGGGGTATTGGTGTTGGTACCAAAGGCCAAATATGTCTTATGCAATCTATGGTACTAATTGCACCGAGAGAGGAGAACTCCTCCCCGGAGCGTATTGCACCCTTAGTCCTGTCTTAGGTTTAGACATCGCCGAGCAGCAAGGAAGGACACCAGTCACCCCGGAGAAGAGACTTGACATCCGCCCTGACGTTCCTGTGAGACTCCAGAGGATTCCTCTGGGCTTTGGGATAGAACTCAAACGTCTCCTACTAGACTTCAGCCAAGAGGATGAAGTACCTCAGAAGCTCCGAGAGACAGAGAAACAGGCCACCATTCAACTGTTGCACGACAAAAATAAAATAACTGCGATCGCTATCGCCTTGGACAAGGACTCCAAAGTTTCCTGGTGGGAAAGTCTGTTCGGCTACGGTTCAAAGGCAACATCCTTCTTTAACCTATTGATACACCCAGTGAAAGTTCTCCTGGTTCTGGTAATCATCATGTACCTGGGACTGTGTCTAATTTAGAGGAGGGTCAAGAGACTTGCGGACCAAATAAACCAGAACCAGACAGAACTTCACAAAGTCAATCGTAGGAGGCTCAGGACGTAGTTTCAACTATGTCCTGAAGCCAGAGATCACATGGACCTACTGATTCCTATGAGTGTTCAGGATGAAATCCAAAGTCATCCGGAAACCCCATAGTATGATGCACGAGTATATAGCTATAATTGTATTGTGTTTTCGTATGAGGGTTCGGGATATAATCCATTGCCATCCCGTCACCTCATAGTATTATTTGTATATATATTGATTATTTGCATTGGGGTTGGTTGTGTACCCATGGACATTCTAGGGACAAATGTGTAATAGCCCATACTACATTATGGCTGGACACACAGTTGCATCCTATTAGGCGTTTCCCATTGACACGGGGGTCTGTGACACTAGTGTCTTTGGAAGTGTAGAGAGATATGCCGGGTTGCAGGAGTCTCCATGGGCACACCCTAAACCTAATTTGAAGGTGTTGGTAGGGGGGAGGAATGTGTCTGTTTTTGTGTGTATGAGGCAGAATAGATCCCTTAGGGACAGGCCCCCTCCTTTACAGGTGATTTGCCACCTTAACTCCACAAACAGCGAAGTTTGTAAGGGTTGGACTGAATGTCAGTTAGTGCGGTGTTCTTTCCCGCAGTTTAGAATTTAGATACCCTGACATCGCCTCTTCTGGAAGGCCGACCTGCCTTGAGGAGAACCATGGGAGAACCTCTTACTCAACAGATCCTCCAATCAAGATGGAAAGGTCAGACGAAAGATTGACCTAGAGACTGCGAGGGCAAAGCCATTTCAGAACAATAGGGGTGGCTGGCACCCGCAGACGTTACAGAAAGAAAGATTGACCTAAAGACTGCGAGGGCAAAGCCATTCCAGAACAATGGGGGTGGCTGACACCCGAAGACCGTTACAGAAAGAGAGATCGACCTAAAGACTGAGGGCAAGGCCATTCCAGAATATTGGGGGTGGCCGACACCCGAAGACCGTTATTCACCTTAAGGTTGTAAAGAAAGAGGCCAAGGAAGCGCCCGGCCAAGCCAGAGGGAAGAACATGGTGTATCCTATGGATGGAGACATTTTTAGTTACAGTAACGGGCAGGTCAGAGGTGATAGCCGCGACGGACGATGTCTAGGTACCTAAGGGCCAGATTACTTCAGTCCTTCCTGAACTGTTACCAACAGTCAAGTGGGGTTGAGGAGGCAAATAGGTCCCAGCACTTCATCAAACTATATTGTCGTGTTCTCGACAACAGGGGGATTGTTGAGGGAAGTGCCCCCTGAGATATAAGTGGGCCGCTGGCCTGGGTATATATAAATATATATATATTTATATATAATGAAAAAACCAGGCAGCACCAAACGTGAAGCAAAGTAGCGGGTGCAGAGTCCAGGGGTGTGAGCAACCCACATAAATACCGTAGAAAACGGACAGCACTCCAAAGGAAAATCCAAGGTTCTTTTATTCACCCAAGTGGAAAGGCAACGTTTCGGCTTAACAATAAAGCCTTTTTCAAGCAATAAACACAAGTGCATGGTAGACTTATATAGTGAAAAACAGGAAGTACACGCAAATCATGTGATACACAAAGAGGGCGTGGCCCAATGGTAAAAGTGATACTTATGTAAATAGTGTCAGTATAATACTCAAATTATTACATTTCGTACAGATCATGAAAGTGTCATAGTGACCAGTATATAAATTGCTATCTAATAAAGGTAGCGTGATGGTGTACAATTTAGTGCTAAAAAAATGACCCGGAAGGAAACACCCACAATTGGGGGGAAGAATAAGACATACCCAAACATAGAAATCGAAAGCACCTCACACCGCGCTGTACCGCCGACCGGAAGTCAGTATGACTGCTTCCGGACATGCTCAGTAAGGAGAGACGGCCGGAGCAGCCATATTGGAGATGGGCAAAAGAGCCGATCTCCCAAAGGAAAGCGAGCAAGCGCTCTAACAATATAGTGAACATACGGAGCCATATTAAATACTGGCAAAGCGGCCATAACAGCCAGTAAAGGCCACATGGATCAAAGGACCCGAGGTGTGGTAGGGGGACATGCCTCTCCCGAGGTTAGAAACCCCCTCCCAATGGTCACCCTAATAAAGGACCCCAGTAGAAAACCACCGTGTGTCCTTCCTCGGGTGCCCATCCAAACCACCATTAGAGTCACAAGATCCTTTCTTGGGGTTCTCCATTTCCGCCAGCATTGGCACCTGAGTATCACCAATAGAAGCGCTGCTCGTTAAAAGTGTAAAATAGAGTGTGCGGTGGTGTGAAGAATATCATCATGGGTATGCCATCTTCCTCCCATGTGGGCGTTCGGAAAGTATCTATAAAAATTAGAAACATAAGTCATTAGAATCAGATATTTTCAATAACCATAATTATATTGGCACATTATGTTTCAAAAAAACAACTACACACATGGAGAGAAAGAAAACAACACTAGGGAGCAGTGGGCAAGTCAGATCTTTTCATGTTAACTGCATCGGGTTATATTCCACGTTGAGGCCATGAGGTCTCAACGTGTTCAAAGCATGAATCCAGAACAATTCTCTCCCCTTTAATAAGGCAACTCTGTTGCCACCTCGTCTAAGGACCTTAACATGGTCCACAATCCAGCACTTGAGTTCACGTTCGGTATGACCCTGTTCCGTAAAGTGTTTAGGGACAGGTAAATCCTTTCTTTTCTCCCGTATAGAGAACCTGTGATTGTTTAGCCTGGTCTTAAAATCAGTGGAGGTCTCCCCCACGTACAGTAGTTTACAGGGACAAGAAAGGACATACACCACAAAATTCGTATCACAAGTCAGGTGATACTTGATGGGATGCACGGCTCCTGTAGTCGGATGCACAAATTGTTTACTTTTGCAAATGTATTTACAATTGACACAGCGCAGGCAGGGGAAGCAACCATGACTACGCTGTGTCAAAAATCTCTGCACTGGAACCCGAGTAGGACCTATATCGGCCTTAACTAATTGGTCTCTTAAATTTCTGGACCTCCTGTAGGAAAAAAGTGGGGGCCGTTGGAACTCTGGTATACCTTTAAGCCTACCTAAAATACCCCAATGCCTCCTGACAATATTTTTGATATCATTGCTCCGTTCACAATAGGTAGATATAAATGGAATTCTGCCCGTACTTTATTTAGACCTACGTCTTTGTAACAAGTTCTGTATGTCCAGATTCCGTGCCTCACGTACTTGAGGGCGTAATATGGAGCCCGGATAGCCACGCTCCTTAAATTTAGCTGACATAATCTCCAAAGTCCGATTGAGTGCGCAATCATCCGACTCTATCCTTCTTGCTCTTAAAAACCGAGAAAAAGGTAGATGTTTCACCATATGTCTCGGATGATTGCTCTCAAACCGAAGAACTGTATTCCTGTCCGTAGGCTTCGTAAATGCAGAAGTGGACAACCTGGCGTCACGGAGTGTGACTGTGGTGTCTAGAAACTGGATTGACTCCTGGGACCAAACCAAGGTAAACTGGAGGTCCTTATTGACACTATTAAGATAATCCTGAAACATCAAAATCTGTTCATGGGTGCCCGTCCAAACGAGGAAGACGTCGTCCATGTACCTCCACCACCGTAGGACGTGACCATAGTGGTGGGACCCATAGACGACGTCCTCCTCAAAACACCGCATGAAGATGTTTGCATACGTGGGCGCAGCGTGCGAACCCATCGCCACTCCCCGTTTTTGCCTATAAAAAACATCCCTAAAAAGGAAATAATTTTCATAGAGAATAATCCGAAGCAAAGAGATAACAAATTCACGTGCTGGTATTGTAAGAGAGGATAGGTCCAGCATACATTCAACAGCCTGAATCCCCAATTCATGATCAATTGATGTGTACAAAGACACTATATCAAATGAGGCTAAGGAGGCCACAGGTTGATCACTAAGGTCAATCTCTTGTAATTTACAAAGGAACTCAGTGGTATCCGTTATAAATGAGGATGCACCCACAGCAAACGACCGTAGAATGCGATCCACAAACATAGCGGCATTGCTGAAAATGGACCCAGTGCCCGACACAATAGGTCGTCCTGGGGGGTCAATCAACGACTTGTGGATCTTGGGCAACACATAAATCACGGGAGTACATGGATGACTCACCGTGAGAAATGTGCCCAGATCCTCGTCGATGACACCTGCCCTAATAGCTTCTGTCACACATACATGAAACATGTTTGCAATGCGAAACTTAAGATCAGAGTTAATGGCCTCATAAACCTGCGTATCATCCAGCTATCGCTGGATCTCAGCCACATACTTGCAAGTGTCGAGGACAACCACAGCTCCCTCCTTATCGGCAGGTTTGATAGTGAGGAGCTGTTGCTCCTCAACTCTTCAATTGCCACTATCTCCTCACTGGTCAAGTTAGGGTGGGCAAGAACATTATCAGATATATTTGTTCTAAGTGAAACAAGGTCAGTTTTAACAGCTGAAATGAATGCCTCAATAATAGGTTCATTCACATTAGGTGTAAATCCGCTGCGCTTGGTCAGGCCAAGCTTATCTAAAGAAAGTTCACTCTTACATACATTGTCCATTCTGCTCTTAAGAGTGAACTTTCTTTAGATAAGCTTGGCCTGACCAAGCGCAGCGGATTTACACCTAATGTGAATGAACCTATTATTGAGGCATTCATTTCAGCTGTTAAAACTGACCTTGTTTCACTTAGAACAAATATATCTGATAATGTTCTTGCCCACCCTAACTTGACCAGTGAGGAGATAGTGGCAATTGAAGAGTTGAGGAGCAACAGCTCCCTCACTATCAAACCTGCCGATAAGGGGGGGAGCTGTGGTTGTCCTCGACACTTGCAAGTATGTGGCTGAGATCCAGCGATAGCTGGATGATACGCAGGTTTATGAGGCCATTAACTCTGATCCTAAGTTTCGCATTGCAAACATGTTTCATGTATGTGTGACAGAAGCTATTAGGGCAGGTGTCATCGACGAGGATCTGGGCACATTTCTCACGGTGAGTCATCCACGTACTCCCGTGATTTATGTGTTGCCCAAGATCCACAAGTCGTTGATTGACCCCCCAGGACGACCTATTATGTCGGGCACTGGGTCCATTTTCAGCAATGCCACTATGTTTGTGGATCGCATTCTACGGTCGTTTGCTGTGGGTGCATCCTCATTTATAACGGATACCACTGAGTTCCTTTGTAAATTACAAGAGATTGACCTTAGTGATCAACCTGTGGCCTCCTTAGCCTCATTTGATATAGTGTCTTTGTACACATCAATTGATCATGAATTGGGGATTCAGGCTGTTGAACGTATGCTGGACCTATCCTCTCTTACAATACCAGCACGTGAATTTGTTATCTCTTTGCTTCGGATTATTCTCTATGAAAATTATTTCCTTTTTAGGGATGTTTTTTATAGGCAAAAACGGGGAGTGGCGATGGGTTCGCACGCTGCGCACACGTATGCAAACATCTTCATGCGGTGTTTTGAGGAGGACGTAGTCTATGGGTCCCACCACTATGGTCACGTCCTATGGTGGTGGAGGTACATGGACGACGTCTTCCTCGTTTGGACGGGCACCCATGAACAGATTTTGATGTTTCAGGATTATCTCAATAGTGTCAATAAGGACCTTCAGTTTACCTTGGTTTGGTCCCAGGAATCAATCCAGTTTCTAGACACCACAGTCACACTCCGTGGCGCCAGGTTGTCCACTTCTGTATTTACGAAGCCTACGGACAGGAATACAGTCCTTCGGTTTGAGAGCAATCATCCGAGACATATGGTGAAACATCTACCTTTTTCTCAGTTTTTAAGAGCAAGAAGGATAGAGTCGGATGATTGCGCACTCAATCGGACTTTGGAGATTATGTCAGCTAAATTTAAGGAGCGTGGCTATCCGGGCTCCATATTACGCCCTCAAGTACGTGAGGCACGGAATCTGGACAGACAGAACTTGTTACAAAGATGTAGGTCTAAAAAAAGTACGGGCAGAATTCCATTTATATCTACCTATTGTGAACGGGGCAATGATATCAAAAATATTGTCAGGAGGCATTGTGGTATTTTAGGTAGGCTTAAAGGTATACCAGAGTTCCAACGGCCCCCACTTTTTTCCTACAGGAGGTCCAGAAATTTAAGAGACCAATTAGTTAATGCCGATATAGGTCCTACTCGGGTTCCAGTGCAGAGATTTTTGACACAGCGTAGTCATGGTTGCTTCCCCTGCCTGCGCTGTGTCAATTGTAAATACATTTGCAAAAGTAAACAATTTGTGCATCCGACTACAGGAGCCGTGCATCCCATCAAGTATCACCTGACTTGTGATACGAATTTTGTGGTGTATGTCCTTTCTTGTCCCTGTAAACTACTGTACGTGGGGGAGACCTCCACTGATTTTAAGACCAGGCTAAACAATCACAGGTTCTCTATACGGGAGAAAAGAAAGGATTTACCTGTCCCTAAACACTTTACGGAACAGGGTCATACCGAACGTGAACTCAAGTGCTGGATTGTGGACCATGTTAAGGTCCTTAGACGAGGTGGCAACAGAGTTGCCTTATTAAAGGGGAGAGAATTGTTCTGGATTCATGCTTTGAACATGAATATAACCCGATGCAGTTAACATGAAAAGATCTGACTTGCCCACTGCTCCCTAGTGTTTTCTTTCTCTCCATGTGTGTAGTTGTTTTTTTGAAACATAATGTGCCAATATAATTATGGTTATTGAAAATATCTGATTCTAATGACTTATGTTTCTAATTTTTATAGATACTTTCCGAACGCCCACATGGGAGGAAGATGGCATACCCATGATGATATTCTTCACACCACCGCACACTCTATTTTACACTTTTAACGAGCAGCGCTTCTATTGGTGATACTCAGGTGCCAATGCTGGCGGAAATGGAGAACCCCAAGAAAGGATCTTGTGACTCTAATGGTGGTTTGGATGGGCACCCGAGGAAGGACACACGGTGGTTTTCTACTGGGGTCCTTTATTAGGGTGACCATTGGGAGGGGGTTTCTAACCTCGGGAGAGGCATGTCCCCCTACCACACCTCGGGTCCTTTGATCCATGTGGCCTTTACTGGCTGTTATGGCCACTTTGCCAATATCTAATATGGCTCCGTATGTTCACTATAACGTTGGAGCGCTTGCTCGCTTTCCTTTGGGAGATCGGCTCTTTTGCCCATCTCCAACATGGCCGTTTCGGCCGTTTTTCCTTACTGAGCATGTCCGGAAGCAGTCATACTGACTTCCGGTCGGCGGTACAGCGCGGTGTGAGGTACTTTCGATTTCTATGTTTGGGTATGTCTTATCCTTCCCCCCAATTGTGGGTGTTTCCTTCCGATCAGTTTTTAGCACTTAATTGTACACCATCACGCTAGCTTGATTAGATAGCAATTTATATACTGGTCACTATCACACTTTCATGATTTGTACGAAATTTAATAATTTGAGTATTATACTGACACTATTTACATATGTATCACTTTTACCATTGGGCCACGCCCTCTTTGTGTATCACATGATTTGCGTGTACTTCCTGTTTCTCACTATATAAGTCTGCCATGCACTTGTGTTTATTGCTTGAAAAAGGCTTTATTGTTAAGCCGAAACGTTGCCTTTCCACTTGGGTGAATAAAAGAACCTTGGATTTTCCTTTGGAGTGCTGTCCGTTTTCTACGATATATATATATATATATATATATATATATATATATATATATATATATATATATATATATATATATATAATCTCTGCCCCCGATTCACCTGAAACCAGAGGTATCAGTGTGAATGTGCCCCAAGCATTCACACGGATACCATCTGGTTAATTTCATCAGGGTGACCGGACAAGAGTCCGGTCATCCTGTATGCTTCAAAGAACTCCGATTCAATAGAATCGGAGTCCTTTGTAGTAATTACCTCCAGCGCTGCTGGAGATAATTATGCGTGATAGGAAGAGGACTGAAACCTCCCCTCCTCCTATTATGCACATTCCGGCAGCGCGATTACTATCGCGCTGCCCGGAATGCAATGTGCTACAGGCGGGAAATCAAAGGCTTCTCCCGCCTGTTAGCAAGTGGCGCGGCCCTGCTGTGCACGTGCAGGGACGCGCGGACGGGCGCGGTGATGTCATATCCCCGTGCCGGCCCACGTGTCCTTGCAGGTGGCGCGATTTTGCGCGCCACAGCGCGGCTGGTCCGGGAGTGCGGGCTGCTGGATATAAATATCACTGGATATAACACTGAGGCAGAAGGAGCCTGCCGCCCGGACCAAGAGGACCCCCCCTAGAGACGAGTAACCCTTGGACAATGAGCAGAATAAGTATCTATTAACCCCTACTTGCCTAAAAACCCTACCACTACCCCACCAACGATCTATCTATTAACCCCTGCCTACGCAACCCCTACTTGCCCATATTCACCCCTGAACCCCTGCCTACTCTATCTATTAACCCCTACCTTCCCCTACCACTATCCCACCAACGCTTTACCCCTGAACCACCTGCCCCTGCTGCCCTGCAGGAGCATCCCTGCTCCCTTTTATTCCTTTAACCCCTGCCGTACCCCTATAACCCGGTGTCTGTGGCCTGCATACCCCCTGCAACGCCACAGTTAACCTTTGTTGCTCCTTTAGGGATAGTGTAGAACCAGGAGGGGCGGGTTGCTACTGTGTGTGTGTGTATGTATAAGATAGTTTGCGGGTGGAAATTGGGATTGTGTTAGCATAGATAGGATCGTATTGCTGTCTTGTTGTAGTGTGATTTTATATACCGCCGTAAGCTGTTATAAATATATATATATCCATTCCCATTGATTTAGCTATATAT
Organism: Bufotes viridis; assembly: GCA_033119425.1. Lineage (NCBI taxonomy): Eukaryota > Metazoa > Chordata > Amphibia > Anura > Bufonidae > Bufotes > Bufotes viridis. The sequence goes on from CM065591.1 coordinate 424,120,189, forward strand.
ATTTATAAGCCATTATTAGACTGTGACGTGTAGAGTACAGTAGTAGTCACAGCAATAGCCGCAGGTAGTTCCGTATAGAGTGAGGTAATCAGCGTTTTATTTGATTAATTTGTATAAATAGGCGGAGACAGGTTGTGCTAAGGTTCCGAACGTTAATGCCTCGATTTAGGCTCTGATGGCACAACATGCAAACCCCTCGGGTCTTGTTGTCAGCACATTGTTTAAAGAAGTGCCATGCCAGGGAACTCCTTGAAGCTGCCTTTGGGGTGCTCGGTCCCTGGTGGCGGTGGCCAGTAGCAGGCGAACTCTCTTGGCGGCGGCTGTTCTGCTTTTGCCCCCTGCTCTCTCTTTTGCTACGCTGTTGGCTCGGTCTCACCACTGCCTCTTCCTCTGAACTATGAAAGTCAGTGGCACGACCTTCATTCCATGTGGGGTCTAGGACCTCATCGTCCCCTGCATCGTCTTCCACACAGTCTTCCTCCCTGACCTCCTGTTCGGTCTGCACACTGCAGAAAGACGCAGCAGTTGGCACCTGTGTTTCGTCATCATCAGAGACGTGCGGACTCTGATGAGGTAGTATTCCCATGTCCTCATCATTAGGAAACACCAGTGGTTGTGCATCAGTGAATTCTATGTCTTCCACCACTGGGGAAGGGATAGGGGGATTCCCTTGGGAAACCCAGCCAGCAGAGTGTTCAAACAGCATAAGAGACTGCTGCATAACTTGCGGCTCAGTTTCCCTGATATGCATGGGGGTGATGTGACAGACTGATGGGCTTGGTTTTCAGGCGCCACCTGTGCGCTTTCTGCAGAAGACTGGGTGGGAGATAATGTTGTGAACGTGCTGGATCCACTGTCGGCCATCCAATTGACTAGCGCCTGTACCTGCTCAGGCCATACCATCCTTAGAACGGCATTGGGCCCCACTAAATATCGCTGTAAATTCTGGCGGGTACTGGAACCTGAGGTAGTTGGTTCACTAGGACGTGTGGCTGTGGCAGAATAGCCACGTCCTCTCCCAGCACCAGAGGGTCCACTAACACCACCACGTCCGCGTCCCTTACTAGATGTTTTCCTCATTGTTCCCGTTCACCAAGCACCACAATAAGAAAAAAAATATTTGGCCCAATGTATTGATTTCAAATTCAGGCCTTTTTTTACAGGCACCTAACACTATCTGCCTATTTATTTATGTACCATATTGCACTAATCCAGGCACAGCAGTAACCACTGATTTAGGGGAATATCTATTGTAGGGCTAGTATTTAGGCCCTGGATGAAAGGTATCCTTTTATGGAGAAATTTACACTTGGAGATGCACAGTAGCGTGAGAAAAAATATATAGGATTATGCCTTCAGCAATTGTATTTTAACACTTTGTGTAATATACCCTTTAACGGACAGAAATACAATGGGAGATGCACGGTAGCGTGTGAAGTTAATGAGGATGACCCTCTGAGCACTTGTATATACACCTTGAGTGTAATATACCCTTTTAAAGACAGATTAACACTTGGCCTGCCACAGCTGGGACACCAGATTCAGGGTATTGCTATTTTGGCAATTGAATTTCACCCCAGAACAAAATATATGTTTTGGCGGACACTATTATACTTTGCCAGCTACAGCTGAAACCACTGATTTATGGTATTGCTATTTTGGCAATTGAATTTCACCCCAGAACAAAATATACCCTTTTACGGACAGATTAACACTTGGCCTGCCACAGCTGGGACACCAGATTCAGGGTATTGCTATTTTGGCAATTGAATTTCACCCCAGAACAAAATATACCCTTTTATGGACAGATTAACACTTGGCCTGCAACAGCTGGGACCGCAGATTCAGGGTATTGCTATTTTGGCAATTGAATTTCACCCCAGAACAAAATATATGTTTTGGCGGACACTATTATAGTTTGCCAGCCAGTGCTGGGACACCAGATTTAGGGGATTGCTATTTTGGCAATTGAATTTCACCACAGAAAATAATCTATCCTTTGCCAGACAGCAGACAGTATTATATTTGGCTAGCCAAAGCTGGAACACCAGATTTAGGGGATTGGTATTTTGGCAATTGTATTTACCCCTTAATAAAATATAGAAATTGCTATCCTGAGTTTCTAGGGGTGACAATTAGCACAGCCAAGCCCCTGATGTAGGATATAGCAAAAAAAAAAACTAGTATTGATGGATTGATGGACTTGGTTGCAGCGTTTTCTGGTGCACCACAAGTCACAAAATGGTCGCCGATCACCCCAGAAAAAAAGTGACAGAAAAACGCTTTGTGCAGCCTAAAAACCAGTGAGCAAGTAACTAGCAGAAGTTGAATCATTCACAGCTGTAGATCGATCACTTCATTAGGTGCTTTTGCTGACTTTTCCCTGCCTAATCTCGCCCTCACAGCAGCTAATCACACTAATCAGAGCAGTGTGATGTGCGGCGCTACGTGACTCCAGCTTAAATAGAGGCTGGGTCACATGCTGCACTTGGCCAATCACAGCCATGCCATTAGTAGGCATGGCTGTGATGGGCTCTTAGGGCAAGAAGTAAAACGCTAGCTGATTGGCTGCTGTGCAGCCCTTCAGAAAGCGGGAAGAAATCGCCGAGCAACGAACCCAAACTTTTTTGAAAATGTTTGGGTCCGTGTCTCGAACACCCCAAAATTCGGTACGAACCCGAACTATTCTCGAACTGTTCGCTCAACACTAATATTTATTTAACCAAGTACATTCTGTTTATCCTGTTCATTTCCTAGAGGTTAACCAATAAGGACAAGCCAACATTAAAAGGGTTCTGCACTGCAAAGATACATGAATGTTTCTTTTGTTCTGCTGTGCTTGATTTGTGTAGCCCACAATACTGCATCAACATCTACCAAACTTGTGATTATAGCCTAGGGATGGGCAAACTCAGCCCTCCAGCTGTTGTAAAAGTACAATTCCCACCATGCCCTGCTGTAGGCTGATACCTGTAAGCAGTCTTTGCATGCTGGGAGTTGTAGTTTTGCAACAGCTGGAGGGCCGAGTTTGCCCATGTCTATGACTTTGCTATGTCTATATGTGTCACAGACGTTCCCGTGACAGGTCCCAGGAGATCAGTGCGACTACCAACATGTGGTTTGATCTGACCGGTTCCTTGTGGATCAATTCGTGTCTGTGTTGTTTCTGGTAATGACCACACCCCTTACCTCAGGTGTTGCTTATGTGGTCATTTAACCTTCCCTATTTATTGTGGCTTCTCCCACCATGCTGAGCGGTTTATAGCTTTAGCTTCAGTCTTGTTGTGGATTGCTGGTGTTTGGATCTCGGCAGAGTTCCTGTGCTTCCATAGCCATTTGAAGTTAAGTGTCTTCTTCCCCTTTTGTTTATTGTTTGGGTTTTCTTGTGTTGCTCTTTTCCCGGTTATTTGTGCTTAGGCCTCAGGGAGACTCCTGTTGGTCCTACCGTTTGGAGGAACAGGTTGTCTTTTGTCCTGACATTAGTACCAGGGTGAGTTAGGACTTTAGGTTCCTGTGTATGAACTCGCCTACCTCTGGGGTTAAATCATACTTGCAGTCAGTCAGGACTTTGATTAGGGTTTGTCTAGGAGGTGACCTGCTCCTTTCCGTAGTTCACAGGGCTTTTTCTCTTACTCCATTCCCTCTTACATTGGGTGTGGGTTTCCCTCCCACACGAAGCGTGACAATATGCTATGTCTATGGCAAAGCAGCAATGAGCAGTGCCAGGTGTCGGACCCCCGCCGATCTAATATTGATGACCTATCCCGAGGATAGGTCATCAATATTAAAAGCCTGGAGAACCCCTATATTAGACTAAGATGTCTCTTTAAAGTAATTACCTTCACCTTGCACCTTTCTAGCTGACTTAAGCATAAACATCAAGAATCAGGGGTGCAGCACTTCAATATGCAACCACGAGGAGGCCCCCATCTTTTACTAAGTTCTGCATCTTTTTCACAGGTTGCCGTATTCACAGTTAACAGTACTACAGGTTTTCATGGAGGGATGTAGTATAGAGGGCATAACTGTTGTGTCTGTCATCCATGACGGGCTCGGGCTTCACCTGCTACTGTGGGCCTCATTGCAGCTACTATGGTGGTAGCTCCTCTGCTGGGTTTAAACTACATAGGCAATTACACCATTGGTTTAATATGTTTCACTTGTAAAAAAAAAAATGCAATACTCTGATACTTCCTAAGGCTCCATTCACACGACCGTATGTTGTCCGCAAAAAAAACGGATCCGTTTTTTTGCAGACAACATACGGTCGTGTGAATGGAGCCTAAGTCAGAGGAACAACTGTGACAAACCCTAAGATACTGCCCTTTAGGGATCCCCCACCGCAAGTGGAAAGCATAACTATTTCAAAGTAAAAGGCTTTGGATGTGGGTTTACGAAAGACAGTACTGGATATCCAGAAGTATTTTTAGATAAATCAAAATCCAGAAAATGGATCAACATTTCCAAAAACCTCAAAAGTGTAATCCAATCTTGTTCACGTGCAACAATTCGACAAACCTCTCAAACGTCTGACATGTTACCAACCACAACACCAGAATATCATTGATATAATGTGACCAAGTTAAAATATAAGGTGTCCAAGGGGTGTCTTCCGACAGAAAGACTACCCTTTCCTCAAAAATCTGATTGAAATTTTGTGTGCTCCCCCAACATGTCAGGATAGTTATGTATTGAAGATTAGTCAATAGTGGGATTAGATGTGAATGTATAATGTGTTTTTTGTGGTGTCATTCCAGCTGATAACTCATATTGTGACACTAATTATTTATTATTAAACTGACATTCATTCCATAGTGCTGTACATATGATAAGGGGTATACATACATAATATCCAAGCAAGTAGAAAAGATCCACGGCACTCACCATCCAGTACTGCTATAGTCCCTTTTATTGCAGAGTATCAGGGGCAAAGACTCATATTGAAAATAATGCAAACAGCGACGGCCGTTTCGCGGGGTAACCGCTTCTTCCGGCTGTTCAGACACAATTGAAAAGTCGCGCTAGCGCTGGTTATAAGCGTCACCGGGGGGAGGGCAGAACAACCCATCTCCTAGCAACCGATGCACGCTCAACATCCAGCGCCTGCGCGTTACACAAATTCAAAAGATCCAAAGTTACATAAAAACAAAAAAACAAAAAACATACATGCAGCAATACACATACAAGCTGACAAGACCGCATCAATACATCCCTAGTATCAAGGCAGGTACATATCGAGGCCATGTCATGTCATATGGACATTAGATAAAAACCGACATATCATTACGCTCGTTCAAACCCAATTGGCCTGTAGCATCTGCTTTTATTATATGACGAGCCTCCTTCTGGAGCAATAGGCGATGTCTATCTCCCCCGTGGGCTATTGGGGGTACATATTCTAGACCCGCAAACTTCAGTACATTGGCACTGCCTCCATGTTGGCATCTCACGTGCTCAATGAGGCGTGTCCTACCTTTCCCAGTCTTAACTGAATTACGGTGCTCGCGTATACGCTCCAGGAGGGGTCTTTTTGTCTTTCCAATATAGAAGGAGCCACATATACAGATCAAAACATAGACAACAAAACTCGTTTTGCAAGTCATAAACTGATTGACATAATATTCCATTCCGCCGAAAAATAAATGTCGACCCTGTAACATATAGTTACATAATGAGCAATTGCCACAGCGGTGGTTACCTATCGGTTTCCTTATAGATAACCAATCCGTTTCTTTCTGTTCATTATACCGGCTCCTAACCAGAATGTCCCTAAACGTTCTGCATCTTTTAAATGCCAACATAGGTTTTTTTTCTCCGTTAGTTGCCCTAAATTCTCCTCTGACTTCAATATCTCCCAGTTATTCAAGATGGATTTCCTTATGTCCTCAGCCATCGGGCTATGTTGGAACACAAAAACAAATCTATCTTGACTATCCACTTTCTTTACTTTTTTGTGCCTACTTGATGCCAATAGTGCTTTCTGTGCATGGTTTTTTGCCTTCTCCAAGGCCTCGTCTAGACGTTCACGTTGATAGCCACGTTGAATTAGTCTATCCTTAAGTTCCTCCGCCTGTCTCAAGAAGACATCATCCTGACTATTGATACGCCTTAGCCTTAAAAACTGTCCGTACGGGACTGATACCTTTACGCTACGTGGATGATAGCCATCATGGTGTAGCAGGGTATTGGTGGCAGTGGGTTTACGGTACCCTTCGGTACATAAAGCCCCATCTACTACGTTGACGCGAACGTCCAAGAATTCGATGGACAAACCCCCAAAATTGAGGGTGAACATCATATTCATGTCGTTCGCGTCATTGAGATGGGCTACAAATTGTTCACACTGCTCCTGCGTTCCTGCCCACACCATGAAGATATCATCCACGTAGCGTAAAAAAAGGCGTATATATCCAAGGTAGGGGTTAGACATAGTGAAAACATATCTATCTTCGAATCTACCTAGGAAGATATTCGCGAAGGTACATGAGACGGGAGTCCCCATGGCGGTCCCAAATATTCGCCTATACCACTGTTCATCAAACTGAAAAACATTGTTTTCAAGGACGAACAAAAGAGACTCCTCTATGAATTTTCCAAAAAGAGGGCTCCTCCCTGAGTGCTCAATGAGTTCAAGGACTGCGTTCACACCAGCTTTTTGGGGAATGCGTGTATATAGGCTTACCACATCCAGGGACACCAAACTGAAACCATCCTGCCACTGGAAATTCTCCAGTGCCAGGAGGAAATCGTTGGTGTCACCAAGGTATGTGGGGAACCTACATAATATAGGACGCAACAACCAGTCCAGGTATCTTGACAAGGGTTCAGTCACTGACCCGACCCCCGACACAATGGGACGCCCAGGGGGGTGGGTCAGTGACTTATGCACTTTAGGGAGAAAATACCACGCAGGTTTCTTGGGAAAGGGGGGGACTAATTTGTCAATGGTATTGCCACGGAGAACACCCGTCTCTATGTACCTCTGCACCCCGGTCCTTTGAGGTCTGAGAGGCTGGATTGGAGCCCCGTATCAGAGTCAAGTGTGGGACAGTGCCACCTATCACTCTCGCTCATTTGCAATTTTTTTGGTGTTTTTTCTGGGTTATTCCTTCTCGCCCCCAGGAAGAAGCCTAGGGCGAAACGCGCGTTGGGGCTTGCGATACCGCCTTCCACATGTTGGTAACTTTTATTACATTGTTTGCTCAGTTTTTCATTGTATGTTTCTGGCTGTTAGTACTTGGCCCATGTGCTCTACTGCCCGGCTATTGTAGCTTCATAATGGAGCTAGGTTAGCTCTGGCGGTCCGTGTTTGGACTGTGTCATGTAGAGGTTTAGAGCACATGCTCCTGCTTTTCTAATTGTTCCTCATTTCCCAATTGTTAATGTAGGAGATTTTCCTGGGGCACATTGATTTGGGTATTGAGGCTGGGTTACTACCCATTTATAGCATCGTGTCAGTATTGAGTACATGTCTTGTGTATACCTTTTATGTGGAGGCGGAGTTGCTTCTTTGCTGTCATATTGGATCCCATTTCTTACCGCTGTAATTTGCTGAGAATTACCATTGACTTTTTAATATGAATATTTATTGCGATTCTAATAAAGATATTGTTATTTAATTGATACCGGGTTGTAATTTTTTGGTGACTTTTCAATTGTGTCTGAACAGCCGGAAGAAGCGGTTACCCCGCGAAACGGCCGTCGCTGTTTGCATTATTTTCCATATGAGTCTTTGCCCCTGATACTCTGCAATAAAAGGGACTATAGCAGTACTGGATGGTGAGTGCCGTGGATCTTTTCTACTTGCTTGGATATTCGTTTACTTGTTTCCACTCGGCACCCCGGTCCTTTGAGGTCTGAGAGGCTGGATTGGAGCCCCGTATCAGAGTCAAGTGTGGGACAGTGCCACCTATCACTCTCGCTCATTTGCAATTTGTATACATACATAATACAGACAATTGCACTAAGCATGAACAAGACGAGTTACAGACTGGTACAGAAGGAGAGAGCGCCCTGCCTGGGAGGGCTTACAATCTGCATGTTATGGGAGAAGGACACAGTAGGTGAGGGTGACATTGAGCTGGAGTATATCTGAATTGAAGAATCATATGTTGGAGTTTGATGGCTGGGGCATGTAATAGACAACTCATGGCTAAAAGTCCCCTTTTGTTTGTCATTTGTTTTTTTTTGTTTTTTTTAATTGACAATTGGATATAATACCTGAAGGGCATCAATTGGCAGAACCTTAGTATCGACTGGTATGCAAGTGCATTAACCATCTGGGTTTCACCAAGTTTGTGATTATGGCTCATTTTAGGGCTTGGTGCAGTACAGTACTCCCATGATTTTTTTTTTGTAGGTACCATTAGACATCAGGGACTTGGGAATAGCCTGTGATCAAGTAGCCTCATTAGTACATCACGGATGGCTGAGCTTAGCATTTACATTTACATTGTGATTTATACATTATTAAGCATTATGTGTATTCCTGTGTGTGGAGATATATATATATATATATATTGTAAGTATTCTATGGGTGAGGTCATAGATGGCAGGTATGTGTCACTGAGGCTGCTACACTTAGTGATGTAAATCCCATAGGTAAGGGTATTTTCACACTAGCGTTTTGGTTTCCGTTTGTGAGATCCGTTTCAGGGCTCACACAAACGGTTCAAAACAGATCAGTTCAGCCCCAATGCATTCTGAATGGATAAGGATCCGTTCAGAATGCATCAGTTCGGCTCCGTTCCGCCTCCATTCCGTTCTGGAGGCGGACACCAAAACGCAGCTTGCAGCATTTTGGTGTTCGTCTGACGATGCGGAGCCGAACGGTTTCGTTTTTACTTACAATGTAAGTCAATGGGAATGGATCCGTTTTCAATGACACAATATGGTGCATTTGAAAACGGATCCATCCCCTATTGACTTTCAATTTAATTCAAAACGGATCCGTTTTGACTTTGACATTTTTCTTTAAAGCTAATGCAAACGGATCCGTTCTGAACGGATACAAACGTTTGCATTATAGCTGCGGATCCGTCAGTGCAAATAACAGACGGATCCGCACCTAACTCAAGTGTGAAAGTAGCCTTAGTTGTGACCAGTGGTGTTAGATTAGAGAGTTTGTGGTAGCTGGAGTTTGTGTCCGGGATTTAGGAGTGACTGAAGAGCTTGGGTGGGGAGGTCACTCCCATACTCCATCTTGGCTAGGACCACCTCACACAGGTGGGAGGCTAATTTAAAAGATACGCTGCCAGAGTGTAGTGTGTGGTTAAAAACAAACCCCTTGGCAGAGAGGAATCGCTAAGAAAAAAACCTACAAGCTGGTGAGAAGATTGTATCACCATGTTTTGTTAATTCTATTAACTGTCGATTTGATTGCGGAAGCAAGCCTGTACCTTTTTTTTTTTTTTATTTTTTTTTGTGTGCCCAATAAACCCTGGGAAAAGAGACTGTCTGAGTGGTCCCGTCTCACATATGGTGGAGAACCGCATGAATAACTGTTTTTGGTGAATGTCCTGGGTTAAAGCCGCAGAAGAATTGCAACAAGAGTCTGTTGCAATGGAGGAGCTCATTAAACAGATTGTGCAGATCAATCTGCAGCAGCGACAGGCATTGGAGCTGATGCAGAGGCTTTACAGGCTCAACTACAGGCTAATGCCCAGCAACAAGAGACTAACCGCCTACTGACAGAGCAAATTGTGGCCCTAAGAGACGGTGTGACAGCACAGCAAGTGGTGCATGTGGCTGGGCAAGGTTCTGCTGGTAGTGTGCGGAAGACTGTACAGTCTGCCTTACAAAAAAAGACAACTAAGGACGATGTGGAGGCTTATTTAATTGTCTTTGAGCGTATTGCAGACAGAAAAACTGCCTGTAGAATGATCAGTGGGCTGAGGTGCTGGCTCCATATTTGACTGGAGAGCCACAGAAGGCTTACTATGACCTCACCTTGCAGGATTCTAAGGACTACCACAAACTAAAAGCGGAAATACTTGCTTGCCTTGGCGTCAGTCTCGCACTCCAGGCCCAGCGGGTACAACAATTGACTTTTTGCAAAGACATGCCACCAAGGTCACAGATGTTTCACTTATTCCACTTGGTATGGAAGTGGTTGCAACCGGAGTCGTCTTCCCCAGAACAGATGATGGAAAAAGTGGTGATGGATCGATATCTTCACTCTCTTTCTGTGCCAGTACGGTGCTGGTTTGCCCAAAATGGATCCCCAGAATGCTGATCAGCTGGTGAACCTTGTGGAGAGGTATACCACAGCGAAGAACCTCCCTGCGGGGGCAGAGAAAGAAAAGGCAGCTCCTGGTAACCCCAAGGTCTATGCAGAGCCCAGTAAGAGGTGATTTGAACCTGGAGGAGAGCGGGGGCAAGTGCCCGTGGGCAAGAAAAGAGAACCACTAGAAACTGGTTCTAGAGCTCACCCCCGCCATCTTATTTGTTGGAGGTATCCTAACCCGGGGCACGTTGCAGCCAACTGTCCCATGACGACTGAACATATGAAATGTGATGTGGCATGATGGTGCTCCTTGTTTGCACATCCTGCTTGCAGTGCCATACTGTACCAAGCAACAGGGCCTCAGATGTGCCAGCTGACTGTCAATGATAGCCCTTTGACTGCACTACTAGACTCGGGAAGCCTTGTAACGCTTCTCAGAGAGGATCTTTTCCCCTTATTGCTGGCACCTGGATGGGCCATGGGGGTGATGTGTGTGCATGGGGATGTTAAGAACTATCCCATTGCTCAGGTCACCATAGCCACTGAATGTGGGACAAGGTGTGGTGAAGGACTTATTGCATGCCATAATAATAGGGCGGGATCTTCAATTGTTTAGGGAACTGTGGGGTAAATCGAGATATGCCTAGTGAACCCACAGAGGTTGTTGAGCGGTTTCTGCTATCTGTTTTGGTAGGAGATGAGAGTGAGACAGCAGAATCTGAGCAGATCATACCCATTCTTGATATCCCGCAAGGTAATTTGGGGACGGCTCAGTTGCAAGACCCTACTTTAACCCCTTAAGGACACATGTCATGGTGTCCTGGTACTTAAGGACACATAACGTACCGGTACGTCATGTGTGCTACCGATCACCGCTGCTCGGCCGGCGACGATTGGAACAAGGTACCTGTTTAAATCATTCAGCAGGTACCTTGGTTCAATTCAGACCTGTGGTTTGCAGCGCTTTCTGCAGTTTCTGATCCCATCAGAAACTTCAAAATGCCTAAAATTTTGATCTTTACCCCCCCCCCCCCGCGCAGCCCTGAATAATAATGTGCCGACGGGCCATGCAGGGGGGGGGGGGGCTTTGCTGCGGGTAGCGATCCCCCGCCCGCCTCCTCTCTGATATGGCGTAGTGGGAATAGCAGAGTGTCAGTGTTGCTGACACTCTGCTATAAACAAGATAGATCCCAGCAAGCGTACTTTTATACTGCTAGTTCGATTCCAAAGTACAAAACAACATTATCCTGACGCTAGTGCAAGTAGCCTTTCTCAGCAAATGCTCACCTGCTGAGAAAGGCTACTTGCCGAAACGCGCCCAGGATAATGTTGTATTTGGTACTTTTGGAATAAAACAGCAGTATAAAAAGAACACGTTTGCTGGGATCTATCTTGTGAATGAAGTGTGGAGAAAGCTCCCTCCCGCACAACGTGACAAGAGGATCACGTGCTGGCTATCTTCAATATTACCCTGCTATAAACAGCTGACATCTGTGTATGTAAAAAGTATACATATTAGTTATCGCCTCGTCTGTAAAAACCTGCTCTATTAAAATATCACATGATCTAACCACTCAGGTGAATGGCGTAAAAAAAAAAATTAAATAAAGACAGTGTAAAAAAAAAACTATTTTTGTCACCTCACAAAGTGTAATAGCAAGCGATCAAAAAATGATATGCCTCCCAAAATAGTGCCAATCAAACCGTCATCTCAAAAAATACCCTACACAGCACAATCGCCCAAAAAAAATATGGCTCTCAGACTAAGGAGACACTAAACATGATTTTTTTCAAAAACCATATTATTATGTAAAACTTAAATAAATAAAAAGTATACATATTAGGTATCGCCGCATCTGTAACAACCTGCTCTACAAAAATAACACATGACCTAACCCCTCAGGTGAACACAGCAAAAAAAATATAAATACAGTGTCAAAAGCCATTTTAGTCACCTTGCATCACAAAGTGTAATAGCAAGTGACCAAAATGTCATATGCACCCCAAGATAGTGCCAATCAAACCGACATCTCATCCCGCAAAAAATGATCCCCTACATAAGACAGTCGCCCAAAAAATAAAAATAAATATGGCTTTTAGAATGTGGAAACACTAAAAAAATCATTTTTTTTCAAAATTCTTTATTATGTAAAACTGAAACGCATCTGTAACTACCTGCTCTACAGAAATAGAATGTCAGATCAACTATGTAAATAACAAAAAATAAAAACTGTCCCAAAACAGCTATTTTTTTTTCCAATTTTCCATTTTTCCAGTAACAAAGCAAGCAAGGGTTAACAGCCAAACAAAACTCAATATTTATTGCCCTGATTCTGTAGTTTTCATAAACACCCCATATGTGGTCGTAAACGGCTGTATGGCCAAACTGCAGGGCACAGAAAGAAAGGAACGCCATATGGTTTTTGGAAGGCAGGTTTTGCTGGACTGGTTTTTTGACACCATATCCCATTTGAAGCCCCCCTAATGCACCCCTAGAGTAGAAACTCCAAAAAAGTGACTCCATCTAGGAAACTACACCCCTCAAGGTATTCAAAACAGATTTTACAAACTTTGTTAACCCTTTAGGTGTTCCACAAGAGTTATTGGCAAATGGAGATGAAATTTCAGAATTTCAATTTTTTGTTACCTTGCCTCAAAAAAAGTGTTATAGAGCAACCAAAAATCATATTTACCCTAAAATAGTACAAACAAAACTGCCACCTTATCCCGTAGTTTCCAAAATGGGTCACTTTTTTGGAATTTCTACTGTAGGGGTGCATCAGGGGGGGCTTCAAAAACCATATGGGGTTCCAAAAACCACATAGCGTTCCCTTCCTTCTATGCCCTGCCGTTTGGCCATACAGCAGTTTATGACCGCATATGGGGTGTTTCTGCAAACTACAGAATCAGGGCAATAAATATTGAGTTTTGTTTGGCTATTAACCCTTGCTTTGTTATTGGAAAAAATGGATTAAAATGGAAAATTTGCCCAAAAAAATCGAAATTCAGAAATTTTATCTCCATTTGCCATTAACTCTTGTGGAACACCTAAAGAGTTAACGATGTGTAAAATCAGTTTTGAATACCTTGAGGGGTGTCGTTTCTAGAATGATGTCATTATTGGGTGATTTTATTATGTAAGCATCACAAAGTCACTTCAGACCTGAATTGATCCTTAAAAAGTGGGTTTTGGAAAATTTCAGAAAAATTTCAAGATTTGCTTCTAAACTTCTAAGCCTTGTAATGGCCGCAAAAAATAAAATGCCATTCCCAAAATGATCCAAATATGAAGTAGACATATGGGGAATGTAAAGTAATAACTATTACAAGGTAAATAAGGTATTACCATGTAATATAGAAGTAGAGAAATTGAAACTTGGAAATATACAAATTTTTTTATAAATTAAAATGATTTTTTTTTTATTCCATTTTACCAGTGTCCTGAATTAAAATATGTGATGAAAAAACAATCTCAGAATGGCCTGGATAAGTAAATGCGTTTTAAAGTTATTTGCACATAAAGTGGCCTGGTCCTTAAGGTGAAATATGGCCGTGTCCTTAAGGGGTTAAAAAGGTCCCTAGCAAATGGGATTGTTCTAAATGGTGTTCCCCAAGAGTCGGGGGCTGACAACACTTATCCGTATTTTGAAATGCATAACAATCTATTATATTGGGGTGCCAAAGCTTACAATGAGGTAATAGAACAGTTAGTGGTTCCAGGGCCTGAAGGGTTAAATAGAATAAGCCATATGGTATGTATGGATGACAGGATGGTGGGTGAGATCATGCTAGAGGGAGGATATATTTACAGTAGCCTTATTTCCATATATAGGAAGGTCTCTGCCTGTTACAATGGAATGTGAAACACAGCTATCTCTTGTTATGTATGTATGTATGTATGTATGTATGTATGTACTATATAAGGTAGACACTGTATAAGAATAAACCAGAGTTGTGTTTGAAGGTCACTGGCTTGGTACTTCTTTCTGACACAGCTCTCCAGACGTCTGCCTGACGGGATGAAGGAAGAACCAGGCTGCAGAAATACACTAACTCTTTCAGCTGAGGTCTCGTCCGGGGTAGAATACAGACACGCTTCGGTGAGTCCGGGAGCCTCCTTGCCTGTCTGTTTTTTTTTTTTAAGGATTGTGGGCTTCCAATTCTTTCCGAAGAGCCTCTGTTATTTCTATTTTGAACCCAATTTAGACACAGTGAAAGGAATAGTATCTATCTTTTGGCAAGATAAAGGTCGGCTTTAGGCAAGCTGGACTGTAAATAGGGAACCTATCTTTTGTTAAGGTAGACGGCCTGCTTTTGGCAAGCAGGACTGTAAATAGAGACTATCTTTAGGTAAGATGGACAGTCGGTCTTCAGGCAAGATAAACTGTAAATAGTCTCTAGCCCTATGAGATAAATTCTTTAGGGAACAATTTAAAAGAGGAATTCTTTTGGCAAGGATTTAAATATTGTCTGCATCCTGTTTTTTCTTGACAGCCTATCTCTATTGCTTCTTATCTGTTGCTTTATTATTCTCTCTTGTATGTTATTATGTTATGATGCATTAAGTAATTATTTTTTATGCTGAAGGTAAGCAGCAAATGAAACTGTAAAAATTGTTTTATTTCTGCTGAAGGTAAGCAGCAAATGATACTGTGAAAACTGTAGTAACTTTATTGTGTGTGTCCTGGAAAACCGTAAGGCGCCTAGTGATGAGCGGGAGGTTCCATATTCTATTTCGCGAATATTCGATTGAATATTCGTCATATATTCGTCGAGATCGAATATTTGTCATTATTTTATATATTGCGAATGTTACGCGAATTTATATTCGCATCGCGAATTAAACTTAGAGTTGAGTTCCTAATGGTTGTAACTTGTATTGCTATAGTTGACGAAGATAACGAATATCACGAATATAGCACTATATTCTCAATCTTCGTTATATTCTGGCAATACAACCATTAGGAATCCAGCTCTAAGTTGAATCCGCAATGCGAGTAATACAGGTTATATTAATCGCATGGCGAAAGGAACTCAGCTCTAAGTTCAATTCGCCATGCAATAATTATAACCTGAATTACTCGCATTGTGAATTAAACTTAGAGCTGGATTCCTAATGGCTGTATTGCTAGAATATAACGAATATCACGAATATAGCACTATATTCTCAATCTTCGATATATTCTAGCAACGACCATTAGGAACTCAGCTCAAAGTTTAATTCGCGAAGCGAACATATACTCGCATTGCGAATTTATCTTAGAGCTCAGTTCCTAATGGTTGTATTGCTAGAATATAACGAAGACGACGAATATCACGAATACACGAATATAGCACTATATTCTCAATCTTCGTTATATTCTAGCAATACAATCATTATGAACTCAGCTCTAAGTTGAATTCGCAATGCGATTAATATAACTTGTATTGCTCGCATTACTTAAAGCTGGGTTCCAAATGGTTGTATTGCTAGAATATAACGAATATGCGAATAATTCAGGTTATATTAATCGCATTGCGATTACAACTTAGTCAAATTTGTGATTCTCACATCCGACAGTACATTTTAGCATGGAGGCGTTCCCATGCACACAGGAAGTCGGCAGAAGCAGCAATGGGCATTGACTGGAGCGGGCAGGGAGCCAGGAATCCTCCGGACAGGTAAGAACAGATTTTGGGAAGTGGGAAGACAACCAGAGAGCAGCAAGGATTAACATATATAAAAAAAAAAAAAAAACGAATATTCAAAATTGCGAAAATATAGCGCTATATTCGCAATATTCGCGAATTATCGAATTTGCAATAATCGCAATAAAAATTCGCTATTCGAATATTCACGCTCAACACTACGCCCCACCCCATATGCGGCTAGGGGAAACCCGCTGACCCAGAAACTGGTGAACGCCAGTGACGGTTTGAAAGGATAATACTAATAGGCAGTTGAGAAAGAAGTTGAGCATAGACCTACGTCTTTTCCATCCAGTTGACAAGTATTGTCAGAACTTTCACAGTTCAGTACAGCCAGTCCTGGGGAGAGTTCTGCTCCGCCTCCGTCTCAATTAAATGATAAGAAATGGGTGCAAAGCAAGGAAAAGTCTCTCCACCCGCTCCGTATGTAGGAGAAACATGTAAGGATTATGTTGCAAGGGTCTGTGGGACTAATCATTATTTAGTTACTCCCTGGGTGGATAATATGGCAGGATGGACAGAGGGGATGAAGAGTATAAATCCGTTCTCTCAGGAAGGGGCTAATGACACCTTCCATATGGACATGGTAAAAGGGTTATGTTTGGATGACACTGACGCTTACCCATATTATGGTCCAGATCCCCAGTGGGACATGCAGTATATGAAGTTGGGAGGGGAAAATTGGCTTACTTATGCACCATATTGGTATGACGGACCAAATAAAAAGGTTAAGAAACAGGAGGAAGAGAACCAGGAGGGATATAAGAAGAAACATGAGTTAGAAAAAGAATTGACAAGGGGTTCACTTCAAAAGCCCCCTCCTCCCTATTTAGGAAATATCCCACGGATATATCCATCCCTTTCAAAGGATGACTTAGATTTAGTGGCTGGATATACTGCTACCCACATCCAACCACCTACAGCTCCCGCAGCCACCTCCGCAGTTGCCTCCACCTCTGCCTGATCAGAGTGGTCAGGATCCAGCGGCTGGTGCTGTTGGTGATGGGGATGTCATATCTCCCATGCTCCTTAGATCACAAAAGTCTTTTCCCGAACCTGAACATATACCTCTTCCAGATGAGGACAGTGACCCAGAGCAACAGTTCCCTTTTATGACTGTAGGGGATACCTTGTTAAAGAAACCTATTGAAGTAGATGATATTAATAAGATTATTAAACACTACCCTAAACCCTCTTCATCTTCATCTGGGACATTTTATTATTTGAAGAGAGCTTGTAAAGGGAGATGTCTGACACAGGAGGATATGCGCCTTATAATAGATGGGATAGTTGGGCACAATTCCCCCTGGGATTGGAGTAAGGTCCCCTCTATAAGCATTATAGAGCCACCAAATACGTCAGCTGGCACTTATAAATTGAATACTGAGGCAGGCATAGACACCATGTGGGAAGAAATTAAGCATGAAATGGAGAGGTGTTTTCAGACTAGGTCCTCGTTGCCGACTGCTGTAGCCTGTAAACATAAATCAGGAGAGTCTGTTATAGACTTTTGGAAGAGGTTTAATGAAGTTTGGACTCTGGAGGCAGGAATGAGTATTCAGGATAATATGCATTCTATGCTCATTCAGACTTTCCTTACCAATCTACAGCCACATTTCCAGCTTACTGTTAAACAAATGATCTCAGAGTGGCCTAGCCTTAATAAGGATCAATTCCAAAATAAGTTAATGGAGAAAGATGCGGTGGGTTGCTTTGATATGATTACACCTAAAGAGGCCCATTACCAATCTCAATAGGGGAAGTGGTAGGAGAAGGGATAGAGGGTCATACTCTGGGAGAGAGGGGAGCTACTAAACCTCGTCCTGCAGGTTGCTTTAATTGTGGTAAGACTGATCATTGGATCAGCCGATGCCCCTACCCACTCAGGCAACATGTGCCAAATGATTCTCCAGCTCCAGGCTCTCAACCATACCCGCCAGCTCAGATCCGAGATCTTCCCCTACCACTGCCACAGCCCCAGAATAGTACCCCTCATTTTCCCGTAGCCTAGGGGCAGCAGACATCACAATGAGGATGCCCGGGGGACAGTATCCCAGCATTCACTCTCATTACAAACCACTATAAGGAATCACCACTGATTGTGTTAACCATAGAGGGACGTCCTCTCCCTTTTCTTGTGGATTCTGGTGTTACTTGTAGTACTATATGTGAGGATTATTATAGTGGTCCAAGAAAGAATGCTGAGCCCTCTGTGGGAATTAATGGGATACTGAACAGATCTTACAAAACTCCTCCTCTCTCGATCCAACATCCATACAAGCACCAGTCAATGTTCACATACAGTTTTAGGAACATTCCAAATTGTCCTGTGAATTTATTAGGGAGGGATTTGTTTGTTCTGTTACAGTTGCAGTTAGGGGTTAGCAAGACGGGACACTTACATGTCAGATCCTCAGTTTTGCCCATTCATGTACCGGAGGGTAATTGTTTTTTATATTTGGAGTGCCAACCTCAGGATCCGCTACTTGATTCGGTTCCTCCTGAGGTTTGGGCAACTACTGACCAAGCTGTTGGCCTTATCTCTTGTACACCATATAAGGCAATGCTTAAGCCCGGCGCTGCACCTGTTTATATTAAACAATACCCCCTTTCCCCAGAACAAGAAAAGGGGATAGAGTCTATGTTGAGGGAATTCCTAGAGGCAGGGGTTATTGAGGAAATTTTTTCCCCCTATAATACACTTATCAACCTAGTAAGAAAGGCTGATAATACCTTTAGGTTTGTCCAGGATCTTAGAGCGGTAAATGCACAGATCATACCCATAGCCCCTGTGGTTCAAGACGTACCATCTCTGCTATAAGCTATTTCTGCCCATGCAGAGTTTTTCTCTGTTGTTGATTTGAAGAATGCATTTTTTTCTGTCCCAGTGGACAGAGAGACACGGCTACTTTTTGCATTCACATTCAAATTTCGCCAGTATACTTGGTGTAGAATGCCTCAGGGTTATGTAGACTCCCCAGTAGTCTACTCCATTGTCCTCCAAGTTACACTGCGCCCTTGGACTGCCCCTCATGGTTCTGTCCTTCTACAATATGTGGATGATCTCCTCATATGTAGTTCTACTCGGGAGGCTTGCCAGGCAGACTGTGTTAGTCTCTTACTGTGGTTATGTGAATGTGGTCACAAAGTTTCTAGGAAGAAATTACAATGGTGTAGGGAAAGTGTTGAGTATTTGGGCTTTGTTCTCAGTAAAGGTGAGAGGAAAATCTGCCATGCCAGAATTACTGCCGTACTGGGTCTGCCCCGCCCACAAACCAAGAAAGACATGTTGACCTTTCTTGGAACGATTGGTTACTGCCGCCAATGGATTGATGATTGTTCCTACTATGATAATATTCTGAGACAAGCCACTAATACTGATATGCCTGATTTCATTAAATGGTCTGATGAAATGTTACAAGCTTTTAGTCATTTGAAATGTGCCATGGTTTTAAGTCCTGGTTTGGGCCTACCCGACTATGGCGTGATGTTTCACTTGTTTGCCAGGGACAATTGTAAAACCATGGCGGGAGTCCTGGCGCAGGATCATGGAGGCAAATTCCGCCCTGTTGCTTTTTTCTCAAAGGTGGTTCCCATACAGGTTCAGGGCATGCCTGCGTGTCACAGGAGTTTGGCAGCCTGTGCTATGGTCACTTAGATGGCTACGCCTATCACCCTAGGTCATCCCACCACTCTGCATACCTCACACAATGTTCAGGCCCTGTTGAAGAACATACATACACAACATATGTCAGCACAAAGACTGAGTGGATATGAAGTTTTGTTGCTATCTAATCCTCAACTTCATATCAAATACTCAGCACCCACATTCCGTCCCATGGCTATACTGAATGCACTACTTGGATACAAGGGAGAGCAGGATGATTTGCCTACTCCCCATGTATGTACTGAACTTATACATGACCATACCTCACCTAGGCCTGACTTACAATCCACACCCATTGAAGGAGCACCTGATATTTTTGTGGATGGATCCTGTTCCCGACCTAATGACAACACCTATCATGCAGGATACGCTGTAGTTCAACTCCCTGTTGTTATTCTAGAATCGAATCCTATACCTTTTCAGTTAGCCCAAGCAGCTGAACTGATTGCCCTCACTAGGGCTTGTTGTCTTTTTGAGGGGAGAGATGTAAATATCTACACCGATTCCAAATATGCCTTTGGGGTTGTCCATGATCATGGGGTAATCTGGCAGAGAAGAGGCTTCATAGCTGCAGATGGGAAGAAAATCTCGCATTCCACCCTAGTACATGATCTCCTGGCCACCATCCAATTACCCAGCACAGTTGCTATTATCCATTGTAAGGCACATACTGGTCTCCAAACGCACATAGCAAAAGGGAATGCCCTTGCTGATCAGGCAGCAAAAGAGGCTGCTATTAGAACGGCAGCAACGGTTCAAATGCCCTCTCTAGTTCCAGACATTAACCTTACTGACAATCTATTGCTAAGCCTCCAGGAGTCGGCTACCAGTAGTGACAAGATAGAATGGCAATCGGTAGGTGCAGTACAAGACCCTGATACGGGTCTTATCTGCAAAGAGGGGAAAACATGTATTCCAGTTGCAAGCGCCCCGATTTTAATTGCACAATATCATGGTCTTGGCCATAGGGGAGCACAGGCAACCACTGACCTCATTTGGAGAGATTTTTTTATACCAGGTCTTAGATCAAAGGTACAATCTTCTGTTTCAAGGTGTATTATATGTCTCAGAAACAACCCAAATAATTCAAAGGGCCCAACACCAGCATCTGAATTACCCGACTTCACCATTCACTCACTTACAAATTGACTTCACACATACCCCAAAGACAGGAAGTAAGCAGGAGTATGCCCTTGTAATTGTGGATATGTTCTCTAGATGGCCGGAGGTTTTCCTACTACCAATGAAACCACACAAATTGTGGTAAAAATCTTGTTACAAGAAATCATTCCCAGATGGGGGGTGTCCTGTCCAAATTAACGCAGATAATGGCCCAGCTTTTGCGTCCAGGGTATGTAAGGAGCTTTCCAAAGCCCTTAGGATTAACTGGAAGTTCCATCTCCCGTACCACCCAGAGAGTTCCAGCGTAGTAGAAAGGATGAACAGAACAATTAAAGACAAAATAAGGAAAATTACTGGAGGCACATTCACTAATTGGAAAAAGTTCTTGCCTATTGCCCTAGCAGAGATTCGGATGCAGCCTAATAAGAATACGGGGTACTCACCAATTGAGGTCCTAATGGGAAGACCCTTCCCCACCCCTTGGGGTCCAAAGGCCCCCCTGATAGAAAAAGGGGATCTAGAAGTAGTACAGGCAGAATATTTGAGGAAACTTGTAGAAACTTTAAATCAAATTGAACGAGATGTTGCTCGTGTCTCTCCTTTTTCTCCACAGGAACCTACGCATCCTTTCCAACCAGGAGACGTGGTGATAGTCCAGCGCCTGGCAAAAGGACGGAAGCAGACTAAGTTCCAGTTTGGACCACCCACCCGAGTGGTAGCAGTTACCAGAACAGCGATTCTCACAGAAGAGGCTTCAATCTGGATTCACGCTAGCAGAGTGAAAAGGGTCCCTGAGGCTTTTTCTCCGGTGACAGACAAAGAGGGTGAAGCAGGTGTGAAATCCCTGAATAAAGAGGGGAGCTCAGCTTTTCCCTGAAAAGTGCCTTGCACAGGCTGAAGATGACCCCACAATATTCTGGAAGATTTGTTTGTCTGCTAATAATTATTAATCTTTGTGTTTCCTTGCCAGTCTGGCTTATTACTACATGTATTTATCACCCAGAGGAGCTGAGTTTCCTCTGCGGTGCACCAAATAATCAGTCAATACATAAAAGAGCACAGGAGCAAGATCCCTTTGCTCCTGGCCCCCTTTATTCTGAACAGAATAGTATAGTTAGGATGGCAAATGCCCTAAATGTAAGTTCATTGTGCCTTAAAGACTTACAGAGCCCACGGGATCTTATTCAAACATTTGTTATTGCTGTGCCTACACCCGATGAATCCCTCCTTGGAGTCTGGTCAAGGGCTAACAATACACAATCTTTTATTCCCTTGTATGACTTCTGTGGAGAGTGTCAAAAATTAGGAAATAGCAGGGATAATATTAAAATACTGACTATTAATGTGACTGTAGCAGAGACTTGTTTTACCTTTTCCCAGGATATGACATAATATTGTGATAATGTAGCCATAAAAAGTGAATTACCTAAGAATAGTGTATATGATTATATTGACGACACCTGTAAAAAGAATAGTAGGCTTGATAGCTCCCTAGACAATTCCATGAGTTGTAATAAAACCATAGTGACTCCCAGTTTTATATATAATATAATGCTCCCTAAGGGATGGTTTTTGTCTTGTGGTAACAGCACCCACAATTACATTTCTGCTAATGTTATTGGAGGTTCCTGTGCATTATCCAGGCTGACTGTGGCCCTTCCCAGTCAACCCCCTAGCAGGAGAGCTTACAGATCGATTACCAAGACTCTATCAGACAACTGTGACTCTATTTTACCCCTCCTCAACCGTACAGAATATATCAGTTTGGGCACTTCTATATTAGGAGTGCCTGCACTGGCTATATATAATGCTCGTACTATAAATTCTATTGCATGTGCCTTGGCTAAATCTCTGAATCATACCTCTACCGCCTTATCAGACATACTTCTAGATCTACAAGGCGTAAGAGGAGCAGTGCTAGAAACTAGATTTGCTGTGGATTATCTGTTACTTAAACACAATATAGGATGTCAAGATTTTAAAGAAATGTGTTGCTTTAATTTATCTGACCATTCCAGATCAATCCAGTCCCATATTCAAGGGTTACATGAAATCGCCAATAATATCAAAAAGGATGTTGATTCATCCTCTTGGTGGGACTGGTTATTGAGCTGGCTGCTGGATTTGAGTTGGTTAAGAACATTATTTATCAGTATTATAATTATAATTGCTTTTTGATTACCATATGTTGTTGCATTCAATGTATTCCGTCACTAATACAGACCTTTGGCGTCATATGTCCAAGACCCACAGATCCTCGACAACCTTATGCTACTTACCTCTCTATGAGAGAAAGAAGATAAGTCATATTCATGACTTAAGAGGGGATTGAAGGGTTAAATAGAATAATCCATATGGTATGTATGGATGACAGGATGGTGGATGAGATCATGCTAGAGGGGGGATATATTTACAGTAGCCTTATTTCCATATATAGGAAGGTCTCTGCCTGTTACAATGGAATGTGAAACACAGCTATCTTTTGTTATGTATGTATGTATGTACTATATAAGGTAGACACTGTATAAGAATAAACCAGAGTTGTGTTTGAAGGTCACTGGCTTGGTGCTTCTTTCTGACACAGCTCTCCAGACATCTGCCTGACGGGATGAAGGAAGAACCAGGCTGCAGAAATACACTAACTCTTTCAGGGCCCTATAGAAAAATGGTGCTCAACATGGCTCATTCTCATGTATTGGGGGGGGTCACTTAGGTACACAAAAAACCCGGGAACGGTTTTCTCAGAGGTTCTATTGGCCAGGGTGGTAACAGGAAATAGATTAATACTGTAAATCCTGCCCTACCCTGCCAGTTAAATGCCCCGGTGTCTCATATTAAAAATCCTTTGGTGCCCCTTCCTATCATTGAGGTACCATTTGAACGGATTGCCACGGACTTGGTGGGACTGTTAGATAAATCGTCTAGGGGACACCAGTATATTTTAGTAGTACTGGATTATGCTACCCGATACGCAAAGGCAGTGACTTTAAGAAACTCATCCGCTAAGTCTATTGCTCGGGAGTTGTTTCATATATGCACTAGAGTGGGACTCCCCAAAGAAATCTTGACTGACCTGGAGACCCCATTTATGTCCGAGGTTATAAACGAGCTATGTAAAATACTGAAGATTAAACAGGTAAAAACTTCAGTATACCATCCCCAAACCGATGCCCTTGTAGAAAGGTTCAATAAAACCTTGAAGGCAATGCTGAAAAGATGGTAAGGATTGGGATTGTTTGTTGCCATATTTGTTGTTCTCAATCCGGGAAGTGCCTGAAGCCTATGCAGGTTTCTCACCTTTTGAGTTGCTTTGTAGTAGACACCCCCGGGGTTTGCTTGATGTAGCTAAGGAAACATGGGAGACTGAAGCTACTCCATGCAGAAGTGTAATTGATCATATGGTACAAATGCAGGAAAGAATTGCCAAGGTGATGCCCATAGTCAAGGAACATCTCCAGAGGGCCCAAGAAGCTCAGAGAAGTGTTTACAACTGCTTCGCCCAAATTAGAGAGTTAAAGCCAGGGGACCAGGTATTAATTTTGGTACCTACGGTTGAGAGCAAATTTTTGGCTAAATGGCCTAAATGGGACCTTTTGAGGTGATGGAAAAGGTTGGGGAGGTAAATTACAGAGTCCATCAGCCAGGTAAAAGGAAACCAGTGTAGATATATCATGTAAACCTGATGAAGCCTTGGAGAGAACGGGAGTCATTGTCGGCTACGCTCTTCTCTCTTACTGTTTCTGATCCTGAGGTTGAGAAAGTGACAATTGCTAATTCCTTATCGTGTTCCAAAAAACGGGAAACTAAAGAGTTGTTGCAACATAATAAGAACATATTCTCCAGCTTACCAGGTTGCATTAATGTTGCGGAACATGATATCATTACTGAACCGCAGGTAAGGGTTAAAGTTGAACTGTACCACATTCCAAAAGCCGGTAGACAGGCTCAGAGGAGGTTCAGAGGATGTTAAAATTGGGATTAATTGAAAGGTCCAAAAGTACATGGTCCAGCCCAATTGCATTAGTCCCAAAACCAAATGAAAGCTGGCACTTCTGCAATGATTTTCGGAAACTTAATGAGGTTTCCAAGATGGATGCTTACTCTATGCCCAGGGTGGGTGAACTAGTTGAAAGATTGGGTCCAGCCAGGTACATAACTACATTAGACCTCAACGAGGGGTATTAGCAAATACTGTGGGCAAAAGAGGCCTGAGAGAAAACAGCATTTTTTATGTCAGAGGGGTGTTTGGGTTGATATGATGCTATTTGGGTTGAAAGGAGCCTCCGCTACATTTCAAAAGGCAATGGATGATATTTTGGTTCCCCATAGAGAATATCAGCCGCTTACTTAGATGACATTGAAAAGCCATTTAAGTAAAGTCCAGGCTGTCCTAGACTCCCTCAGAAAAGCAGGGTTTACAGCCAACCCTGAGAAGTGTGCCATAGGTATGGAGCAGGCTAAATACTTGGGCTACGTTGTGGGAAGAGGCATGATTAAACCCCAAGCCAATAAGGTAGATGCCATATAGAATTGGCCACGGCCTCTTACAACAAAACAAGTGAGGTCCTTCTTAGGTATAGTCAGGTATTACCGGCGATTTGTGCCTACCTTTTCCGGTATTGCAGCCCCTTTGTCTGACCTTACAAAAGGCCTACAAAGAGGCCCGAATGGGATTACGCCTCCATCATGAAACAAAACCTAAAGAGATTGGTGTGCATACCCAACAAATCAGCACATGAGTCCAACAACGTAGTAAAATGAAATTTATTAGATATCACTTAAAAAATACATATAGCAAGGGCAGTAAACATGAACCAGTGGGGTAGCAAGAATGTGAGGAGAACACATGGGAAGGGGATAATAATAGTCATATACAAGTACAGAGAGTTATATTTGATAATACTGTATGGAGGCCGGAACGTGCCTGGTCCACTGCACACCACCAAAATGAGGGAATAGTGCAGGGATCAAGCAAGCACACAGCCTGCAAGCGTAACAGCAGTACTGCACAGGGTTTACAGAATGTGAATACAATCACTGTCAACAAGTTACAAAGTTAGTCAAACAAGATGGTATTCCCCTTCCCAGAGTCACCTCACCTGCCCAACGCTTTTCGGCAATTAGGCTTCGGCCGCGTTGTCAGATGGAAAATTTTGGAGCAATCTCTCAACAAGTACCTTCTGGTATTGCACCGTTTTACTAATCCTCTACACCACAGGAATGAGAGATGAGAAGTTCTCTTTGTAGCGGGGGTCGAGAAGGGTGAACACCCAGTAATCTGTGTTATCTAAAATGCGTATAACGCGAGGGTCGCGGGAAAGGCAGCCTAACATGAAGTCAGCCATATGTGCCAGAGTACCAACAGGCAAGACGTCGATGTCAACATCAGGATGACTCTCCATCCCCTCATCCTCCTCCTCTGCCCATCCACGCTGAACAGATGGAATCAAAGTTCCATGGGAACTACCCTCTGTAGCAGAGGCAACTGTCTCCAGCAACTCCTCCTCCTCTTCTTCATGGCCCAATTCACACTGAGAAGACAAACTGTTGGTGGTCTGGCTATTACCCTGTGTAATGTTCTCCCCATTTCCTCATCTACCACATTCAGAGCATCCTCCTTAATTGTGAGCAGCGATCTTTTGAGTAGACACAGCAGTGGGATGGTTATGCTGATAATAGCGTTATCGGCACTAACCATCTGTGTGGATTCATCAAAGTTTTTTAAAACCTCACAGAGGTCTGACATCAGTGCCCACTCCTCACTTGTGAACAGTGGCAGCTGACTGGAAAGACGACGACCATGTTGCAGCAGGTATTCCACAACTTCTCTCTGCTGCTCACAAAGCCTGGCCAACATGTAGAACGTAGAGTTCCACCATGTGCTCACGTCGCACAACAGTCGGTGAGCTGGAAGCTGCAAGCGGTGCTGAAGCGTTG
Source organism: Bufotes viridis (assembly GCA_033119425.1). Lineage (NCBI taxonomy): Eukaryota > Metazoa > Chordata > Amphibia > Anura > Bufonidae > Bufotes > Bufotes viridis. The sequence continues at coordinate 424,146,828 of CM065591.1, forward strand.
ACAGAGTGGCTGAAGCTGTGGATGCCTTGCGGAAATGGGCACACACGCGGCAGGCCTTCACTAGTAGCTTTGCCAAATTGGGGTAGGTTTTTATAAATTGCTGAACCACTAAGTTTAAGACGTGGACACTATTAAACTTGGCCAGCCACAGCTGAAACCACTGATTTATGGTATTGCTGTTTTGGCAATTGAATTTCACCCCAGAACAAAATATATCCTTTGCTGGACACTATTGAACTTGTCCAGTCACAGCTGGAACACCAGATTTACGGTATTTCTATTTTTGTAACTGAATTTCACCCCAGAAAAAAAATTATCCTTCGCCAGACACTGTTAAACTTGGCCAGCCACTGCTGGGACACCAGATTTACGGTATTGCTATTTGGGTAATTGAATTTCACCCCAGAACAAAATATATCCTTTGCCGGACACTATTAAACTTGGCCAGCCACAGCTGAAACCACTGATTTATGGTATTGCTATTTTGGCAATTGAATTTCACCCCAGACAAAAAATATATCCTTTGCCGGACACTATTAAACTTGGCCAGCCACTGCTGGGACACCAGATTTAGGGGATTGGTATTTTGGCAGTTGAATTTCACCCCAGAAAAAAATCTATCCTTTGCCGGACACTAATAAACTTGTCCAGCCACTGCTGGAACACCAGATTTACGGTATTTCTGATTTTGCAACTGAATTTCACCCCAGAAAAAAATATATCCTTTGCCGGACACTATTGAACTTGGCCAGCCACAGCTGAAACCACTGGTTTACGGTATTACTATTTTGGCAATTGAATTTCACCTCAGAACAAAATATATCCTTTGCCGGACACTAATAAACTTGGCCAGCCACTGCTGGGACACCAGATTTAGGGGATTGCTATTTTGGCAATTGAATTTAACCCCTCAATAAAATATATAAATTTCTATCCTGAGTTTCTAGGGGTGACAATAAGCACAGCCAAGCCCCTGATGTAGGATAAAGCAAAAAAAAAAAAAAACTAGTATTGATGGATTAATGGACTTGGTGGCAGCTTGTGCTGGTGCACCACAAGACACAAAATGGCCGCCAATCACCCCAGAAAAAAGTGACTGAAAAACGCTCTGTGCAGCCTAAAAACCAGTGAGCAATTAACTAGCAGGAGTTGAATGATTCACACTGTAGATCGATCACTTTATTAGGTATTTTTGCTGAGTTTTCCCTGCCTAATCTCGCCCTCACAGCAGCTGCGTCCTATCCCTACACTAATCAGAGCAGAGTGACGTGCGGCGCTACGTGACTCCAGCTTAAATAGAGGCTGGGTCACATGCTGCACTTGGCCAATCACAGCCCTGCCATTAGTAGGCATGGCTGTGATGGCTTCTTAGGGCAAGAAGTAAAACGCTAGCTGATTGGCTGCTGTGCAGCCCTTCAGAAAGCGGGAAGAAATCACCGAACAACGAACCCAAACCCGAACTTTTTTTAAAATGTCCGGGTCCGTGTCCCGAACAACCCAAAATTCGGTACGAACCCGAACTATACAGTTCGGGTTCGCTCATCCCTATCTCGGTTACCTCTTCAGGCGTGCTTGGCGAGAGAGCCAAACCAAGTACTGGCGATGAAACGAGGTCATGTGAATATCCGAGTGTGGAATTACTTTTTTGGCCAGATGCGACATGGTGGGAGAAAGGAGGATCAGAGTGAGGATTCAGTTGACCAGACTCTTGGCTACAGAGACTGGACTTAGTGGAAGAGAAGGTGGCGCTTAACCGACTGGAAGCATTATCTTCTGCAATCCAACCGGCCACCTGTTCGCACTGGTCCGACTTGGACAGTGTTGTCCTGCGCCGCCCAGCTAAGTTGGACATGAAGCCGGGTAAGGTGGAGTTTTTTGTTTTTTCTGGTGCACTGGCAGCAGGCACAGTTTCATTGTGCCCAGGGCCACAGCCTCTGCTTGCACCATCAGCATCACGCCCACTTCCCCGTCCTTTTGTGCTCGCCTTCTTCATATTAATGTCTGTAGATGTGGCGCAGATTGTTTTACTGTCCACTAAAGACACAGTCATCTGCTGCAGGACAGTATTGGATACAAAACCCCACAGATTGTGGACACTTTACTACAGTGGTCCCCAATCTTTTTTGCACCAAGGACCAGTTTCACGCAAGACAATTTTCCCAGGGCCCGGGTGGGGGGTTCTGGGGCAGGGCTTAGGAGTGGGCGGGGCTTAGGGGGTGCTGGTCGGCGCTGACTGATTCATGCGCGTAACAAAACACAAGGTGCATATTCAAATATATAACACTATATAACCCCCAGTGCCTCAGATCAACCACCCAACCTTCAGCCATCTATAAGCCCCCCATGTCATCCAGTCATCAGCCCCCCAAGTCATCCAGCCATCAGCCCCTCATGTCAGCCAGCCATCAGCCCCCCATGTCAGCCATGAGCCCCCATGTCAGCCATGAGCCCCCCATGTCAGCCAGTCATGAGCCCCCCATGTCAGCCAGCCATAAGCCCCCCATGTCAGCCATCAGCCCCCCCATGTCAGCCATCCCATGTCAGCCATCAGCCCCCATGTCAGCCAGCCATCAGCCCCCATGTCAGCCAGCCATCAGCCCCCCATGTCAGCCAGCCATCAGCGCAAATAAAATAAAAAAAAACACTTACCTCTCCTGCTCCTGGACGCCACCGCTGCTCACCATCGCAATCCTCTTCATCCTGCTGTCGGCTGTGTATCGCAGGCACGGCGCACAGTGTGAGGCCACAGTGTGCCCTCACGCAGTGCGCAGCCCTGCACAGCCGACAGCCGAGCCAAGGACCAGGAAGCGGTGAGTACAGATCCTTCACCGCTTCCAGGTCCTCCGGTATTAATGAGGCGCTTCCATAATGGAAGCGCTTCATTAGTACCGCGTTAAAGACGGCCCTGATTGCCGCACCCCTGATTGACTTTACCTGGCCCAGATTAACGGAAATTGTAATATACACAGTGTTTTCAGATTCAGTTCAGTATGGGATAGAAAAACCCACAGATTGTGGACACTTTACTAGGCCCAAATTAATGTAAGTTGTAATATACTGTGAGGGATTGTACCTTCATTTTGTATCCTGGGTTCCATTTTGTATGCTAGTTTATTTAAGGTTGGAATGTGAAATTGCTGGACTGTGTACTTGAGAGAAAAACAAAATTAATGTTGCCTGTGAGCATCACGCCCACTTCCCCGTCCTTTTGTGCTCGCCTTCTTCATATTAATGTCTGTAGATGTGGCGCAGATTGTTTTACTGTCCACTAAAGACACAGTCATCTGCTGCAGGACAGTATTGGATACAAAACCCCACAGATTGTGGACACTTTACTACAGTGGTCCCCAATCTTTTTTGCACCAAGGACCAGTTTCACGCAAGACAATTTTCCCAGGGCCCGGGTGGGGGGTTCTGGGGCGGGGCTTAGGAGTGGGCGGGGCTTAGGGGGTGCTGGTCGGCGCTGACTGATTCATGCGCGTAACAAAACACAAGGTGCATATTCAAATATATAACACTATATAACCCCCAGTGCCTCAAATCAACCACCCAACCTTCAGCCATCTATAAGCCCCCCATGTCATCCAGCCATCAGCCCCCCAAGTCATCCAGCCATCAGCCCCCCATGTCAGCCATGAGCCCCTATGTCAGCCATGAGCCCCCCATGTCAGCCAGTCATGAGCCCCCCATGTCAGCCAGCCATAAGCCCGCCATGTCAGCCATCAGCCCCCCCATGTCAGCCATCCCATGTCAGCCATCAGCCCCCATGTCAGCCAGCCATCAGCCCCCCATGTCAGCCAGCCATCAGCCCCCCATGTCAGCCAGCCATCAGCGCAAATAAAATTAAAAAAAACACTTACCTCTCCTGCTCCTGGACGCCACCGCTGCTCACCATCGCAATCCTCTTCATCCTGCTGTCGGCTGTGTATCGCAGGCACGGCGCACAGTGTGAGGCCACAGTGTGCCCTCACGCAGTGCGCAGCCCTGCACAGCCGACAGCCGAGCCAAGGACCAGGAAGCGGTGAGTACAGATCCTTCACCGCTTCCAGGTCCTCCGGTATTAATGAGGCGCTTCCATAATGGAAGCGCTTCATTAGTACCGCGTTAAAGACGGCCCTGATTGCCGCACCCCTGATTGACTTTACCTGGCCCAGATTAACGGAAATTGTAATATATACAGTGTTTTCAGATTCAGTTCAGTATGGAATAGAAAAACCCACAGATTGTGGACACTTTACTGGGCCCAAATTAATGTAAGTTGTAATATACTGTGAGGGATTGTACCTTCATTTTGTATCCTGGGTTCCATTTTGTATGCTAGTTTATTTAAGGTTGGAATGTGAAATTGCTGGACTGAAAATTAATGTTGCCTGTTTTCAAGGCTATGAGTATATCATGTTCTGGGGAAACAACTGTTTTCTACTCAAGTTTGAAATACTCAGATAAACACTTTTTTTTTTATGTGCTTAATTTGCAAAGGGTTATGTTATTAAAAATATATTATTATTAATCACAAGATGCTTACGTAAGTGGATGCTTACGAGATGCTTACATATTGTTTATCTCTTCCAAATACTTGTATCTTTACCTGATTTGGATCCCAGCAGGTCATAGAAGCAGGGGCTTTGCCCTAACAATTCTTGGCGCCCAGCACGTGGGGCTTGACCAGGTGGACTCCTCCGAACAACTCCGACCGATTAAGGAGAGAGACCAGGACACACAGATGATCTGAAAACAGCGCTGTTAAGGTAAGAAGCTTATTGTTACAACCCAATCTGTGTCTCCTTTGCCTTTCTGCCTGGGATCCGGACTGTGGGGAGGTATAAAGGGTCTACTCAAGGTCGAGCTATATTTGAGAGGTAAGAACCCCAACCACGTCATTCCTATGACGGCTGGGTAATATGGATAATATTGTTTTTGGGACACCTTTTGGGTTTGCACTTGGTATTGTGATATATGTTTTAGTAGTCCTCTGCCCTGTGCTGCTTTTACTGTGATTCTATACAAAATCCAGAGGACTACTAAAACATATATCGCGATACCAAGTGCAGACCCAAAGGTGTCCCAAAAAACAACATTATCCATATTACCCAGCCGAGCGAACTCTCGCGCAGGCGCAGTACCGACTGAGGGCTGCGCCAGCGCGATGTACTGGAGACTGAGGGCAGGAGCTTCATCATTGTCACTGGGCATGCGCCGAGCCAGTGACGTCAGATGCTCGCTCTCCCCTCAGTCATCCTGGGAGGAAGCGCATGCCCAGTGACAATGGTGAAGCTCCTGCCCTCAGTCTCCAGTACATCGCGCTGGCGCAGCCCTCAGTGGGTACTGCGCCTGCGCGAGAGTTCGCTCGGCCGTTAGGGAGGGGGAAGAGACGCTGTGGGCGGTTAGGTCTGCTTGTTGGAGGCGGCTTTGGGCACTGTAGGGGGGTTTACTGGGCTCCAAAGGGGGAAGAAAACGCCCCTCTGGGCACCTTCAGGCTTCATTTGCATAAAGATAAAAAGCGTTGTTTAGCAAAACTACTGCACGAATGACATAATAGAAAAGACAAGCCGATTCAAGGTACTGTGTTCTGCATGACTATTTTAAAAGCTGAAATTGTGTAATCACAGGTGACAGATTCCCTTTAAGGGATTGGAAAGTAAAATGGGGAACTCCCATGCAATCCCTGAGGGCTAAAAACTGACTAAGGAAGTGGTAGAGAATATGGAAGGTAAACAAGATAAGAAAAAGACAGAGAAAGTGTTAGAAAAGGCTTGGATTAGGTATGGAAATTTAAACCCTAGAACGTGACAGAAGTTTAAGGTGGTAAATAGAGGGTGGATAAAGGATCATTGATGTGAGGAGATAGTGAATTCTTTGTGTAGATAGTAGATAGTAACATATGCACGATGGAGTCCTAAGGACCAAATGGGCCTTCTGGGTAGGATCCCTGACCCACTGACAAGACCAATGCCCGCCCACCGTATTTTACAGATTCAAGTCACTTACAGAGCGACATGAGCCGACTTGAATGATTTAATGGCTTTAAAAATGGGAGAGTCTTTTTACAGTCCCCTTAAGGAGCAGTTGCATAATGAGAGAATGAAGACTTAGAAAAATTTAACATGGGGCGACTGGGAAAAGGTTGAGATTTCAGGGACAGAATACTGTAGAATTTTTGGGAGATGGGCAAGGACAAAAGAAGATGACAGTGCATGAAGCCTGAAGGATGTAGTACAGGAGACAAAGGAGGACGTAGTGTCATTTGCATTCAGACTACGGACTGTGTGGACAGACATGGGATGGGACACGACAGGACAAATGGGACAGAAACTGTTGACATCTGCCTTCATGGAAGGACTAACACTTGCTTTGCAGGCAAAGTTGAAAGCCTGCAAACCAGAGTGGAGAGTAACACCATTACCTCAATTAGTTGCTGCTGCAAAAGGTCTGGAGCTGGACATGTCTAGTTTCAAGCTCTCAAAGATAAACATGGTCTAGGGCCAACAGGGGCCATGGTCTGGTCAGCAGGGACAAGGGAGACAGTAGGAGGAATCATTTTAAATGTTACAATTTTGGAAAAACAGGACATATTCAGAGAAACTGTCGTTCCCCTCCCCAACAGCCTCAACAGGACCAGGATCCTCAGACTCAGGGGCCTGCACGCACCCCTGCCTCTGTGGGTTCCCAATAGGAGGCTGGCAAGCCCGTGTCCTTATCTGTCATAAGTACAGTAAAAGCAGGATGTCAAGTGCCCAGCGTGTACCCGCTTCTGGTTTCAGGGGGAAAATTGTCTATGTTCCATAAACATTGCCTATAAAGTTAAAGATCATAGATAGCACGGTAACACAGTTGTTGGTCAAAGAAAATATTTCTTTTAATCAGCTAGCCACTGATGTTTGCCAGGCATTGGGGGCACATATTCATTTGAATGAAGATGGTACCACACAGGTAGATATAGGGGCCTCGAATGAGGTCCTCTGTCAGGTTATGGCCATGTACCTAGAGCCCGAGTCTGGATGCCAGTTACATTAAAAGGATTGTGAGGAACTTCAGGTGGTCCCCAGTAAGTTGTGGGCATCTACAAAACTGGATATTGGTAAGCTCAATGTCACACTTTTTATGGTCCATCTTAAACCTGGTTGCCAACCGCCTCAAGTTAAACAGTACCCACTGAGTCATGCCCAGGAGCAATCAGTGGCCCTGCAGGTAAAACAGTATGAGCGAATGGGGGTGTAAGTAAGAAGTAACCTACCAGCAAACACGCCCCTGTTCCAGGTGAAGAAGAAGCCCATAAAGGGTCAGCCAGTTACATATTGAATGGTTCATGATCTCCGAGAGGTAAACAAGGTCACCATACTACAGACCCCCATTGTGCCAAACCTACACACCTTGTTATAACAGGTACCACAAACTGCTACACACTTTACTGTGATAGACCTGACAAATGCTTTCTTCAGTGTTCCCATACACCCCGACTGTCAATACCTGTTCGTATTTACATTCAAAGGGAACCAATATACATAGACAGTATTGCCACAAGGGGCACAGAACTCGCCTACCATGTACACACAAGCTTTACAGTCAGTATATCTGGATGGCAAATTCCTGATGACATTGTACTGTTGCAATATGTTGATGATTTGCTTTTGTGTGTAGGAACTTGGAAAGGTTGCAGGGAAGCCACTCTGTCATTGCTGATCTTTCTTGCAGAAAGTGGTTGCAAAGTCTCCAGAGAAAAATTGCAGTATTGCCAAACAAGAGTAACATTTTTGGGGCATTGTCTCTCAGAGGTTGCAAGACACCTTACTGAAGAGAGAAAACAAGCGGTAAAGGACATAAAGCTTCCTCAGGGGGCCAAAACCTCTCAGGATGTGTTTGGGTCTGGTCTCACACTGCAGACCCTGGATAAGGAATGCATCTATGCTTATGCAGCCTTAGTACGATTGCCTTTCTTCAGATCCTTTCTGTCTGACAGAACAGGCAATTGACTTCTTTTTCACTCTAAAATTGTCAATACTGTCTGCACCTGCTCTCAGCATTCCAAATTATGACCAGCCATTTAACCGGTTTTGTTCAGAACTCCAGGGACACAGTACAGCAGTACTCACTCAAAAACATGGTGATAGGCACAGACCAGTTGCATATTTATCTGCCAGATTGGATCCTGTGTCCAGGGGAGCCATTTCATGTGTCAGAGCTGTGGTGGCTGTCCAGCTCATGGTGGAAAAAGCATCTGACATTATTCTTGACTACCCTCTAGTGGTACAAACACCACATGACATTCAAGGCATACTCAGTCAAGTACAGCCAAAACACATTTCTATGGCCAGGCAATTGAGGTTACAATGTTCCCTCCTCATGCCAGATAGCATTACCTTTAAGTGATGCACAACTCTGAATCCTGCTACCTTGTTACCAATCACAGATTCAAAAATGGGGGAGGGTACAGGTCCATTACTTGCAGAATTAATAGAAACAGAAGGTCATGATTTTAAGCATTTGATGCAACAAGAGACCTGTGGATTTTCACATGTTGATGATCAGCCTCTTAATAACCCTGATTTAGAGTTTTTTTTTAGATCGAAGTAGGTTCATGGGAGAAGATGGCCAGTTCCACAGTGGATATGCGGTGGTTACACAGCATGAGGTAGTGTTGGCTAAACCACTCCCTCCTCACATGTCAGCACAGGAGGCCGAGCTGAAGGCACTCTCGGAGGCGTGTAAAATGGCCAAAGACAAGAAGGTTAACATCTACACAGGCCAGAGACTTTTTGACATCAGCAGGCCAACCCATTAAGAACAAAGACTCTGTATTGTTGCCTGAAGAAGTGGCTGTCATAAAGGTAAACGCCCACACAAAACAAGGGACTGATGAATCAAAAGGAAACTACAGGGCTGACAAAGCTGCTAAACAAGCCGCCCTCAAGCCCTGAAACACTGAGACTGTACCAGTGAATTCCTTTGAGCCACAGGAGATGTCTGTGGAGGTTTTGGTAAAACTGTCTGCCCAGGCAGATGAAGAAGTAAAAGAATCTTGGACTAGGAGAGGCGCTACCCTAAATGAGCAAGGACTATGGGAGGTGCACCAGGCAAAAGGTCCTATGATCAACATTGTGGCCAAAAGGTGGATCGCTCCAGGGTTCTCCACCATGGCAAGCGGGTTTGTACAAAGTTGCATGATTTGTACTTTGAATAATCCAGGTCAAGAGGTGGAGACTCAAAGCCAGCACACTCCTAGGCCATTTTACCTGTTCCAGAGACAGCAGATAGACTATATACAACTGCCTAAGGTAGGAGTATATGAGTTTGTTCTCGTGTGTGTTGATCTCTTTTCAGGGTGGCCAGAAGCTTATCCCTTGTCTCAGGCAAATGCAAAGAACACCGCAAAGAAACTGGTCAGTGAACTGATATGCAGGTATGGTGTTCCTGAAGTTATTGAGTCAGATAGAGGTTCCCACTTTACAGGTGAAGTGATGAAAGAGGTTATGCAAGCCTTCCATACAGGTTATCCAAGCCTTCCATACAGCTTACCATCCCCAAAGTAGCGACCATGTCGAGCGACTTAACGGGACAATTAAGTTAAAAATTCAGAAGGCCATGCAAGAAACAGGTTAACCATAGACAGAGTGTTTGTCCCTAGCCTTGTACTCAATAAGAACAACACCCAACAAGAAGACAGGGTTGTCCCCCTTTGAGGTATTGTTTGGTAGTGCCCCAAGGCTAGGATTGTATTTCCCTCAACAGTTGCAGTTGCAGGCTGACAGTATGGTCGGCTATATGAAGGCCCCCTACTGAAAGGTTAGATCACACCCATAAACAAGTGTTTGCATCCATTCCAGACCCTGATTCAATAGAAGGCACACACAGTCTTGAGCCTGGAGATTGGGTGGTGATAAAGAGGTACGTGAGGAAAACCTTTGAGCCCAGATTTGATAGTCCCTTCCAAGTCCTGTTGAAAATTGCAACCTCTGTAAAGGTGGAAGGAAAGCCTAACTGGATTCACGCCTCACATTGCAAGAAAGTGCCAAACCCTGAGGATGGAGATCCTTGCATTGCTACTCCTGGCTCTAAGCATCCAAGCTCTATATGTGAACCTAAAAAGTGACTAGGACAATGCCCTTATTAGGCATCATCAGGTCATGTTAAAAAATATGACAGATGCGGACAATTATAAAAACTGTTGGATCTGTGGAGAATTTTCAGTATCACTCTTTTTTGCACTGGCTCAGGGACACAATCAGACTGCAGGAGTCACTATAGTGGCGATACAAAGGACTCTACATAATGTGCCATGGAAGCATAATAACAAGTTTGAAGGGTCCACAAAGGATAGTGATGACTGTAAAGACAACCCTGGGGCTGTGCCGCCTCCTAAAACTAATGACAGTTATTCCTGCGGGTTGGGGGGGTGATCTTTATTTTTCCTCTGGAGTGGCAGCATATAAGTGGATTCCACCTGGAGCTTCCGGAACCTGTACTCTTGTCCGGCTGACTCCAGCCACATTTATACTGTCACATGATAAGCTTAATATAAATGCGGTGCCTAAACATACATTATATAAAAGAGCAGCAGATAACAACCCCAGACCAAATGGGAAGCCCCATGTATTAGAGATGAGTATTGCAAACCAGTTCTTTAGTACTCCGTTTGTTTACCCAATGATAATGCAGATGTGGGATAAGCCAGTAGTGGCAACAGATTATCTAGATGACCAAATCTGGGATGTGTTAGGCCTTGTAAAACGTTAATCATAGTCACTAACCAGCATACTTTAGTCCAGGACTATCACACTGCCAGGGAAGGAGGAATGTGTCAAGTGATAGGACCAACCTGCTGTCATTACATAGAATAGATCCACAAGGTAACCTCCAGATAAGGGCAGGTATAGAAAAGATGAAGGAAATGAGAGATAAGTGGTTGGATGAACATAGTGCGGATAAAGATTCTTGGTGGTCAGACACTTTCTCTTTCTTGAATACAGCCAATCGGTTTAAAAATATTGGTGGATGGCTTGTGGGCATAGTGCAGGGGATAATACAGATTTTGTGGATTATTGCACTTATTTACATTGTGATTAAGCTTGCATTATTGTGCGTGAGTAAAATGTTTAACAAAACCAGTAGTGCCAGAGATTATCAAATGTGTTGAGATTATCCCTCATGCAGGTGCGGATATGCAGAATCTGGCAAACCAGCAGCAAGGGCGAACGTCCAGCTGAAGTATGTGTACCTGTTACCTGCAATAAGTAATTATCTCAAAATGGGGGAATTGTGAGGGATTGCACCTTCATTTTGTATCCTGGGTTCCATTTTGTATGCTAGTTTATTTGAGGTTGGAATGTGAAATTGCTGAACTGTGTACTTGAGAGAAAAACAAAATTATCGAGATAGAAACATGATTCCTGCTGCGATTGTGCAGCAGGAACCATGTTCATAGGCCCCCCCTGGCGATCGCTGCAAACCGCAGGTCAACTCAGAGGTCTAGACCGCGGGGATCAGATACTTTAAAATGCCGGAATTTTTTTTTTTATTTCTGCAACCTCCCCCCCCCGTGCCCTCATTGTGATAGGCGGTGCGGGGAGGGGGGGAGTCTTGCAGGCGGTGCAGTGGGCGGTGCGGGGGCGAACGGGCGCGCAATCCTCTGCCCGCCCCTCCGCTCATTTTCAGGATGGCCAAGCTTGGCAAGCAGAGTGTCAGCACATTGCTGACACTCTGCTTGTAACGGCTGACACACGGATGTCAGCCTTTTAACCCCTTCCATGCCGCGGTCCGTAGCGACCGCTGTATGGAAGTGGTTAAGAGGGAGGGAGCTGCTGTGGGGGGCTGCTGTGCCTGGTGCAGCCCCCCTAGCTCCAGTCCCCAGCTTCCCTCCCTCCCCATCCTCCGCTGCTCTGTTATAGCAGCAGAGGAGGGTAACCATGGCAACAGGACGCCTTCAAAGGAGTCCTGCTTGCCATGGTAACAGAACTCTGATCAGATTTTTGCTAAAGGCAAAAGTCTGATCAGACTAAGTGTTAAGTAAAAAATACAGTACAGTACATTATATAATGTACTGTACTGTATTATACAGACACCAGATCCACTAGATCTTCAAGAACCAAGTGGGTCTGGGTCAAACAAAATGTGAAAAAAGTGAAAAAAGGTAAAAACAAAAAAACACATTTATCACTAATAAAAAAAATAATACACTACACATGTTATGTATCAGCGCATCCGTAATGACCTGATCTATAAAATGGGTTTGTTACTTTCCCCGCACGGTAAACGTCAGAAAAACAAAAACAAAAAAAAACTATGATAAAATTGAAATTTTGCCCACCTCACTAAACAAAAAAGTAAATAAAAGTGATTGTGTAAAACCTAAATAAGTAAATAAAAAGTAGACATATTAAGTATCACCGCGTCCGTAAGAACCTGAACTATAAGAATAACACATGACCTAACCCCTCAGATAAACACCGCAAAAAAAAAAAGTGTTAAAAGCCATTTTTTGTCACCTTACATCACAAAACGTCTAATAGCATGCGATCAAAAAGTCATATACACTCCAAAATAGTGCCTTTAAAACTGTCATCTCATCCCACAAAAAACGATACCCTACCTAAGAAAATCGCCCAAAAAATAAAAAAATGATGGCTCTTAGGCTATGCAGACACTAAAACATGATTTTTTTTTTTGTTTCAAAAATTATATGATTGTGTAAAACCTAAATAAATAAATAAAAAGTAGACATATTATGTATCGCTGCGTCTGTAAGAACCTGAACTATAAAACTATAAAGTGTGACAGCAAGCAGTCAAAAAGTCATATGCACCCCAAAATAGTGCCATTAAAACCATCATCATATCCCGCAAAAAATGAGCCCCTACCTAAGACAATTGGACAAAAACTAAAAAAAAACTGACTCTCAGACTATGGAGATAAAATAGTTTTTTGTTTGTTTAACAAAGGATATTATAGTGTAAAACCTAAATAAATTTAAGAGTAGACATATTAGGTATTGCCACGTCCGTAAGAATTTGCTCTACAAAAATAACACATGACCTAACGCTTCAGATGAACACAGTCACAAAAATAAAATAAAAACGGTCCCAAAACAGCTATTTTTTCCAAATTTTCCATTTTAATCATTTTTTTACAGGAACAAAGAAAGGGTTAACAGTCAAACAAAACTCTATATTTATTGCCCTGATTCTGTGGGTTTACAGAAACGCCCCATATGTGGTCGTAAACTGCTGTATCGCCAAACGACAGGGCATAGAATGAAGGAAACGCCATATGGTTTTTGGAAGGCAGATTTTGACGGACTGGTTTTTTGACACCATGTCCCATTTGAAGCTCCTCTGATGCTCCCCTAGAGTAGAAACTCCATAAAAGTGACTATACCCCTTAAGGTATTCAAAACTGATTTTACAAACTTTATTAACCCTTTAGGTGTTCCTCAAGAGTTTATGGCAAATGGAGATGAAATTTCAGAATTTCTATTTTTTATTACCTTGTCTGACAAAAATGTATTATAGAGCAACCAAAAATCATATGTACCCTAAAAATAATACCACCAAAACTGCCACCTTATCCAGTAGTTTCCAAAATGGGGTCACTTTTTTGGAGTTTCTACTCTAGGGGTGCATCAGGGGGGCTTAAAATGGGCCATGGTGTAAATAAACTAGTCCATCAAAATTTGCCTTCCAAAAACCATATGACGTTCCCTTAATTCTATGCCCTTCCTTTGGCGATACAGCAGTTTACGACTACATATGGGGTGTTTCTGCAAACTACAGAATCAGGGCAACAAGTATTGGGTTATGATTGGCTGTTAACTCTTGCTTTGTTCCTGGAAAAAATGGACTCAAATGGAAAATTTGCCAAAAAATAGAAATTCTGAAATTTTATGTCCATTTGCCATGAACTCCTAAAGGGTTAACAACGTTTGTAAAATCAGTTTTGAATACCTTGAGGGGTGAATACCTTGGGTTGTCTCTTTTATGTAAGCCTCACAAAGTGACTTCAGACCTGAACTGGTCCTTAAAAATTGGGTTTTTGAAATTTTCTGAAAATTTTCAAGATTTGCTTCTAAACTGCTTCTAAACTTCAAAGCCTTGTAACGTCCCCAAAAAATAAAATGGCGTTCCTAAAATGAACCAAACATGCGGTAGACATTTGGGGAAAGTAAAGTAATTATTTTCAGAGGTATTACTATGTATTATAGAAGTGGAGAAATTGAAACTTGAAAATTTGCAAATTTTTCTAAATTTTTGGTAAATGTAGTATTTTTTTATACAAAAAAATGAACTTTTTTGACAAAATTTTACCAGTGTCATGAAGTACAATATGTGACGAAAAAACAATCTCGGAATGGCCTGGATAAGTAAAAGCGTTTTAAAGTTATCACCACATAAAGTGACACTGGTCAGATTTGCAAAAAATGGCCTGGTCCTTAAGGTGAAATAGGGCCGTGTCCTTAAGGGGTTAATTTGCAAATACCAAAATGGGATACCCACAGATTGTGGACACTTTATTAGGCCCAGATTAATGCAAGTTGTAATATACACACTTTTTTCAGATTCAGTTCAGTATAGGATACAAAAACCCACAGATTGTGGACACTTTACTAGGCCCAGATTAATGGAAATTGTAATATACCGTATTTTTCGCCCTATAAGACGCACCTAGGAAGAAAAAAAATATTTTTAACCAAAAGGTGTGCTTTTGGTGGGTTTTGAACTAATGGTGGTCTGTGGATGGCACTATTATGGGGGATCTGTAGATGGTGCACTGTTATGGGGGGGGATATGTGAAGGACACTGTTATGGGGGGATCTGTGGATTGCAGTGTTGTGGGGGATCTGTGGATGGCACTGTTGTGGGGGATCTGTGGATGGCACTGTTATGGGGGATCTGTGGATGGCACTGTTATGGGGGATCTGTGGATGGCACTGTTATGGGGGACATGGATGACACTGTTATGGGGGGTCTGTAGATGACACTGTTATGGGGGATCTGTGGATGACACTGTTATATATGTGTCATCCACAGACACCCCACCCCATAACAGTGCCATCCCATACTAGTGTCTTTCACAGATGTCCCCCATAAAAGTGTCATCCACAGATACACCCCCGCTCACAGTGCTGCACTATAGGAATATAAAAGTTCTGATTCAATTTAAATTGATTAAAGGTGCCCTCTCACTTGTAATATTACTCACTAACAGCTGCTGTAGAACGCAGGCAGGCAGGCCGGGCGGGCAGCAGCATGACACACTGACGTCACGTGCCTGCGCCGCCTGTTTCATTCATAAAGTAGGCGGTGCAGGCACGTGACATCAAGGAGTTATGCTGCTGCCCGCCCGCCTGGCCTGCCTGCGTTCTACTGCAGCTGTTAGTGAGTAATATTACAAGTGAGGGGGCATCTTTAATCAACTTGAATTGAATTAGAACGCAATTGCCGGCCTCCAGCTCCTCCTCCCAGTCCCTCCCCGCTCATTCATCACAACCTGCGAAGCTAGGGCATCGCAGCCTGCGATGTAAAGTGTCAGCATTCGCCCCATAAGACGCAGGGGCATTTCCCCCCCATTTTTTTGGGGGGGGAGGGAGTGCGTCTTATGGGGCAAAAAATACGGTACTCACTTTTTTCAGATTCAGTTCAGTATGGGATACAAAAACCCACAGATTGTGGACACTTTACTGGGCCCAGATTAATGGAAATTGTAATATACAGTGTTTTCAGATTCAGTTCAGTATTGGTTATAGAACAACACAGATTACAGACACTATATGAGGACCAGATTATTGGAATTTGTAATACTGACAGTGTTTTCTGAGGCAGGACAGTATTGGTTACAGAGAACACCACAGATGGGCAATAGATGAGACCCAGATTATTAAAGAGCGAGTCTGCAGATGATGTACAGTATATGTCACTAATAGTTATAAAAATAAAATATCTTGCTGCTGTGAAACACACACAGTAGCCCTTTGGAGTTCTTTGAAAAGCTTTTGATATTAAATACAGCAAATTTCTCTCCCTGCATCTGTCCCTTCCAGATATCCCTGACACTGCTGTTAAATATATTGTTGATCTAAAACACAGACACACAGTAGTCCTTAAAAGGACTTTTGGGCCTTTGAAAAGCTTTCTGTAACTAAAATCGCTCAAATTCGCTCCCTGCTCTGCCTTTCCCTTCCTACCCGATGCTCTCCCTGACTATGTCTGAGCCGAACATGTGTCATTGGGTGCTATATAACCTCCGATGACACGTTCCGGCCAACCAATCACTGTAATGTCAGCAGCTAACATGGCTACTGGCATTAGTGAGGGCAGTACTTACCTGCACTGTTATTGGCTCCTTAAAACCTGAGAAACGTGCGGGGCGGAGATTCGAGCATTCCGCTCGAGCACATGAGGTACTTGCCTGAGTACCGCCATGTGCCAAGTATAGCCATTCTCGAACCGAAACGGTACTCGGCCGAGCATGCTCGCTCATCACTAATTAATATACATTGTGGAACTTTTGACAGGTCGGACTATTGATATTACATTTATAATGCCAGCGCTGTGAATGTATTTTTAATATCGGTATTTTTAAAAGGCTATGGAGAGGGGGCGTGGCTTGGCTGCCGAGTAAGATGGCCGCTTGAATCTTCAGCTCCTGCACCAAGCGACTATTTTAGCAGCTTTTGCCCTCTAAAAGGATTTGACTTCCATCCTTTCCGCTGCCCGTGGATACTGTGAGTGGACCGGAACATGCCTAGGGGAAAGAGATCGAGCGCCAAGCAGGAGAAGCTGGACTTTTACTTTGAGAAGGAGCTTCCCCCCTCCCAGCAACGGTTGGCGGCAGTTCCCGCTTCTCCATCTATACAGGGGACTGGAGGTCCCGCTTCACCTTGGCTGCTCAGCGATGTGCTGTCTTCTCAAGCGGAGCAGATGGATCGACAATATCGGGACGCACCCTCCCCGGGTTCATCGTTGAGCAGCGCTTCTCCCCGATCCCAGAGGCCTCTGAGTCAGGCGCGGGCGCCATCTTGCCCCCAGTCTCAGCAGCATGCGGCCGGATCAGAAGGGCGCCTGCCGGCCACACTTGAGGTGAGAAGTGATGTGTCCTCAGCGTCCCTATCATCTGATATTCTACAACAGTTCCCTGCTTCTGACCAACCGGCTTCAGGGACTCTGCTAAGGGACATGTTGGTAGCTTTTGGGGGGGCATTACAGAAAGACTTCTCTGCCTTACTCTCCCCATTACAGCTGTCTGTGACAGAGCTGGACTCCAGGGTCTCCCATATTGAGACCAAGATGGGAGAGTTCGCTACCTCTCACAACTTGGTAATTGATAAACAAGAGGAGCTCGCCTTGGAACTGGAGAGACTCCAGGCTAAGGTGTATGACCTAGAAGATCGCTCTAGGAGAAATAATTTGAAATTCCGAGGTATCCCGGAGGATGTACCTGCGTCTGCTCTTGCGGATTACATTAAGAACTTATTGCAACAGCTTCTGCCATCTTGTTCAGCGGGCGATCTTATCATCGACAGGGCCCATAGGTTGCCAAGGCCTGCTCATTTATCTGAAAATATACCCCGGGACACCCTGGCAAGGATTCACTTTTTCCGCACTAAGGAAGCGGCACTGATGGCTACTCGTTCATTGTCTGAGCTACCAGCACCTTTCCAATCAGTCAAAATCTTCTCAGACCTGTCGGCTTACACCATGCGACAAAGGCGTTCATTAGCTCCAATCACCCTGGCTCTGAGAGAGCAGAAAATATTGTATAAATGGGGCTTCCCAACCAAGCTGATCCTGACCCAACAGGGCAAAATCATTACGTCTGTGGAGGACGGCAGGCGTCTTCTACATTCATGGAACATTCCCGTACCTGACACGGATGTGTCTCTCCCATCCCGCCCTCAAACTGTGTCAGCGGAGTGGCGTACCGTGGATGCTAAACGGGGCACAAAGCACTGAAGTATTTGTTAGTTCACTTATGGTGCAGGAGCCTGCACATGTTCTTTATAGGCTTCAAGTGTGACTTTCGTTCCCACTGTGCGTATTTTAGTAGATAATGGAATCTACTTTTGATCGGGATTATTTCTCCCGCCGTGTTTTTGATGTTATTGTTTGCAGTTTTCTTTCATTGTTAATCTGTATGGTCACGCTTCACATGTGGTTGTGCACCTCTTGCTGTGAGAGGTTTGAGTATGGCATGTATCTATTGTCTTTAATGTGGGGTCTGCCTATATGTATAGCTCTCTCACCTCCCGATGGGTCTCAAGATAATCTCTATTAATGCCAGAGGCCTGAATAGCCCTCATAAGAGATCCTTTGTGTGGTCAGAGGCTATAGCGCATAAAGCAGATATTTTATGTGTGCAAGAGTCACATATAGTGGCTAAGGATGCCTTCAGGATCCGCCATCGTCTTTATCCTCATGTGGTGCAGTCTCATTATCGCAGCAAGCAAAGGGGAGTAATTCTCGCTATTAGTAGTTCTGTAGCTTACTCTCCGGGTGAGTCAATTATAGATCCCAATGGTAGATTTATCATCCAAGTGTGTATGCTCAATAACATAGAATATACCTTGGTGGTCCTCTACGCACCTAATAAACACCAGATCCATTTCATTAATAAGGTTCTCGCTAAAATGCATAAAATTAAAAGGGGACATATCATTGTTTGTGGTGACTTTAATATGGTGCCCAATGCCACGGATGATTCTACAGCTTCTACTCGCCATCTCTACCCCACATTGCAACCTTTGCTGCTGCGTGAGGAGTTGTACGACATTTGGAGATTACAACACGCCTCAGAGCGAGACTTTTCGTATTTCTCCCAAGTGCATAGTACATATTCTCGTATTGACCTCTTTTTAGTTAGTCGGTCTTTACTGCAGTTAGCGGAAAAGTCTACTATTGATGTTATAAAGTGGTCTGATCACGCCACAATCTCTCTGTTTGTTAAGGAATCTTTCTCCCGTAAGGAGACTTTGTGGCGCTGTAGCCCGTATCTGTTAACCAACCCAGCTTATAGATCTGAACTTCACAGCACCCTTACAGAATATTTCGCCATCAATGCACCATCTGTATCTGACCCGTATAGTTTGTGGAATGCTCACAAAGCCGTGCTCAGGGGTATATTCATTAAATTGGGCTGCCAGGCAAAGAAGCTTAGGGAGAAGAAAATTCAGGATGTTTTATCTGAGTTGTCTGCTCTGGAAGCTTTGAATAAGAGGTCTGTTACACCAACTGTTACGGCTCAAATTAGGCTCCTGAGAACTCAACTCAGAGATGCTCTCCTGTTCTCTTACGAGAAGGATTTAAGGTCTATGAAGGCGAGGTTCTATTCTCAGGATAATAAATCGGGCAAGTTACTGGCCAGGAGACTTAAAGCTAGAGTCGTTAAGGCCCGGATTCCTTATTTAACTGACCCAATCTCTAGCTCAAAAATTTACGACCCAAAAGCTATTGCTGACCAATTTGCAACGTACTATTCCTCACTATACAACCTTAAGGACTCCCCGCAGACGTACCAGGCCTCCACTTTTCAGTTCTTTTTGGATAGCCTCCGCCTCCCGACCCTTAGCCAGCAGGATAGGGAATCGTTGGCTTTACCGATATCTCAGCCAGAAATTCTGAAGGGTATCTTATCTCTCCCGTCTAATAAGGCCCCAGGACCGGATGGGTTCTCTAATCTATACTATAGGACCTTCCCGGATCTTTTAGTTCCCCATCTGCAATCTGTTTTTAATACTGCCTTTCAAGAGGGAACATTCCCAAAAGAAATGATGGAAGTGACTATTGTAGCTTTGCCTAAACCGGGTAAGGCTACAGATAGCCCTCAAAATTATAGGCCCATCTCCCTCTTGAACTCTGATTTAAAACTCTATGCTAAAATCTTA
This sequence comes from Bufotes viridis, assembly GCA_033119425.1. Classification (NCBI taxonomy): domain Eukaryota; kingdom Metazoa; phylum Chordata; class Amphibia; order Anura; family Bufonidae; genus Bufotes; species Bufotes viridis. Next base: position 424,166,695 of record CM065591.1, read on the forward strand.
GCTACCAGGTTGGCTAAAATTATGCCCGCCCTGATAATGTCCGACCAAACGGGATTTATCAAAGGGAGACAGATAACCGATAATACTCGGAGGGTGCTGAATCTTGTGGATGTGGTGGGTCGTCGGGGCGATCGGGCTCTCTTGGTGGCTTTGGACGCGGAGAAGGCGTTTGACCGCCTTAATTGGTCGTTTGCCTTCTCCGCCCTCCAACGGATGAGTCTGGGTGGGGCCTTTGTCACTGCAATTCGGGCATTGTATTCTGACCCTTCGGCTAGGGTTTTCGTTAATGGAGCCACATCATCCCCGTTTAAGATAACCAATGGCACAAAGCAGGGGTGCCCTCTTTCCCCGCTTGTCTTTGTGTTAGCCCTAGAACCACTTGCACAGGCGATTAGGTCTCATCCTACTATTAAAGGGATCCCGATAGGGAACAGGGATCATCGTATATCCCTGTATGCAGACGACATTTTATTGTCTCTAACAGCACCAGAGGAATCCCTTTCTGCTGTTTTCTCAGTGTTAACTTCTTTTAGTCGGGTTTCATACTATAAAGTAAACAAAACAAAATCCCAGATCCTGCCGCTAAACATCCCGGACCAGCTGTTGAAGACCTTGCAGGATAGCTATCCCCTTGATTGGAGACAGGACTCTATCAAATATTTGGGAATAAATATTCCCCCAGTAATGTCCCGGGTGTACCAGCTTAACTATTTGCCACTGATAGAGGTTATAAAGCAAGATACTTTGGAGTTTAGCAAATTTGAGGTGTCCTGGGTGGGACGAGTGGCATCTTTTCAGATGCTAACTCTCCCCAAACTACTCTTTATCTTTCGCACTGTCCCTGTTAGAGTTCCCAGAAGTTTTTTTGTTACCACCCAGAGTATTCTTAATAACTACATTTGGTCGAGAAAGCATCATAGAGTAGCTGCTCAGACTCTCTATCTCCCCAAGCAACTTGGGGGCCTGGGTTTGCCCAACATATTTGATTATTTTCTGGCTTCTCAGGTTCAGATAATGAGACATTGGTGGTCCCCTGACACCCTGGTCCCATGGGTGCAACTAGAGATGGATCAATCCCCATCTGGGAACTTGAGGGCATTGTTAATTGGTACTATTAGCTGTTCCCCTACTAAGCTCCCGAAATTACCCTTTTTGATGGAGGCTGCAATAACTCACTGGCGTCTTTTCCATGAGAGAGGCTCCCCATCAGAAGTTTCTTTATTTTCGGTGTCTCCCATTCAGATTCTAGCTCTGCATATACCCAATATTGATATTCAGACCTGGGTGTCCAAAGGCCTTCTTTGGTTACATCAACTGTATACGGGGCATATCCTTAAATCCTTTTCTCAGCTCCAATCTGAATTCGGATTCCCGAAGGAGGACTTCTTTAAGTATCTGCAGATACGTCATTTGGTCTCTACCGGGACCGTTTATAAGACCACAGCTAATGAGACTGTCTTCGGACTGTGGTCGTCTCCTACTGGCTCCAAAAAGGGCATCAAACCTTTGTACTCTGCATTGGGCCACAAATCCCAATTCTCTAAATCAGCCTCTCAGAAATCCTGGGACCGAGAGCTCCAATATACTATTGCGGATGGTGACTGGCGGAAATTTTTTAAATTTATCACCTCCACCTTCCGAAATACCCTACTCTATGAGGCTGCTATTAAAACCTGCCTTCGGTGGTATTTTACTCCCGACAGATTGAGCAAAATCTACCCGGGCGTTTCTCATCTCTGCTGGCGGGGGTGTGGAGGTCGGGGTACTCTACTGCATATTCTGTGGTCATGTCCCATCATAGCCCCGTTATGGTCAGGTGTGTTCCGTATCGTCTCAGACTTTAGTGGAACTCAAGTAAATAATTCTCCGCAGAATGCCTTATTCTTTATAGACATTTGTAAGTTGCCTATTGAGGTCAGAATACAGTGTGCCTTTTTATTACTTATTACCAAGCTAGTTATTACTAGATATTGGAAGTCTACTACAATTCCTCCATTAGCTGAGATACTTTCAGGAGTGCACACATCATGCTCTTATGAGAAGATTTGGGCATATAAAGACCAGAAATTAGACAAGTTTTTAATCCACTGGAATACATGGCTGTCCCATTCTACCAGTTTAGCGCTCCCATCTATCGATTTACGAATGTGATTGAAGCAGTGACCTTTGTTAATTGTTTTATTTTTCTGTTCCTTTTATTTTGTTTGTATATGGTACATATTGTGCGATTTCGTGCTTTTTGGCATCTTCGGACATGTCAGTCTGTTCTTGCTTACCTTTTGCGTGCCACTTAGTCGAGCAGGTGAAGTGGTCCCTGGGACCCATATTGTTTTAATCTCTACTAGGTATGCTATGCTGCTCTTCCAGATTGTCCGTGTATTTCATATGCTATTTTGGACCTGTAATTGATTACTTAATTGATCATCTGTCTGTACCTTTTTATGTTGTAAATCCTCAATAAAAATTATTGAAACAAAAAAGGCTATGGAGAGAGGAGAGTAGAGGAGTGAGCAAGAGCTGCGTGAGACAGGACTCCAGGAGAGACACCAAAGAGACTGCTGCAGCTAAATGGGAAGTTTATATCTCAGCTCAAGTGTTTTATTCACAACCATATACAGGTCAGTTTTCTGTGTGCAGTGGATAGCAGCTATTCTCCACCCACCAGATCTAGGAGAACTGCAAACTAGACATTCAGCAAATGCAGCAGAGGCACGGTCCGCACTGGGGTCCCTTTAAGATGAGATAAGTGTTTGTTTTCGTTACGTCAGTTGCAATGAAGCAACAAGGGCACAGGGCCCCTTTTAGTGATATTGTAGGTGGTACCCAGGTGTGGGAATGCCAGAGTGGGATAGGATAGACTATAATGTCCCCTAAGGTGTTGTGCACATGTCACGGTGCTCCTACCTGGATACGCTGGAACCCCAGGCGTTGGCTCTGAAGCAAAGGGGTAGTTGAATTGTGGGATGAAGAAATAAATGGAGTCCAGACCTTGTGTTGAAGTTGATAACAGCTTTACTTTGGTAAACGTTCATCAGAAACAATCTTCCAACTTTGTCTTGGTTACCAGCAGGCTTTACCATTAACAGTGGCAGGCAAACTCCTCTCTGCTACGTCTGTCGCTCTTCTGACTCAGCTCCTTCTTTATGCTGTACTTTCTATTGTAATCTGGTCTGTCTTTAGTGTTATCCAGGGAACACTTTACTCCTGGTTTCTGGGGCTTCTTGCTGTGGCCTCTGATAGGATGATAATAAAAGATGACTAGATGCATCAGCTTGGATTAAGTCTTTTCTGGCGCCAGGAGAGTGAATGATCATATCAGACACGACACATATGATGATCAAAATCACTCTGCTTATATAGGACATTATACGCCCTTTCATTATTCAATCATCTTTTTCCAAACAATATAGCCTCCAATCATAATTAGACACATACCGTCATACAACATACTTTCCCCAGTTACATCCTGGCCTTCATGCTCCACGTACTAGCTGACACGGACAAGATAAGGAATTCCGGTTAGATACTCGGCTGCCCAAAACATTCTGGTTATGACAGAATGTTCTTACACAAAGTTCAAGACAGCATATTCCTTCAGCCTCCAGATCCAGCAGAGCTGAAGGTGCTCTGGCTGGCCTAGACAGGGCTCATCCAGGAGGACGTGCTCCTGATTCCTTCCCCTAGCAGGGGGAAAGCTAGACTCCCTAGAACTCCACTCTCCCTGCAGCAAGTGGGAAGACGCCCACCACACCACAGAGGGGGGTTTGAATGTAATAGAAAGCTCCATTCTATGTAAGATAACTCTGCCAGGTTTGCTGCCATTTGCTGGTGAACCAGGCATAATACACTTAAACATAACAGTTACATGGAAATAAATATGCACGTTATACAAGACCTGGAAATAAATATATAGCCTAACATTAGGTTAACCATAGGAGATAGTAATGGGGTGTAAAGGTAGTAATGCACCTCTGGGGCATTACACATGCACAGGGCAAAACTGCTAAAAATGCTACATATAAGTCATATAGTGGCAGGAAACAATGCTAATCCTCATGTACACAACTGTGCTACATAGAAAACCCACAGAAAAGGCCATACTTAAAGGCCCTTTGCACGGGCCGAGAATTGAACAGGTCATCGCTAACGGGCATCCATAGTAACGCTTGTAAGCGATGATCTGGTGTTGTAAATGCACCGTCGAATACCTGATGAATGAGCGAAACTCTCACTCATCAGGTAATTGGATCGTTTGTGCGATGATCTGGCAGTGTAAATGCAACACCGATTAACTGATAAAGGTGCGGAACTCTCATTCATCGGGAAATTGGATCATTAGTTCAGTTAGAAAATTCCTTGTTTCCCGGTGGCAGATCGTGCTGTTTAAACACAATCTGCTGCCGGGAAACAACGAGTCTGTATGGGGAAGAGCAATTGCATTGGCGTTCACTCCTCCTTATATTCTGTCGGAGCTGGAGGAGATCGCTAGCGATCAGCAGATTGTCGGGAAGGAACGCTTTCTTCCCGACAATCTGCTTGTACATCGTCCCGTGTAAAGGGACACTTAGTTAATAATGGTCAGATCAGAGAATCAATTCCCAACTGCAATCAAAAAAGCAAACATTCTGCGGGTTGATTGCACAGCTGTTCACAGTGGCGTTGCGAGGGGGGTGCGGCGGGTGCAGGCCACACCGGTTGACACCAGTGATGGGGTGACACCACCAGGAGATGAGCGCTTGCATTATGGAAGCACTCATCTCCCTACATCCATCAGATGAACACTGCAGCAGAGCAAGGGAGAGGTGTTTTTTTTTTTTTTCTTTTCTGTGACACGCTGGGCTGGGCTGGGGGGGCATTGCTGGCATAAGGGGGACACTTTGGGGCATTATTGCGGGCACATGGGGCACACTATGGGGCATGGGGGCATAGCCTGGCACATGAGGGACACTATGGGGCATTGCCTGGCACATGGGGGACACTATGGGGCATTGCCTGGCACATGGGGGACACTAAGGGGCATTGCCTGGCACATGGGGGACACTATGGGGCATTGCCTGGCACATGAGGGACACTATGGGGCATTGCCTAGCACATGAGGGACACTATGGGGCAATTCCTGGCACATGGGGGACACTATGGGGCAATGCCTCGCGCATGGGGGACACTATGGGGGCATCTACTGGCACATGGGGGACACAATGGGGCATCTACTGGCACATGGGGGACACTATGGGGGCATAGCTGGCACATGGGGGACACTATGGGGGCATCTACTGGCACATGGGGGACACTATGGGGGCATCTACTGGGGGCATTGCTGGCACATTATGGGGACACTATGGTGTTAGAGGGGAGAAGAATACTATGGGGGTATATTATATAGGCACATTATGGGGGCACTAAGAAGGAGCATTTAATACTAGCACATTCTAGGGGACACTATGGGGGAATCTTATACTGGCACATTATCTGGGCACTATGGGGAAGAGGAAAGGAGCACTATATGGGCATTTACTAGGGGCATTATATAAGGGTATTTTATACTTGCACACATTATGGGGACATTAGCTCAACTGGCGGCACTGAGGGAGTTTTTTTGCACTGGCACATAGAACGGGAGCACTTTTGAATTAGTGCACATTATTATTATCATTGAAGGTGGCAGGTGAGTTGTTAAGAAGGTAGGAGGATGATGGAAAAGTAGGAACCTAAGATGTCTTTTGTCAAACTACAGAGACAAGAGATGGGTGAAAAATCATCATGGCGGTCTGGTTTGAAAGGAGAAGATGAGGAAAGAGAAGGTCTGCATCAGAGAAGTTACTGGATGTAAGATATGTGGTGCTGTATTCTGGATAGCACAGAATATAATATGTATGCAAATATGTGTGTGTGTGTGTGGGGGGCGCTAACCAGACAGAAGACAGATCACGGGGGAGTGGGGGTGGGGTCTGTTGGGGGGTGCTATAATTTGAACCCAAGCGATAACGGGGATGGGGTTTGGATAGTAAACAGACCGCTGACGTGGGGGGTGGGGGCTAAGTAGACAGATCGCCAACGGGGGGTGTAGGGGGGTGCTTGGGGGGTGACACCATTTTCTACTGCACCGGGTGACACCAGCCCTAGCAACACCACTGACTGTTCATACACCTACTGTACCATTCATGAGAGGGTTGCATGCTAATAGTTAGGCCTGGGCAACATTATAACTGTCTGTAGCGCTGCTGATTGATTTTTATAGGAGTGACAGCTGCAGTCCACATTGCATAATAATATTAATGCTAATCAAATTCAGGTATATAGTAACAAACTAATCAACAGTTTAAATAAGAGGAGTAAGGGCCTTGCTCACGAGAGCTTACAATCTATGAGGAAATAGGGGTGGCACAAAAGGTTAAAAGTGCTTGTTGTGGACAATAGTCCAACCGCTTTAACTAATTATGGGGAGTACATATGATACCGCATTAGATAGACTTCAGCCAGTATATTTGGTTTTTGAAGCAGAGGTGTAGTTAGGCTTTCCAGCCCCTGGGGAAGCATTCACCGTGATGCCAGAAACCCAGAAGCCCTCCCCCCAATTTTGTTAGATCAGAAAGAGCAGCAAAATTAAATGCATAACTGTAGTCAACCAACCCTGCCCAGTCCCCTTAGGATTATGGGTAAATAGCTTAAAGGGGTTGTCTCATCATAGACAATAGGGGCATATCGCTAGGATATGCCCCCATTGTCTTATAGGTGGGGGTCCCACCGCTGGGACCCGCACCTATATCCAAAACGGGTGGTGGCTAGAGGACCACGGTCTGGCCACCATTAAACAGGCTCCCCATAGAAGTGAATGGGAGCGTATTGCGCATGCGGGGCCCCCGCTCCAATTCATTTCTATGGGGCTGATGGAAATAGCCGACCCCATAGAAAATGAATGGAGGGCGGCTGCGCATGCACACTCCTTAACTTGCGGGGCTCTGTTCTCGATATAGGTGCGGATCCCAGCGGTGGGACCCACACCTATAAGACAATGGGGGCATATCCTAGCGATATGGCCCCATAGTCCATGATGAGACAACCCCTTTAAGCAGTAACTTTTAATAATATCCTTACAAAAATTTTTTGCCAGTTTTAGAAGTAAGAATAATCGCAAGCCTGGGAAGGCTCGTCTCCGTCAACGCATGCTATTGGCTGACCCACTCTTCCTTGCAATATCGGAAATTTTCATCCGCATGGTGGAGACATGCAGCGGCGGCTGTTCGGGCGTAAGAAGCGACTCAGGAGCAGGGGAGCCAAGTAAGTGTAACCTGTGTGAGGTGCCTGGGCATATGGTGGGGCATTTCGGGGACTAGATAACTACTTTTTAACTATGGGTCAAATGGAGATCCTGTCACAACACATCAAATCATTTAAGTTCTTTTCCTCTGCATTTTTGCTGCCTTGTGACAGGATAAACATTTGACCCCATGAAAGTTGGTTACAGAATGTTTGCATACACTGCTCCATCCTGGCAAGGTAATTAAACAACTTTATTGATTATTATACAAGAAATGCATATTTAAAATTGGCATCCAATGTCAGGTTTGATATACATCTACCAGAAGGTAGCCCGAGCCCGACATCGTATACCTGTATTAAAATGCATTTCTAGTGGACTAATCTATTGATCATAAATATTTACATAATTGCGTATCCCTTTACTTTGAATACTGTATGGAGACCGATCTTCATACAGTATTCAGATCTAGGATCGTAAAATAGCTTTACTAATATTTATTTACCAAAATATTACTTACGGTCTAATTTCCATAATCGGTTTCAAAAACTGTAGTTGAGCTGTTGAGATATGGCTTTTTTTGCCAACAGTCCTATCACCACTTCTCTTCTTTAGGTTAAATTCCCTTATTAATTGATCGCGGCAGGAGTACCACCAATTTTTGATAGATGATACTACAAAAAAGATAACTTTTTTTTTTTACACATACTGTATTTTTCACCCTATAAGACGAACCGGCCCATAAGACACACCTAGGTTTTAGAGGAGGACAATAAGAAAAAAATATTTTTAATTAGACCTTGGGTCAGACCACCAATTAGACCTCAGCTCAGACCCCAATGTTAATGAACCCCAACCAGACCTCAGATAAGAGCCCCCATTGCCTCAGATCAGCCCCCAGTAGCCCCATATTGCCTCAGATAAACCCCCCAGTAGCCCCAGATGAGCCCCATATTGCCTCAGATGAGCCCCATATTGCCTCAGATGCCCCATATTGCCTCAGATCAGCCCCATATTGCCTCCGATCTGCTCCATATTGCCATGTTTTATAAAATAAAAAACCCTTTTACCTCTCCTGCTCCTGGACGCCACTGCTCCTCACCTACATCGCGATCCTCTTCCTCCTGCTGTCGGCTCTGCTGTGAACTGGCGCGCACAGCGTGAGGTTACAGAGCGCCCTCACGTTGTGCGCAGCCACTGCACAGCCGACAACCGAGGACCAGGAAGCGGTGAGTAGAGAGCCTTCACCGCTTCCTGGTCCTCCGGTACTACTGAGCGCTTCAATAATGGAATAGCTCATTAGTATTCGCCCCATAAGTTGCAGGGCATTTTTGCCCCACTTTTGGAGGGAAAAATGCGTCTTATGGGGCGAAAAATACGTTACATCTGTTTTAGCATTTTTAATTAAATATAATTTTGCTTCTATATGAGGTTAGCTAACTATGCAACCAGTAGTTAAGTACATATACAGTATTTGCTTAAAGGGGTTAATTACATATGTAATGCAAAAAATAAGCATACATATGCAGCTGTACAGAGGTGGTTTCCTATGCAAAAGTGTGCAAAGTACATTTATTAGCTGCAAGGGGTTAAAACGTTTGCAAGGCAAAAAATGAGCATACATGTGCAGCTGTACAGAGGTGCTTTGCTATGCAAAAGTTTGCAAAGTACATTTATTAGCTGAAAGAGAGTTATACGTGGATTTTACACTTTATAATCCTAAAAATAAAATACTGCTAAATGGTGTTAAAAATATTAAACCTGGTGTTGTTATAGATGCTATACAGCAGGCATGGCCAACCTGTAGCTCTCCAGCTGTTGCAAAGCTACAACTCCCTACAGCACGTCATGGTGGGAGTTGTAGATTTATAACAGTTGGAGAGCCACAGGTTGGCCAGCCCTATATGGTTCACTTATACCAGAAAGGTGGCCATACATATACACAAAAGAGAATGTGTTTACTCAGGACAAGCTGTATATTTTTTTTGGAGCTGCGGAATGGAAAAACAGATGCGGACAGCACACTGTGTGCTCTCTGCAATTTTTCAGGACCCATTGAAATGAATGGAGCAGCATCCTATCCGCATAAATTACGGATCGAATGCGCATCTGATGTGGAAAAAAAGACCTGACGTGTGAATGGACCCTAACAAAGCTCTACAGTATTCCCCCTCCCAAAACTGGTATGTGCCTTAGTATTCCTTCTGAGCAAAACGGCAGCCTGGCTTGAGTTTGTGGGGAGTTTATCAGCTCTCCAATGTGAAATGTCACTTTAAATTATGGAGTTCTTGCAATAAACAATAGCATCACTTGTGGCCTGACACAAACAAAGACCCTAACTAACTAACTAACTACAGGCCTGGTCTGAGTCTCTAGGTGCCAACACTGTGATGAGGTGCGTGCACGATCCTACCGACCCAGGTCTGCTCTGCATCCGCTGGTGACTCTGAACAGAACAAATGTTTCTCCAACAAGCATGTGGTACAGCAGTGTATGTAGCTTTGCTCCTCAGCTCTTATCAGCGTTCCTGGAAGCAATCCTTGTTCCTCTGGTCAGGATCAGGGTCTTGGACACAATCAGCTTCACTTAGCTGCCTCTCTGGTCACCTGGATGCAGTCAGATCCTCTGCTGACACAGTTCCTCAGTCTTAGCTTACCCTAAGATGGCTGCTTCCTTTCTCTTCCTCTCCAGGCTCTGTGTAACTCCACCTCTCATGAATATGGAAATATATGCAGTCTGTAGCTGTTTTTAGGAAACAGCGGCACCTTGTGGCCAAACAGCATAATGTCAGTCCAGATCATTTAATTTAGTCTACACAAACAGTGTTTAGACAAGGAGAGCTGTTTCCCCATCTCACATATAAGCCCCCAAGAGCGTTTAACTTGGGGGACACATGGGGCACATACACCCTTAGGAGATTAGGGTATCCTTTTTTTGTGGTATTTGTGTGTCTCTCTCCCTCCTCCCTTATATATTTGACAGATAATTCTACCTCAGGAGAATTACCTGAGAGAAGAAAACCGGTTTAATCTGGAAAAAAGTGGTGCTAGCTGAAGCTGCTGCAGGGTTCAGGTCCCTGCTGATTGGTTGCCACCGGTTGCTATGGGAGAAATGCTGGATGCTGATTTGTTGCTGTTGTTAACGGCGGGAAACTGACCCCTTTATAATGTTGCATTTGGCAGAGCTGGGGTGCCAGTTTGAAGAGGACCTGATCTGCGCCTGACCTCCTTAACAATAAATAATCTTATTTTTACCGACACATACTTTATTAGTGGGATTTATCACTCAGCTATAGCTGAATGGATTGTGGTTTTTAATGGTTAGTGAATTTGTATTTTAATGATTTGTTACAAACCGGATTCCAAAAAAGTTGGGACACTATACAAATCGTGAATAAAAACTGAATGCAATGATGTGGAGGTGCCAACTTCTAATATTTTATTCAGAATAGAACATAAATCACGGAACAAAAGTTTAAACTGAGAAAATGTACCATTTTAAGGGAAAAATATGTTGATTCAGAATTTCATGGTGTCAACAAATCCCTAAAAAGTTGGGACAAGACCATTTTCACCACTGTGTGGCATCTCCCCTTCTTCTTACAACACTCAACAGATGTCTGGGGACCGAGGAGACCAGTTTCTCAAGTTTAGAAGTAGGAATGCTCTCCCATTCTTGTCTAATACAGGCCTCTAACTGTTCAATCGTCTTGGGCCTTCTTTGTTGCACCTTCCTCTTTATGATGCGCCAAATGTTCTGTATAGGTGAAAGATCTGGACTGCAGACTGGCTATTTCAGTACCCGGATCCTTCTCCTACGCAGCCATGATGTTGTGATTGATGCAGAAAGTGGTCTGGCATTATCTTGCTGAAAAATGCAGGGTCTTCCCTGAAAGAGATGACGTCTGGATAGGAGCATATGTTCTAGAACCTGAATATATTTTTCTGCATTGATGGTGCCTTTCCAGACATGCAAGCTGCCCATGCCACACGCACTCATGCAACCCCATACCATCAGAGATGCAGGCTTCTGAACTGAGCGTTGATAACAACTTGGGTTGTCCTTGTCCTCTTTGGTCCGGATGACATGGCGTCCCAGATTTATAAAAAGAACTTTGAATCGTGACTCGTCTGACCACAGAACAGTCTTCCATTTTGCCACACTCCATTTTAAATGATCCCTGGCCCAGTGAAAACGCCTGAGCTTGTGGCTCTTGCTTAGAAATGGCTTCTTCTTTGCACTGTAGAGTTTCAGCTGGAAACGGCGGATGGCACGGTGGATTGTGTTCACTGACAATGGTTTCTGGAAGTATTCCTGAGCCCATTCTGTGATTTCCTTTACAGTAGCATTCCTGTTTGTGGTGCAGTGTCGTTTAAGGGCCCGGAGATCACGGGCATCCAGTATGGTTTTACGGCCTTGACCCTTACGCACAGAGATTGGTCCAGATTCTCTGAATCTTCGGATGATGTTATGCACAGTTGATGATGATAGATGCAAAGTCTTTGCAATTTTTCTCTGGGTAACACCTTTCTGATATTGCTCCACTATCTTTCTGCGCAACATTGTGGGAATTGGTGATCCTCTACCCATCTTGGCTTCTGAGAGACACTGCCATTCTGAGAAGCTCTTTTTATACCCAATCATGTTGCCAATCGACCTAATTAGTGTTAATTGGTCTTCCAGCTCTTCGTTATGCTCAAATTTACTTTTTCCAGCCTCTTATTGCTACTTGTCCCAACTTTTTTGGGATTTGTTGACACCATGAAATTCTGAATCAACATATTTTTCCCTTAAAATGGTACATTTTCTCAGTTTAAACTTTTGTTCCGTGATTTATGTTCTATTCTGAATAAAATATTAGAAGTTGCCATCTCCACATCATTGCATTCAGTTTTTATTCACAATTTGTTTAGTGTCCCAACTTTTTTGGAATCCGGTTTGCAATTAAGTGTTCTTGCACAGCAAGACCACTTACTGTTATCTCACAAATATATTCTTATTATAGACAAATTTACCACCCTAACTCCTCCCACAGTTTTTAGTGGAGGTGGGACGAATCCAATTTTTTTAGAATCCGAATCTGAAAAGGTTCTCGAATCCTACAAATCCTGTACACAAGCGCGGCTAACTACTACCTGACCGTGAGCCTTTGCTGGAGCTAGTTTGATCTGCGCTGGTTCTTGGTCGATCTCTTACAGTGCTTACTGCAAGTAAGAGTAGTTGGGGAGTAGTTAGTCGCGCTTACGCACTGGCCCGTAATTTTTTTCTACCCTCGGCGCATACATATTATATTCTGTGCTATCCACAATACAGCACCACATACCTTACATCCAGTAACTTCTCTGATGTAGATGTTCTCTTTCCTCATCTTCTACTTTCAGACCAGACCGCCATGATGATTTTTCACCCATCTCTCGTCTCTGTAGTTTGACAAAAGACATCTTAGGTTCCTACTTTTCCATCATCCTCCTACCTTCTTAACAGCTCACCTGCCACCTTAATAATAATAATATGATAATAATAATAATAATAATAATATGCACTAATTCAAAAATGCTCCCGTTCTTTGTGCCTGTAATTCCCTCAGTGACCCCAGTCTAGCTAATGTCCTCCATGTGTACAAGTATAAAATACCCCTATATAATGTCCCCCATGTGCCAGCAATGCCTCCATAGTGTCCCCCTTCTGCCAGCAATGTCCCCATAGTGTCCCCATGTGCCAGCAATGCCCCCATCGTGTCCCCCTTTTGCCAGCAATGCCCCCATCGTGTCCCTCTTGTGCCAGCAATTAGAGATGTCGCGAACATAAAATTTTCCGTTCACGAATAGCAAACGCGAACTTCCGCAAATGTTCGCGAACCGGGCGAACCGCCATAGACTTTAATAGGCAGGCGAATTTTAAAACCCACAGGGACTCTTTCTGGCCACAGTAGTGATGGAAAAGTTGTTTCAAGGGGACTAACACCTGGACTGTGGCATGGCAAAACTCCCATGGAAAATTACGTAGTTGACGCAGAGTTGAGTTTTAATCCATAAAGGGCATAAATCAACTAACATTCCTAAATTGTTTGGAATAACGTGCTTTAAAACATCAAGTGTGTGTATACGATCAGGTATGATGTTGTATTATACAGGTAGTGTAAGGGTTACGCCTGCTTCACAGTGACAGACCTAACTGTGAAAGACCAAACTCCCCGTTTAACGCACCGCAAACAACTGCAAACAGTCCATTTGCACAACCGCAAACTCCCCATTTGCACAAGGTTGGATACCAAGCTAGCCATGTCCCGTTCCTTGTCCTCACCGACATCATTGAAGGTCTCTTTCTCGTGCAATGTACTGTGCCACCCTATATGAGTGGTGTGTTCAGTAATCAGTAGTACTATTTTTATCAGTTTAATCCCTGTTACGTCCCCTATCAGGGGACGTGTATCGAATAGATTTTAGGAAACGGGAGATGGAAAAAGAACACACTCATGACATAAATTTTATTCCTCTATGCATCAATCTTGGTTTAGTGATGACTGTGCTCGTGCGTACCTTTGGGAGATTGCAGGCAATGGCGGTTTTTCAAAGCCTATGGTCGTGCTGATGTAGTTCAGTGACAGTTAAATGACCCAGAAAACAATGATTCTGCAGTGCATTGTTGGCCTAGTAGGCTTTAATGATCACCTTAGATGATCACAAAGAAAATTAATGTTTTTTCTATGAAAAATTATCCAGCCGATCGCTTTTGGTCTGTTCACAATGAAGCAACGACCTTATCATCTGGGGTGTGCCAACATTGCCAACACAGTCATAGAGGTGATCGCTTCATTGTGATACGCAAGCCCTTTCACCACAACAAGGTAACGATCCCGAAGGGGAATTGACACATGTATGTGCCCTCTTTTTTGTTTTGTTTTTGCAGCCACAGTGCAGCACCAGAGGCCAGAAAAATTAGGCATGTACACATGGCTGAAAAATTAGGTATTGTTGCAACCGCTGGAAAAATTGATGTTTTCCAGGCAGAAAGTGTAGTAAGACGAATCCTCCGAACCCTAGTTGTTGGCGGAGAAGTCATGCAAGTCATCTGCCATGCAGAGATGTAATACAGCAGCGTGGGGACCATTTTTAGCCCAAGGCATCTCATCAGGCCTTTTTTAGTTAAATATATCCCCCACTGTCAGTCCCTTCAGTATCCACGCCTCATTCATCTTAATAAGGCCCCATGCACACGACCGTTGTTTGTTTCCGTGTCCGTTCGGTTTTTTTTCACGGATAGGATGCTTCCCCATTCATTTCAATGGGTCCGTCAAAAAATGCGGATGGTCAACCGTTTTTGTTCCGCATCCGTGATCCGTGTTTTCATTCCGTCAAAAAAATAGTGCATGTCCTATTTTTTTCACGTTTGCGGACAAGGATAGGCATTTTTACAATGGATCTGCCATAAAAATCGGATCCGTCAAAAAAACGGTCCGTCATCCGTTTTTTTTGACGGACGCAAAATTTCAAGGAAGAGCGGACGCGGAGGCAGGCAACGGTCGTGTGCATGTAGCCTAAAGGTGAGGTAATCTACACTTTTTTGACCTAGGCGACTTCTCTTGTCAGTGACAATACCTCCTGCTGCGCTGAAGGTCCTTTCTGACAGGACACTTGAAGCGGGGCAGGCCAGAAGTTCTATCGCAAATTGGGAAAGCTCAGGCACAGGTCAAGCCTGCACACTGTGGGGAGTCGCTCTGGTAGACAGCGGTGCGGGTGCAGTTTAGAGGCAAAACCAGGAGTCCAGATTGTGCAACAAACAGTGTTTTATTCACACTTGCACACAAAATGAAAAACAGTCTCTTGGTGACAGTTCACACACAACGGAAATAACGTAGCCAAACAAAAACAGTCCAACACAGGTTCAGTCACCTGGGAGGTGTAGGTGCAGGTTCGCACCACGCTGTCGGCCCAGCCGCAGGAGAATCCAGCTTCAGGTAGCCAGGAACAAAATACCTCCTTGCTGAGCTCTTTCCTCCAGGACAGAGAACTCCCAGCCCTGTTAGCAGCTCCAGGATAATCACACTCACAGCTGGTGGTGCTGGCTGAGTTTATAAACCCAGCCCAAAACTCGGACTGGACCGTGGGGAGCAGCCACCCACCCTACTCTTTAGCTGCTCCCAGTAAGAGCCGGCCCGGATCGGCTTTGCAGCCATGCTATTTAACAAAGTCAAACAGCACTAGCTGCTGCAGACAAAAACCCGGCTCTCACCTCACCGAGGCCAGCAACCTCGGTGACACGTACCTGCCATCTAGGACGGCACCCTGCACCTTACCACAACACCCAGTAGTCAAGGGGTTCATCGCTCCTCAGAGTGTCGATATCTGCAGTTAAGGCAAGGTAGTCTGCTACCTGTCGGTCGAGTCGTTCTCTGAGGGTGGACCCCGAAGGGCTGTGGCGATGCGTAGGACTTAAAAAGCTCCGCATGTCCTCCATCAACAACACGTCTGTAAAGCGCCCTGTCCTTGCCGGCGTGGTCGTGGTAGGAGGAGGATTACTTTCACCTCTTCCCCTGTTAAATTCCCGTTGTGCTCTGACATCACCCTTATACGCTGTGTAAAGCATACTTTTTAACTTGTTTTGGAACTGCTGCATCCTTTCCGACTTCCCGGGAATTCGGTAACATTTCAGCCACTTTCTGCATTTACCGGGGGTCTAAAGGCCACCCAGTACAGGTCGTTCTCCTTCAGCCTTTTTATACGAGGGTCCTTGAACAGGCATGACAGCATGAAAGACCCCATTTGCACAAGGTTGGATGCCGAGCTACTCATCTCCCGTTCCTCGTCCTCACTGATGTCATTGAAGGTCTGTTCTTCCCCCCAGCCACGTACAACACCACGGGTCCCTGATAGGTGACAACAAGCACCCTGGGATGCCTGCTGTGGTTGGTCTTCCTCCTCCTCAAAGCCACATTCCTCCCCTGACTCCTCTTCCTGAGACTCCTCTTCCAGCTTGCCGCAGGTCCAGCAAATGATGATGATACGGCTGTTTCTGGTGGTGATGGTGACCACAACTCTTCCTCTTCACGCTCATCTACAGCCTGATCCAACACTCTTCGCAGGGCACGCTCCAGGAAGAAAACAAATGGGATGAGGTCGCTCATGGTGCCTTTGGTGCGACTGACTAGGTCAAAAGGACGCATGAGCCTACAGGCATTGCGCATGAGCGTCCAGTAACGTGGCAAAAAATACCCAGCTCCGCAGAGGCTGTTCTAGCACCCCGGTCATACAAATACTTGTTGACGGCTTTTTCTTGTTGGAGCAGGCGGTCGAACATTAGGAGTGTTGAATTCCAACGTGTCGGGCTGTCGCAAATCAAGCGCCTCACTGGCATGTTGTTTCGCCACTGAATGTTGGAAAAGTGCGCCATGGCCGTGTAGGAATGCCTGAAATAGCCACACACCTTCCTGGCCTGCTTGAGGATGTCCTGTAAGCCTGGGTACTTACACACAAAGCGTTGTACAATCAGATTCAACACATGTGCCATGCACTGCACGTGTCAACTTGCCCAAATTCAATGCAGCCAACAGATTGCTTCCGTTGTCACACACCACTTTGCCGATCTCCTGTTGGTGTGGGGTCAGCCATTGATCCACCTGTGTGTTCAGGGCGGACAGGAGTGCTGGTTCGGTGTGACTCTGCTTTCAGGAAAGTCAACCCCAAGACGGCGTGACACTGTCGTACCTGGGATGTGGAATAGCCCCTGGGGAGCTGGGGGGGTGCAGTTGATGATATGGAGCAAGACGCAGCAGCAGAAGAGGACTCAGCCGAGGAGGTTAGCGAAGAGGATGGAGTAGGAGGAGTAGAGGAGGTGGCGGCAGGCCTGCCTGCAAGTCGTGGGGGTTTCACCAACTCCGCAGCAGAGCCATTCCATGTTTGGCAGCCGTCAGCAGGTTTACCCAATGCACAGTGTAAATGATATTCCTGCCCTGACCGTGCTTTGCAGACCAGGTGTCTGGCACTCTGTGCCAGACATGCCATGACTTCCTTTTCCACAATAGAGTACAGGTTGGGGATTGCCTTTTGTGAAAAAAAAATTCGGCTGGGTACCTTCCACTGCGGTGTCCCAATAGCTACAAATTTTTTTAAGGCCTCAGACTCCACCGCCGGGCAAGGGGTGACTCTGTGACATTGGCTTCTTATGCTCAAACATTTCCTTGACAGACACCTGACTGTGGGCAGATGAGCAGGAACTGCTGAAGGTGAGAGATGGAGTGGCGGGTGGTTGAGAGGGGGCAGGGAGGACAGCAGTGGTTGACGTGGCTGAAGATGCTGGACCAGGAGGAGGATAGTGGCTTTGAGTTTGTGTGCTGCTTGTACTCATGTGTTGATCCCATAGGTGTTTGTGATGTGAGATCATGTGCCTTCGCAAAGCAGTTGTACCTAGGTGGGTGTTGGACTTCCCACGACTCAGTTTCTTTTGGCACAGGTTGCAAATGGCATCGCTGTTATCAGAGGTAGACACACAAAAAAAATGCCACACTGTTGAGCTTTGCAATGACAGCATTCTGGTGGTGGCAACAGCATGCGTTGATTGGCGTACTGTCTGGCTGACCCCGGGTGCCGATACATGCTGTCTGACTGTGCCACTAGTTCCTTGCGACGACCTCCCCCTGCTTCCAACTCGTCTCCTCCTCCTCTCTGTCTCCTCATCTAAACTCTCCCCCTTTTTCTCTTCTCTTCGAGCGGGCACCCACATGGCATCCACGGACACATTGTCATCATCAACTGCTTCACTTGTATCTGACAACTCAGCAAAGGAAGCAGCAGCAGGTAAAACATCATCATCATCACACCGTACTTCCATATGTGTAATGCTGCCTGACTGAGACATATCCCTGTTATCTACATCCTCTGGCAATAATGGTTGCGCAACACTCATTTCTTCCAACTGATGTGTAAATAAATCCTCTGACAGATCAAGTGAAGCGGCTGTGGTGCTAGTGTTGGTGGTGGCGGCGGGCGGGCGAGTGGTAACTTGAGAGGTGCCTGAAGCTGAGCTGGAGGAGGATGGTGCGTCAAGGTTCCGAGCGGATGTTGTAGAAGATTGGGTGTCCTGTGTAAGCCAGTAAACTATGTCCTCAGAATTTTTCGAGTTCAGGTTATGTGGCCTCTGAACACTGGGCATTATTCTAGGGCCAAAGGAATTCACAGCAGCACGACGGCCCCTACGGGGTGGCCTGTCTCTGCTTGTCATTTCTTTTTTTGATTAGTGGTACTATGCGTGCAAGGTACACTGCCCCCCGGTATGAGTAGTGGGCACTGGCAGTGGGCACACTACAGTCAGTGGAAGTGGGCCTGACACACACTGGCAGGCAACTAACCTTAGATTAAAGGGTAAAAATGAAATGCCTTATTTATCGGCAAGCTACTATGCCACCCGGTATGAGTGGTGGGCACTGGCAGTGGGCACACTACAATCAGTGGAAGTGGGCCTGACACACACTGGCAGGCAACTAACCTTAGATCAAAGGGTAAAAATGAAATGCCTTATTTATCGGCAAGCTACTATGCCACCCGGTATGAGTGGTGGGCACTGGCAGTGGGCACACTACAGTCAGTGGAAGTGGACCTGACACACACTGGCAGCAGGCAGGCAACTGAAATTAGATTAAAGTGTAAAAATGAAATGTCTTTTTTTATGCAAAGTCCTGTGCCACACAGTATGAGTGGTGGGCACTGGCAGTGGGCACACTACAGTCAGTGAAAGTGGACCTGACACACACTGGCAGCAGGCAGGCAACTGAAATTAGATTAAAGTGTAAAAATTAAATGCCTTTTTTTATGCAAAGTCCTGTGCCACACGGTATGAGTGGTGGGCACTGGCAGTGGGCACACTACAGTCTGTGGGCCTGCAGCCTCTCACACACGGGCAGGCCAGGCAACTGAAATATATATATGGAGAGAAAAAAATAAAAGCAGAGTAATGTAGCAGCCCTAAAAAGGGCTTTTTGGGGTGCTGTGACGCTGTCCTCAGCAGATGAGTCTGTGGACACAGAACACTGGCCTAGCTAACGCTTTCCCTATGAATTCAGAATCATCAGCACAGCAGCAGCAGCAGTCTCCCTGATCTCACTAAAATGCAGCTTCAGAATAAATCTAAGATGGATGCTGTCCTTGCTTTTTGATAGGAGGTGGGAGGATCTGGGAGGGAGGGTATGCTGATTGGCTGGAATGTGTCTGCTGACTGTGAGGTACAGGGTCAAAGTTTGTTCAATGATGGTGTATAGGGGGCGGACCGAACATTGCATATGTTCGCCCGCCGCGGCGAATGCGAACAAGCGATGTTCGCCAGCGAATAGTTCGGGACACCACTACCAGCAATGCCCCCATAGTGTCCTCCTTGTGCCAGAAATGCCCCCATAGTGTCCTCCTTGTGTCAGCAATGCCTCCATAGTGTCCCCCTTGTGTCAGAAATGCCCCCATAGTGTCCCCCATGTGCCAGCAATGGCCCCATAGTGTCCCCCGTGTGCCAGCAATGCCCCCATAGTGTCCCCTATGTTCCAGCGATGCCCCCATAGTGTCCCCCTTGTGCCAGCAATGCCCCCATGGTGTCCCCATGTGCCAGCAATGCCCCCATAGTGTCCCCCTTGTGCCAGAAATGCCCCTATAGTGTCCCCCATGTGCCAGCAATGCCCCTATAGTGTCCCCCAGAAGGCCCCTTCTTAGTGCCCCCATAATGTGCCTATATAATATACCCCCATAGTATTCTTCCCCCCTAAAACACCATAATGTCCCCATAATGTGCCAGCAATGCCCACAGTAGAAGCCCCCATAGTGTTTCCAAGGATGTGCCAGTTGATGCCCCCATAGTGTCTCCCATGTGCCAGCAATGCCCCCATAGTGTCCCCCATGTGCCAGCAATGCCCCCATAGTGTACCCCATCTGCCAGCAATGCCCCCATAGTGTACCCTATGTGCCAGCAATGTCCCCCATGTGCCAGCAATGTCCCCATAGCGTCCCCCTTGAGCCAGCAATGTCCCCATAGTGTCCCTCATGTGCCAGCAATGCCTTCATAGTGTCCCCCATGTGCCGGCAATGTCCCCATAGTGTCCCCCTTGTGCCAGCAATGTCCCCATAGTTTCCCCCTTGCCCCAGCAATGTCCCCATAGTGTCCCCCATGTGCCAGCAATGCCCACATAGTGTCCCTCTTGTTCCAGCAATGCCCCCATAGTGTCCCCCTTGTGCCAGCAATGCCCCCATAGTGTACCCCATGTGCCAGCAATGCCCCCATAGTGTCCCCCATGTGCCAGCAATGCCCCCATAGTGTCCCCCATGTGCCAGGAGATGCCCCCATAGTGTCCCACTTATGTCAGCAATGCCTTAAGCTCAGTGCATCACAGAACAAAAAAAAAAAAGTACCTACCTCCATTGCAGTGATGCGATGCAGACCTCTTCTAGTCTGTGTCCTGCGCTGTATGCTCAGGCGCCGCCTGCGCCGGTCTCTGATAGGCTGCTGGCCTTGTGCCGGCAGCCTATCAGGGGAACAGGAAAAGAAGACGCCTATCCCTTCCCCTGCTGCAGTGTTCATCTGTATTGCCGTCCTGAGGATGGCCATACAGATGAATGGATTCGGGGGATTCGAATTCCAACAATTACGTCGGGATTCGAATCCACGAATCCCACAAGATTCGAGGGATTCGTGGATTTGACGGATTCGTCGTCCCACCCACCTCTAGTTTTTACCCTACATAGACAGTAATATACCGAAACATGCGGATTGTTCCCGATTGGTGTGCTTTTACTTTGTGGAAAGTTTCGCCAAATGGTTCACGAAGTATCAGCGTTTTTGTGCTGAAATTGGTCCCATAGGAATGAATGGCTGAATGTTCAAAACTAGAGTGGGAGCTGACAAAAGCTAGATTGTGAGCTGAAAAATCAGGACATGATTTCTAAACTGCCACCACTCCCTCATTTTCAAGCCCGCCACCTACAGAAATCTTATATTATAACGTTTAGCTATTCCTGCTGCCACTAAAAATGCCCACAGCTAAGCCATAGTCCTGATAGTTTTCACAATATGATCATTTGTTTGCAACTCACGCCGTCCATTGACAATCATTGAAACTCCACTCCATAGTAATGTTTACTATCTTTACTCACTCCAAACACTCCACACAGTTACTCTGTCTAGTCAAACCTTTTCAAACCACAGTTACTCCAGCCACTCCAACCACACAACAGTTACTCAAGCCACTTCACCCAGTTACTCCGCCCACTCCAGTTGTAGACAACTGGTGGAGGCAAGAACACTTCACACAATTTCCCCAGAAATTGTAGCTTTTCTAGTTATTTATTTATTCTCTAAATGATTGATTATTTAATTAATGTTACGGTAATTTATCAGGTAAGGGTCCTTTCACACTTGCGTTCTGAGGATCCGGCAGGCACTTCCGTCCCGCCGGATCCGTCAGAACGCAAGTCGCCTGAAGCATTAGAAGACTGATCAGGATCCTGATCAGTCTTCGAATTGCTTTCAGGTTACTATGGCAGCCAGGACGCTATTAAAGTCCTGGTTGCCATAGTAGGAGCGGGGAGTGGGGGAGCGGTATACTTACAGTCCGTGCGGCCCCCGGGGCGCTCCTGAATAACGTCAAAGCGCCCCATGCCCATGGATCACGTGATCTATGCGATCACGTGATCCATGCGCGTGGGTCGCCCTGACGTCACTCTGGAGCACCCCAGGAGCCGCACGGACTGTAAGTATACTGCTCCCCCGCTCCCCACTACACTTTACCATGGCAGCCGGGACTTTAGCATCATGGCTGCCATGGTAACCATTGAGAAAAAGCTAAACGTCGGATCCGGCGATGCGCCGAAACGACGTTTAGCTTAAGGCCGGATCCGGATTAATGCCTTTCAATGGGCATTCATTCCGGATCCGGCCTTGCGGCAAGTGTTCCGGATTTTTGGACGGAACAAAAAGCGCAGCATTCTGCGGTATTTGCTGCGTCAAAAAAACGTTCCGGTCCTGAACTGAAGACATCCTGATGCATCCTGAACGGATTTCTCTCCATTCAGAATGCATGGGGATGATCCTGACCAGGATTTTTCCGGCATAGAGACCCGACGACGGATCTCTATGCCGGAAAACAAAAAAGTGTTTTTGTCTTCATTTATTAATTATTTAGGTACTTTATTAGTTAGCTTTGTGGGTGTAATGTGCCTCAATGGGGCTGGGCTGTAATACCACACCCAACCTGTGGACAGGGGTGGTGCTGTTTTTAGTAGAAAGCAGCCATCTTTTTGTTTTGCTAGAGAACCCCTTTAAGTCTTATAATTCATTGCATGAGATTCGTATTTATTATTTATGGGTTTTCATCTTTTACAGTATCAGTTTATGATTTTTGATTAACTATTGAGGGTGACCCATAATAAATACCGTGGCCTAATTCATACAATTTGTATTTATTTGGTGAGAGTAGTTGACACTGGGGCTTGTTCTACCACGTGTATAACTACATTGAATAATTTAATTAGTTAGCACCATTACAGTATTAGACCTCATGCACACAATCGTATCCCTTTTGCGGTTTGCAAACTGTAGAGCCACAAAATACAGATCAGATACCTTCCATGCGCAATCCGTATTATTCTCAATCCCATCACTAGAAATGACTATTCCTGTCTGCAAAACGCTTCTATTGTGGAGCGCTCATAAGTAAAGCCTTTAACTTCCCCTCCCCACTTGTGATAAGAAAAACA
The DNA here is from genome assembly GCA_033119425.1 of Bufotes viridis. NCBI lineage: Eukaryota > Metazoa > Chordata > Amphibia > Anura > Bufonidae > Bufotes > Bufotes viridis. The sequence goes on from CM065591.1 coordinate 424,189,678, forward strand.
TAAAAACTTACCTCCTTCATTTGCTCGCGCTGCTAACATGTGCAGGGCAGGACCTGCGAGATGTCATTATGCTGGAGTGCAGGTCCTGACCTGCGCTTCCAGTCAGCAGCGAGTGGCAGAGAAGTTCTCAGCGAGAAGCAGAGAAAGGGGCATTAACAGGGGCATTATTCTTACTGGGGGGCACTAATGGAGGCATTGCTATTACTGTGGGCACTAATGGGGGCATTATTCTTATGGGGGGGCACTAATGGCATTGTTCTTACTGGGGGCATTACTATTACTGGGGGCACTAATGGGGGCATCAGTGGCGTAGCGTGGGGGGCCGTTGCCCTGGGCACAAAATTTCAGGGGGCGCCAGCAGGGCTGCACCGCCAATTAGTGAGGCGATCGCCCCAGCATGGCGTGGCCCTGGTGACAAGTAGGGGGCAGCGGCAGGGCACAGGGAGATGAACGCTTCCATTGTGGAAGCGTTTATCTCCATAGTCATCTGTATCGCAGTCCTCAGGACAGCGATACAGATGGATGCTGTAGGGCAGGGGAGAGGCGTCTCCCTTCCCCATTCTTCTGATAGGCTGCAGGCACTAGGCCGCACATCATCGCGCCGCCTGAGCCGTACATCGCGGGACACAGACAAGAAGAGGCCTGCATCGCATTTCTGGCAGCCTGATGGAGGTAAGTATAAGGCCTCTTTCACACGGGCATCATGTTTGACGCCCGGATAAGAGGCGGGTGCGTTGCGGGAATATGCGCGATTTTTCCGCGCGGGTGCAAAAGTTTGTAATGCGTTTTGTACGCGCGTGAGAAAAATTGCCATGTTTGGTACCCAGACCCGAAGCCGGACTTCATCACTGAAGTCCGGTTTCGGGTCTTCTGGAGAATTTATTATTTTCCCTTATAACATGGTTATAAGGGGAAATAATAGCATTCTTAATAAAGAATGCATAGTAAAATGAAGTGGAAGGGTTGAAAATACAAAGTTAACTACTTAGCACTTGATCGCGTAGTTGCGATCTGTCCTCTCTTTCCCAGCATCAGCTAAGAACTAAAGGACCTGTGATGACGTCACATCACATGGTCCATCGATTAACCATGTGATTGGACCATGTGATGTGACGTCATCACAGGTCCTTTAGTTGTTAGCTGATGCAGGGAAAGAGAGGACAGATCGCAACTACGCGATCAAGTGGCTAAGGTAAGTTAACTTTTATTATTTTTAACCCCTTCCTCTTCATTTTACTATGCATTCTTTATTAAGAATGCTTTTACTTCCCCTTATAACCATGTTATAAGGGAAAATAATAAAGATCGGGTCCCGTTGCTAAGCAACCATGCGGGAAAATCGCAACGCATCCGCACTTGCTTGCGGATGCTTGCGATTTTCCCGCAGCCCCATTCACTTCTATGTGGCCTGCGTTGCGTGAAAAACGCACAATATAGAGCATGAAGTGATGCGTGAAAATCACCGCTCATGTGCACAGCCCCATAGAAATGAATGGGTCCGGATTCAGTGCGGGTGCAATGCGTCCTCCTCACGCATTGCACCCGCGCGGAAAACTCGCCCGTGTGAATGGGGCCTAAGGCCCCTTGCAGATGAGCGCTCCTCCCGCAGGGAGTCTTTTTACTGGCACATTATTGGGTGGCACTATGGGGGCACTTCTCACTAGCACATTATTGGGAGAGCTATGGGGGCATCTACTGAGGCCACAAAGAAGGGATATTTTATATGGGGGGCTCTGTGTAAGGGCATTTTATACTGGGTCACATTATGGTAGGTACTATGGGGAAGGGGGAGAAGAGTACTATGGGCTCATCTATGGGGGGCACTAAGAAGGGGTATTTTATACTTGCAAATTATGGGGGTCACTAAGGGCTGGGGCACTATATATGGGGCATTTTATACTGGTACATTATGGGGATCACTAGGAGGAAGGGGGAAGAGGAGCACTATGGGGGCACTATTTAGGGGTATTTTATACTGGCCCTATGGGGACATTAGATTAACTGGGGGCAATAAAAAGGGGTAATTTTTGCAGTGGCACATTATAAGGAGAATTATTAATACTTATGATGGGCTTTATTACTACTGGGAGTCTATGGGGAACATGATTATTAGTATGGGCACTATGGGAGCATTATTACTTCTGGGGCACAGTGGGGACATGTTGGGGGCACTGTAGGAGCACTAATACTACCATGTGTGCTCTAGCAGAGAATTATTACTCTTGGTGGTACTATTACTGTGGGGGCTCCTTGGCACAGTATCAGCTTACCACAATCATTTTTGGGGGACGTTATGTTTACACCATTAGTGTCAGGGGCACTATTTGCTGGGCACAGTTATTTTAGGGCACTGTGTGCCAACAGTTATTGAAGGGCACTATGGTACTAGTATTATCAGGGGGGTTATCGGTTTCTGCAGTATAATATTGGGGAGCACAGCGGCACAGTATTGGGGGTGGTAGGATGATTTGTCCAGAAGATGGGAGGATGATGGAAAAGTAGTAAACTACGTGTTTTTTTGTCAAACTGCAGAGACGAGAAATGTCTGAAAAATGGTGGTCTTTTCTGAAGGTCTGAAAGGAGAAGACGAGGAAAGAGAACATCTACATCAAAGGAGACATCACTGGGGCGCTGTATTACCCTTTATGTTATGTAGTGATGGGGGGGGGGGGGGGCTGATGGATATAGACTTTGGCCCACACTGTAGCAGCCTGGCCCCAGACTTCAGGTTACACTGTGCGTGTTCTGAATTCTGGGGGCTCACACCCATCTACTACATTATCTGTACTCATGGAGTTATCACTGTGTTATCTGTGGTGTTAGGTATGACTGCAAGTGATATCTACTACATTATCTATTTAAACAGGGGAGTGGCCACAGGTGGGGGCGCAATACTTGGCTTGCCCTGTGTGCTGGCAACCCATGCTACGCCACTGGGGGGGGGGCATTATTCTCACTGGGGGCACTAATAACATTATTCTTACTTGGGGGCACTAATAGGGACATTATTCTTACTTGGGGAACTCATGGGGGCATTATTCTTATTGGGGGGCACTAATAGGGGCATTACTATTACTGGGGGGGAGGACAAATGGGGCCATTATACTTACTGGGTGCACTAAAGGGGCCATTGCTATTACTCGGGGGCACTAATGGGGGCATTAGCCTTACTGGGGGGCACTAATGGGGGGCATTCATTCTGAGGCACACTAATGGGGGCATTACTATTACTGGGGGACACTAATGGGGGCCGTATTAATTCTAGGGGGCGCTAATGGGGGCATTAATATTATTGGGGGGCATTAATTCTGGGGGGCACTAATGGGATCATTAATATTACTGGGGGCCCTAATGTGGGCAATATTAATGCTGGGGGCATGACAATGACTTAACACGTATTAAGCCACACCCCACAGCCACACCCCTGTGCTGAAACCCACCCCCCTGGCAGACCAATCAGGAGCTGAGATGAGAGATGCGCCTCCGGAAATGACGTGGGTAGCAAAAAATTCCGGGTAGCAGAAAATTCCGGAACACCGGCCCTGACTGCGCCCATAGAACCTAATGATAGATCACCGCACAGTGAAGTGCCTCTAATGGTGGTCACGGTTGCCAACTGTCCAGAAATTTCTGGACTGTATGTAAAAATAGGCGACTTTTTTCTTTGTCCATGAAAAAAAATAGATATGTCTGTGATTTTTTTTTAGCTAGCTAGCGGTCCTTGACTAGAATATTTTGGTGGTAATCATGGTAAATGGTTTTGATTACTAATAGAGATGAGCGAATTTCATATTTTGAAATTCGTTCACGCCTCGTTTGGTGGTAAAAGCAGAATTGCGTTATAGATTCCGTTACCACGGACCATAACACAATTCTATGACAGAATGCATAACGGAATGCCTTTAGAGACATTCCTTCATAATAGAAGTCTATGGGCTGCAAATCAGATCTGTCCCGTTTCCGTTATGCCAGGGAGTCCTCTCCGGCATAACGGAAACGGGATGGATCCATTATGCAGCCCATAGACTTCTATTATGACGGAATGAATAACGGAATGCCTCTAAAGGCATTCTATTATGCATTCTGTCATCGAATTGTGTTATGGTCCTTGGTAACGGAATCCATAACGCAATTCTGCTTTCACCACCGAACGAGGCGTGACCGAAATTTCATAACATGAAATTCGCTCATCTCTAATTGCTAATACGGTAATCTATATAATTCATTATGGTTTTACAATTTAACCATAAAAAGTGTTGCCTACCCGCGATTTTAGGTTAAGTTGTCGAGAAAAAAACTAAAAAATTCTGGTTGGCAACCCTGGTGGTGGTAGACGCACTGCACTGGCGCCCCCACCTGCCGAAAGGCTGTGGTCACACCTTTTTTAATTTTATTGGTTTTAACAAAGGTGTGCGTTTTCTTTTTCAACTATTGCAATTCCACAGGGGCAATGAGTGTGACCAAAACCGCAGCATTTCTAAACGCAGGTGTTCTTGACTCTCTCGCAGTACGCCGAGATTGTCGTAGCGCAAGGGTTAAAGCGAAGCCCTTCTCCTATTGGTTCAAGTCATCATACAGTCTAGCCTATCAAAGCCTCAGTCTTGGAGAGCCAAAACAAGCCCACGCCGGCTCTCCTTCGGCCAATCAGGTGTGACAGAGTGGAGTGATTGACAGCACAGCTTACTAATGAAATCACAGGTTTATGCCGAAGCCGACTCTACGGGCGGGGCATAGATAAGGAAATGCTCTGTGAGAGGTTAAATGTGATTGGCAGGTGTCTGGGCCAATAGAAGTCTCACCTGTCAACCTTCTGGCCAGTCAGCCTAAAGCAGATGGCGAGTGGGCGGGGTCTGGGAGTTTAGAGGAAGGCGCATGTTGTTGTAGGAAGGGGAGAGAAGATGGCGGTACCTGGGGTTTGTGCTTTCGTTTCTGGAGCTTTATGGCTGCTGTTTGGCGTGGTGTCGGCTTCCGTAGGCTTCCTGAACTTAGAGGAGCTGACGGAGATGAAGTACGGGATAGAGATTCTGTCGGAACCGGTGATTAAAGGCCAGGTAATGCAGGGGAGCGGTGCAGCAGCTGTCATCTGTGTGTGTACAGACCCCTATTACATATGGTGGGAGGGATCCGTCTCTGTGGCTCACTTGTGTTCCTCATGTGCTGACCTGATCTTAGGTGTCATGTGTAATGTGCATACATTCTGTGCCAGTGCCATGTGTTACAGGTGGGGGTGCAGCAGTCAGATTTTGTGAAGTAGCATGCCCCACATTCCCTGAGTACCAGGTACTGATGGTGGGTTAGAGGCCACGACCCCTTCTGCTGCACCTGATGTTGTACATGCAGCTGGCTAAGGGTCTGTTCACACTGGCATCATGGCCACGACACAAGGATTGGTCCAGCAAGTCACCAGCGGACTCTATTACATAATGATGACTTCCTGAAAGTTTCCATCATGAATAATGCTGCGTTCTTTTCTGTGTAAAGTGGCGGCCGAGGCTGTGAGTGGCCCTATGCAGTCACGCTGGCACAATGGCATGCCCCAGGGAGGTGATGACTCAGGGTTGGTATCAATTATGTGGCACCTCTGAAAAGTTTGGTTAGGCGCAGCCTTTGCGTAATTCCGATGGAATGGTAATACCGTGACCTAGCAGTGAAGCCGTGCTTTTACGTGAACGTGATGGATTGGAGACAGGTGCCAACCGCTGCTTGCTGGGAGTCTCAGTAGATCGGTCAGAGCCCTGTTCAGACAGTATTGATGGCCCTGCTTGGCACGTACGCTGGTGTATGACTTGGATATTGAGGATAGGTCTATGATATCAGATCAGTGGGGGTCCGACACTCCGCACCCCCATTGGTCAGCCGCCGGACACCATACACTGGACAGAACTGGTAGGAAAAGGGTCCATCCTCTGTGTGCAGTGGCCATTCAAGCAGAGCCGAGGTACACGTGCCGGAAACCACAGTGGTGGAGCTTTCTGTCTGCTCTATAGTTTCCATCACTGACAACTGATTGGTAGAATTGCTTGGTGTCAGACCTCCACTGATCTGATATTTATGACCTATTTGGAGAATAGGCCACCAATATCTAATTCGCTGAAAACCTTTAAGGCTACTTTCACACTTGCGTTTTTGCCTGATCCGTCATTGATCATTAAAACGCTTCCGTTACAGATAATACAACCGGCTGCATCTGTTATGAACGGATCCGGCTGTATTATCTCTAACATGGCCAAGACGGATCCGTCATGAACTCTATTGAAAGTCAATGGGGGACGGATCCGTTTTCTATTGTATTGAGAAAACTGATCCGGCACCATTGATTTAGGACTCATTCACAAGAAGGTATGGTTTACGTATTGCGGACCGCATTTGCGGATCCGCAGTAAACAGACACCATTCCGTGTGCATTCCTCATCACGGATGCGGACCCATTCACTTCAATGGGTCCGCAAATCAGGAGATGCGGAGCAGGGCTGAACAGAAGCACGGAATAGAACCCTACGAAAGCACTACGGAGTGCTTCTTTAGGGTTCCATTCCTTACTTCTGTACCGCAAAAAGTTAGAACATGTCCTATCTTTTTGCGGAACGGAGGGATGCGGACCCCTTCAAGTTGAAAGGGTCTGGATCTGTCCCGGAGGCCTCACGAACATTGTCCGTGCATTGGGGAATGCAAATTGCAGCCTCAATGCACGGACCGGAACACATACGTTCGTGTGAATGAGCCCTTACATTGTGAGTTATGGCGGATTTGCTCCACGTGCCATGCCGGACAGAAAACCGCAGCGTACTGAGGTTTAGTCTCCAGTATGGGAACACAACCAAATGGAACAGAATGCATTCTGGTGCACTCCGTTCTGTTCAGTTACGTTTTGTCCCTATTGACACTGAATGGGGACAAAACAGAAGCGTTTCTCTCCGGTATTGAGACCCTATGACGGATCTCATCACCGGAAAAGTTAAACACAAGTGTGAAAGTAGCCTAACCCAACAGAGGTCGAAAGACTGTCCTGTTGCCCTTCAGTGGGCCAGTATACGTCACTATACCAAAAAAAGGTCTAAAATAGTATAGTAGAATGTGCCAATCAATACAATAATATCCAATAAAAAGAGTATACATCTTTGTGTATTTTTTTTTTTTTCCACTTTTGACTATGAGTGATAAATCGCACTGGATGCCTATACAGCGAGATACATCGCAGGCCTCTGTAAGGGATATATGTCAAAGGCAGGTCATTGTTGTCATGTGAACAAGGCCCAAGGCCACTTTCATGTAAAGTTTGGGAAATTTGATCTCCTGTATGGCTTCTTGGTTCTTGTGATCAAAAGGTGGATCAGATCCCGGAGCAAGGAGAGGGGAACCATTCCTTTATGTTTCCAGGGATCTGCTCTCCAGCTGTTCTGAAACTACAACTCCCAGAATCCTCTTTCAATTCTATGTGAGTTACAGGAAGAGAGTGCTGGGAGTTGTAGTGTTACAGCAGCTGGAGTGCAGACGGTGGCTGATCTCTGCTTTAGACAATGGTTTCCTTCTCGCATGTGCAGACATCTGGTCCGCCTTACGCTGAGACATCCATGAGAGTCGATCTCTTTGTACGGTGGAGCTTACGAGAATGGAAATATTTTATCGTGGTGATAAACTAAGGATGTCTCTGACTTGTCCTAGGCACCGTTAAAGGGGTTGTCCAGGAAATGAAAATTATTTTAAACCAGATCACCATGGCATAAAAAACAAACAAAAAGAAAACATACTTCCACTCCACACCTGACGCGGCCCGGGTCTCTGCCTCGCGGCCCCTCTCGACGCACAGGAAATGTCGCTCAGCTGATAATGTTTATTCACTAGACAACCCCTTTTAAGGGTACTTTCACACTTGCGGCAGAGGGATCCGGCAATCTGTGTTGAAACGGACAGTATTCAAGAACCGATCCGTTTCTCCTCCGAAGAAACCGTTATGTATTTTTTTTCACATTTTTAAAGAAGAACTGATCCGTCAATGCGGTATTTTTAATGCCGGATCTGGCACTAATACATTCCTATGGAAATTAATGCCGCATCCGGCATTACGGCAAGATAATACCGCAGCATGCGGTCCAAAACACCGTACAGTGACTGAACTGAAAACATCCTGATGCTTCCTGAACGGATTTCTCTCCATTCAGAATTTATTGGGATAAAACCGAAGCGTTTTTTTTCCGGTATTGAGCCCCGACGACGCAACTCAATGCCGGAAAAGAAAAACACTAGTGTGAAAGTACCCTAATACAGTCTCCCTGGCAGCTGCCGGCCGCATGTACCCGCCCCAGACACTGTATAAGTATCAGCTATAAAGAAGTAATAGTCAGGGCAGTGTGGCTGGACAGGATACGTGCCCCACGTCCATGCAAGAGACCGCAGAGCGTTTGCTTTTTGACCTTCACTAATTTATTTTACTTTTAGATGTTCTGCTATCTAAATTGAAATGGAAAGAAAAGGAAGTGCGCTGTGCTACGGTTGAGGAGGGAAACAGATGTTATTTGGTTTTGCTCTCTCCGTCATGGTGGTAAAATGTTCATGTTTGCTGTGATACAATGTGAGGGGTGCCCGGTGCCACTGTGTAGTGATGCTTGGCACTGTTTCATGGGTGAAGTGTCGTCCTTTCGAATTAAGTGAGATCCCGTTGTTCAGGGATGGATGTATTACTGTAACCCTTGGGTCCCCAACCACTTCAGTTTTTGTGAAACTACACTTGCTCAGCCATCGTTGGTACCACTGTAGAAGTGGATACAGCACACTGGGAGTTGTAGTTTCACAACAGCTGGTGTGACGGAGGTAGCAGACTCCCTGCATTAGCCTTCATAGAGCACACTGGGAGTTGTAGTTTCACCATAGCTGGTGTGGTGGAGGTAGCAGACCCCCTGCTGCTATTGGCTGGCGCCCACCAACAACGGCCCCCACCCCCCCCTGTCTCCAGATGTTTTGATCTGCGTGACGGGAAGATGCGGCGGTTGTGCGGGATCAGGAGTGGCGCTGGTGCTGGGTAGGTATAACCTATATGAGGCGCCCCGGCATTGGGGGGGATCATTATAGGGATAACGGCAGCGTGGTATTAAAGGTGCCATGCGGCCATTAACAATACAGACCGACTAAATAGTGCGGTCTCCATTAGTGTAATTGGGTACCTGCACGACCGTGTGGGCACGCCTTGACATCTCAGGAGGTTGATGGAACCACTGTTGCAGCCTAAGACGTTGTGGCCACATGACTACCTGCTCCTGGAATTTATCCAGACATCTTGTCTTGTAACACAAACAGTTCTAAGATCGTCACACAGGTGCCAGGTCTGTCTTGTGTGACTATACGCATTGTTGGCTTTTCATTCTTGTCACATTTGCATTAACCATACCAAGTTTCCGTGAATACGCACATATATATGAATACAGATACAGGGCTGATGGGGGTCCCGATTGGCATACATGTGGTTAAAAAGACATGGCAAGGGTATGTTACCAAATACTATGAGCCATAGAAAACGCATGCAGCCAGCCCATGACTCAGTCTTGACTTGTCTACCTTGTAAGTAGATTGCTTCCTGCTCTCTTCTAAGTCAGTAGACATAAGGAGGGGTTCTTTAAAAAGAGCGTTTTGGAAATGTGTTTGAAAATTTCAAAAATTGCTTCTAAAATTCTAAGCGGTAAAAAAAGAAAAAAAAACATACGTGGACATATGGATAATGTTAAAGTGGTTGTGAGCGATTTTATATTAATTATCTATCCTCAGCTGTTTGTACTTACACTAAACCGCCGCACAGGAGACTACGAGTAGTGCAATCAATGACCGGGATCCCGAAAAACTTGTCAATTAACCTGAGGATTAATTTCTATGGGGCCATCACTGCGGGAAAATCGCAGAATATAGAACAAGCTGCGATTTTTCACGCAGCGCAAAAGTGATGCATGAAAACCACCGCTCATGTACACAGACCCATTTAAATGAATGGGTCCAGATTCTGTGCAGGAGCAATTCGTTCGCATCACACATTGCACCCGTGTGGAAAACTCGCTCGTGTGAAAGGGGCCTAAAGGTTTAAATCGCCCCCTTTCCCAATTTCACATATAAAATATATAGACAATAAAAAAATAAACATATTGGGTATCGCCACGTCCAAAAAAGTCCACACTATTAAAATCTAAAAAAATATCTTCTATGCGGTGAACACCGTAAAAAAAAAAAAAAACGCGATTAGCTTTTTATTTTTTTTAAGTCACCTGGTCCCAAAAGGATCGAACTGTTATATTATGGGCAGGACGTTCCATAAAATGAAGAATGTACGTCCTTTTTGTGTTTTTCCCCCCCGTGTGGTATCAATTATCGCAATACCTTCTTATGGTATCAAAATCAAATCCAAATTTTGGTATCGTGATAACCCGAAGGCTGGGTTTACATCACGTTTTTTTTTTTTCATATATTTAACCTTCTCAGGACCGCCTAACGCAAGGATGCGTCCGGCGGACGGTCCTGTTGTTCTGGCCGGACGCATCCGTGCGTCATCTCGCGAGACGCGAGATTTGCTGTGACTGCACACGCACATTCACAGCGGCGCGCAGCTCTGCAGTTATACTGCCGCCTGCCAGCGATGATTAGGCAAAAAAAATAATTTTTTTTCTCATTTCCCTGGTTCTCTTTTGGCCCTTGTTTACATGCAATACCAACAATCTCTGCCCCTCCCTCCCTGCACTGCTAAGGGAGTGAATACACGTGCTGCCCTGAGTGACATGGCTGCCTGCTGGGAGACTCAGCAGCTTGTTGTATGTGTAGAACTACAAGTCCTAGCTGTATAATGACACTGCTAAGGGAGTGAATATAAGTGCTGCCCTGAGTGACATGGCTGCCTGCTGGGAGACTCAGCAGCTTGTTGTATGTGTAGAACTACAAGTCCTAGCTGTACAATGACACTGCTAATGCACCCAGGATCTTCCTCCTACCTGCAATGCTCTGCAGAACTTCTCTTTCAGCTCCTGTGCCTAGCATTTGTCTCCTTACTGCCTGCAGCTACACAGTAAACACTTCAGCCCTGAGTCTGTGCAGCTGAAGGGGTTAAGAATCTTGGGAGAGAGCAATAAGCAGCAGCTGGCAGTGAAGGGGGCGTGGCCAGCACAGTGACTCTTGTGTACAGGCTTGTGCAGGAACATTATCAGAGCAGGGAGAGAAGCTGACATCACAGGTCATATGACCCTCAGTGAAATCGCAGAAACCAGCCACTGGTGATAACCTAAGTTAATTGGAAAGCTGTTACATTTGCCTAGTTAGAAACATAGAAAGAACAAAAAAATAACTCGGACAACCCCTTTAACATATATGTTTTTTGTGTAATGGAAGCCGTGCCTGCAAATGAGAACACATAGAAATGAACCTTTTTTAATATTTAACCACTTTCATTAGTTTCAATTTCATTCTTTATTTTATTTTTGCAGAGCAAAGCTGACAACATTGTTACCATCGCCTCTAAATACAAGCAGAATTATGAATGTAAGCTGCCGGCCGTGGCTGTGAAATTTCACCAGGAGAAGGAAGACGACCCTCAGACCTACTCAGGACTTGGAATATCTGAACTTCTGAAACCCATGGAGGCAGCACCTTGTTTAACAAAGGTATCGTTTAGTGGTGGTCTTTGTGGCTGTTTTATCGTCCTCTGTTTGACATCCAGTTATCAGTTTCCTTTACTATTATTAAAGGGGTTGTCACATGGCAAAGATTTATCTCCTATACATAGGACCACTGGTCGGACCCCTGCCATTCTTTTATCCCCTGTCCTGTGGATCGTATAAACAGGGTCCCCCTGCTCCCCGTTTCAGTGGTCTCGGTGGTCGTGCATACATGCTGTCGCTCCGTTCCGCTCTATTGGTAGCTGAGCCCGCGTCCTCTGTGTCTGGCAGTCCCATAGAATAGAGCTGCTCCATGCATTCATGGCTGCTGCTCCATTCAAACAGGGGAACATGGGCCCTGTTTTTGAGATTGGCGGGGGCCCCAGTGATCAGATTCCTGCCAATCAGACCCTTATCCCACGTTCTGTAGATAGGAGTTTTTTTTTTTTCCTTCAGGAGGCAGCCACCTAACACCAGCTATTAGGTGCTGACAGCTGCCGCTGTGGGAACAGAAGCGAGATCTTGCGGGTTAAGGCTAGTATTCTATATGACGCCTTCGAAAATGTATGTAGACTAGTATGAAGGTGACCCAGTACATCGGCTAGTGTTCTCTCCCTTGCTTTTTACACGTATCTGGATAAAATACCTAGGTTTTACCAAATGTGGAGGAGACCCATGCAAAACGTGTAGATATGCTACACCAACAAGAAATGTTCACAATTCTACACATAAGGAAACCTTCCCGATAAAAAGCTATATTAATTGCAATACAATGGGCATCATTTATGTCATTGAATTCACAGTGTGTGACCTTATGTATATAGGGAGTACCAGCAGGAAATTTAAAACGAGACTGCTGGAACATGTTAATGACAATACTTTAGAACAGCACATAACCGCAGTTTGACCAGCTTTCGCACTTATGCGATTGGAAAAGTAGTTGTCCCTTTGAGAGGTGGTAATGTGAAGAAGAAGAAGGTTTTGCAGTGGGAGGCATTCTGGATATTTAGATTGAATACCAGATATCCTCAGGGCCTTAGGGTACTTTTAGATTTACGTTAAACTTTTCCGGTATAGAGTTCCGTCCTAGGGGCTCAATACCGGGAAAAACTGAGTTTAATCCTAATGCATTCTGAATAGAGAGAAATCCGTTCAGGATGCATCAGTTCAGTCCCTCTAACGTTTTTTGGCTGGAGAAAATACCGCAGCATGCTGCGGTGTTTTCTCCATTCCAAAATTCCGGAACACATGCCGGATCTGGCATTATTTTCTATTGAAATGCATTAATGCCGGATCAGGCCCCAAGTGTTCCGGAAAAATGGATCCGATTTTGCGGTCTGCACATGCGCGCACCTTTAAAAATGTGAAAAAGATATATACCGGATTGGTTTTTCTGGATGACAATGTATCCGTTTGCATACAGATTTGCCAGATCTGCCGGCGACAGAACTGCCTGCCTGAATCCAGCAACGCAAGTGTGAAAGTCCCCTTATTCTGAGTAAAGAATTGATGTATTTTTATCAATAATGTTGTAATCCTATATGCATAAGTGGAAAAATAGCCATTATTTCACTGAAGATGTCCTAGTAATTCTAGGTTTCTTCTTATATCTATTTTTCATGCTTGACTTTTAATCCCATTCACACGATGAAGTTTTTCTAGTATTTTTTCTAATATTTGATGCTAAGGCTTTGATCCAGAGCACGTTCTGTGATTTAAGTAGATCATGCCCTGAAAATGTGCTTTTGTACTTTGTATTATGTATTTTATACTTTTGTATTTCGTGGGATTTATATATACATATGTATTTTTTATGTTGTTAAAAGCGGATCACAGGTGTAGCACATGACAGAGCGTTGGAGTGCCCTGCCTCTGGGCGGTGGTTCCCCTCCACCTTCTGTTGGGGGAGAGGATCTTCTTAAACCTGGAAGTTTGGCAGTCCATACGATTACAACTAAGAATGCTATAGTTCGAAACATTCTTTCTATTGTTTGTACATGCACCTAACAGTGAAAAACGGACAAGTGATGGACCCTTTTTAACAGCCGTCACACGTCCATTTTAAGACCAATGGCAGTCCGAGGTTATTCACACGGCAGTTTTCTTTGACTGCCAGTGAATAACGGACGTCGAAAAATAGAACCTGTTCTATCTTGTCCATTTTTCACAGGTCGATTGTCCTCATACATTTGAGTAGGTCTGTTTTTAACGTGGTGTAAGTTTGTGATCAATAATTTTATTTTTTTTTGGAAAATGAAGTGACAAAAAACTGCAAATCAGCCATTTAAAAAAAAAAAAAAATTCTGTTTACAGTGTTCACCATTCGGGATAAATACATTTATATTTTAATTTGGGCATTTTGGGACTCGGAGGGCAATGTGTATGATCTTTATTTTTATTATAGAGTAAGGGGGCGATTTGATTTTTTTTTATTCTTATATATTTTTTAAACTTGTTCGCTTATGCCTTACATTGCAATGAATGCGGAATTTGCTATCCTCTTATGAGGCCCTGCTACCTGCAGGCCTCTATAAGAACTAAACTGTAATTGCATGGGTTTCTTCAGAGAGACCCTGGCTATTACAGACAATGAACAGCTTCCCTGATTGCTGCGTGGGGCATTCAGGCCCTGGGAGCGCAGCACTCCCAGAGAAAGCAGCCTCTAATGCCGTGGTCACAATTGAGAGGTTAGATGTCTGTGATCGGCATTATCATTGGCCGCAGACATTAGCCCTGGGTGTCTCCTAGGTAAAACCCGGCAACTGTGGCACTACTAGGGAGCGGCCATTATCTTTAAGACCCGATTTCGGTAAGGGATTAAACAGCAGCAGCGGGTCTGCTTTTTTTTTTTTTTTTTCCCCTGTTGGTCTGACAAACATGAATGGGAGGTGTCACCCTCACAAAATTTGAATTTAATGTCCTCTAGATCAGTGTTTCCCAACCAGCGTGCCTCCAGCTGTTGCAAAACTACAACTCCCAGCATGCCCGGACAGCCTTTGGCTGTGTGGGCATGCTGGGAGTTGTAGTTTTGCAACAGCTGGAGGCACACTGGTTGGGAAACACTGCTCTAGATTACCTCTTCCAAAACCTATTATTAATAGGGCTGCCCTGACTATAGGACAGTCATTTATTTACGTTACGAGTATCATAGGTGCCCGGGGCCTCATGTCAGCAAGGATGGCAGATTTAATTTATAATAGATGAATACTCTGTTCTAAAACACACAAAAACTGTAATCTGATTAATCTCAAGTCAAATGAACTAAGATGTATGACTTATTAGTCTGATACTGAACTAAAAAACCCACCAGCAGAAGAAACCCTTTTTTTTAGAGGGTTGCTTATTAGTTTTCTGGGCTCCTAATGGAGGCTTCTGATGTATTACCTGAGGCATACCTAAGAATCACAGGGATAATGCTTCAGAAAGCACAGTTTGCAGGAATCCCTGATCTGCGAACAGGTTTTGTTCTAGGAAAAGGACAGCCATCCCACAACAGCTATTGGGTTCTGGGTGCTGCCTCTCTACTGCCATCAGAAAAAGAAGCGAGATCTCGCAAGACCACACTGGGTTCGGCAACATTTCGCCGGATATGTATTTGTATTAAATGTCATACTTTGTTTTTCAGACCAAAGACTGGTGGACTTACGAGTTCTGCTATGGAAAGCACATCCAGCAGTACCACATTGAAGGTATGTTGCGTAGTGAATTGCAGTGCCACTTTTCAGTATCATGTAACGAGGTCTATCCTGATGTATACAGAGTCGTATAACTTATGGCAGTGACTCCCCGTAATAATCAGGCGTTGGCACCACTAGTGCTTGCTGTGATATTAGACATATCCTATCCCCAGAACAGTGACTGTTTTTTGAGGTGTAATATCAGTGTGTTAGATCAAACTGAAATATTTATCTGCCAACTGATATTTCACGATTTTGTGTGTCTGCATTTAATGTGTTAAAATTTTTGACCTGAATGAGCTCCTGACTCTTGCTCAAAGCTAAATGTGGCTTAGGGCTCTTTCACACTAGCGTTTTTGTTTTCCAGCATAGAGATCCGTCGTCGGGGCTCTATGCCGGAAAAATCCTGATCAGGATTATCCCAATGCATTCTGAATGGAGAGAAATCCGTTCAGGATGCATCAGGATGTCTTCAGTTCAGGAACGGAACGTTTTTTGGCCGGAGAAAATACCGCAGCATGCTGCGCTTTTTGCTCCGGCCAAAAATCCTGAACAAAAATCCGCAAGGCCGGATCCGAAAATTAATGCCCATTGAAAGGCATTAATCCGGATCCGGCCTTTAGCTAAACGTCGTTTCGGCGCATCGTTGGATCCGACATTTAGCTTTTTCTGACTGGTTACCATGGCAGCCAGGACGCTAAAGTCCTGGTTGCCATGGTAAAGTGTAGTGGGGAGCGGGGGAGCAGTATGCTTACAGTCCGTGCGGCTCCCTGGGCGCTCCAGAGTGACGTCAGGGCGTCCCACACGCATGGATCACGTGACTCATGCGCATGGGGCACTCTGACGTCATTCTGGAGCGCCCCGGGAGCCGCACGGACTGTAAGTATACTGCTCCCCCGCTCCCCACTACTACTATGGCAACCAGGACTTTAATAGCGTCCTGGCTGCCATAGTAACCTGAAAGCATTTTGAAGACTGATCAGGATCCTGATCAGTCTTCTAATGCTTTCAGGCGACTTGCGTTCTGACGGATCCGGCGGAACGGACGTGCCTGCCGGATCCTCAGAACGCAAGTGTGAAAGAGGCCTTTACGTGTTCTAAAACGTTGGGCTTGTTGTATGCTATAATACTTGTTTGTCTGCATTCTAATTGTCTGAGCCACTGGAGTTTTTTATTCCTAAAGGGGTTCTGAGGTCACCATGTTTTTATTTACATTCAGTACACCAAGCAATGTATATATATTCCCCCCCATAAACCTGTTTTTCATGGCAGCACTTTCCTTCCCCTGTTCTCTGCATCCCCACATCCGGATTAAGGATGTTTACATGAAGAACTTCCTGTTTTCATCCACTTCCTGCTGGGGTTTCTAACCAGTCCCAGCATGCTTTGCTTTCTTAATGTTTCTCAGGGCTAGCTCGGCCTGCCACCCATCCTTCTGCATTAATCACACCGCATACACCTGTTGTCTCCATGTTAGCTAGGCAGAGAAAGCACAGGGTGAATGAATGCTCAGAATAGGGGAAGGAAAGTGCCAACATCAAAGCAGATATTTAGGGCAAAAATATGCAGTGTTTAGTGTACTGAGTGCGGATTGAAAAAAAAACTCATTGTGGAAGTAGAGAACCACTTTAAGTCTTAAGAATCTATGGCTGTTAAGGCAAGAGACACTATTAAAATATTTAAAAAAGGCCAATGTAAAAGTTAGGCCATTGTGATAGACGGCTGTTTAAAAGGGCCGAAATAACATTTTGACGTGTCTTAGTAAATGGGCACCAAGTAATAACCTTTGCAGCCTTTCTTCGTTGCTCATGCTGTCATGAATGGGCCAAGCAAAAACCCAAGTAGGCTGTCTGTCCTATGTGCTGTGCATTTGTAGCTTCCAGGGAGAGTACTGTTACTGCACAGAGCAGCATCATGGGAGACGTACGGCCCCAGGCTGAATGCCGTAGGTAAGTTCACTTAATCACCCATAATAAGTACTAATCAGGAGATCTCTGCTGCCTAGTATGAGCGCTGGAGATAATAGGGGAAGAGAAGCCGAGCCCTGTGATACAGAGGGTTATGTGCTTTGGGGCAGGATTTCTGAGGGTAAATGAAATGGGTTCATGATCACATTGATGTATTTTACATCGGTGCATTTTTTATTTTTTTTCAGAATCTGAAGTAAAGGGAGACATATTGTATCTTGGCTACTTTCAGTCTGAGTTTGACTGGGATAATGAAACTGCGAAGGTGAGTTGTGTGGCCCAAATCCAGACAGCCATCACGGCATCTGCTGTAACTACCAAATGATGGTCACCTATGCTGTGCCTGAATCTTGCTATTGGTTGTGGGACTGCATCAAAAACTGCCATAAAAGTCACAAGCTGGGCCCAGGGCTTTGAGAAGTTTTTATGTGAGGTGATAAAGCAGTGTCCCACCCATACCGTGCCTGTAAGAGCTCCGTACAGTATTAGAATGTATTGGCTCCGATGAGCCGAAGTAATAACTTCATAGATTAATTTGTACTGTAAAAAAACATTTTGCGAACTCTGGTTCGGTTTCAAGGTACTACTTGGAACTGAACCCGAGTTCGGGAAATGTTTTTTTTTTTTTTTTTACAGTACAAATTAATTTATAAAGTTATTACGAGAAGTCTTGCGAGACTTCGCGAAGCATAGCTTCAGCTCATCGGAGCCAATACATTTTAATACTGTAATGGAGCTCCTGCTCCATACAGTATTAGAACAAAGTTATATTCAAATCGACTTCGGATGTTTCATCCGAAGTCTATTCGCTCATCCCTAGTTAGAACCACCCTGAAATCCAGCAGCGGTGGCCGTGCTTGCACACTATAGGAAAAAGCAGTGGCCTAGGTGCACTCCCACAGTCCCGGCCACTAACTAGGAAACAATATGGATAATAACAATACATTAGGAAGTGCCTTGTATTATCTTACTGTACATGATAAAGGCTACTTGCTGAAGTGAGAGAACCCCTTTAATCTTCTTACCAGTGTCTGTATTTTTGAGTTATCCCTTCCCTTCTGATCCTCAGATGTGTCATGTGACCAAAACTTATAGGGAAGGCTGTCATTTACTGATAGGACCGCCTCCTTGACTTTAAAGCTCAGAATAAACAGGAATTTAAATGAATGAAATACAAGTTTACTGAATCTTTTCCCATAAAACTATATATCAATCTGCTCAGCTCCTCCTGCTCTAGAACCTGCTGCCTGCCGCTCGGACACCATCTTCCACCTTACAGGTTTCCTTTAATGATGGAGGATGTATTCTGGATCACTGATGGAGGGGATATAGCGAAGAATAGAAATCCACAGTGCTCCAGAATGATAAAGTGTAAATACTTGTATTCCCCTATGTGAAGAGATGCAACGTTTCAGCCTATCGCAGGACTTTTCTCCAGCGGTGGATGGTATACATACTGTAGAGTCTTCACTAGATATATGTGTAATAATAAGGCTTTCTGACCCTCTGCTGACTTATGGTTTTCTTCTGTTAAGGCATCGAAACATCACAGACTAAAACGTTACCACAGCCAGATGTATGTGAATGGCTCCAACTGTGATCTGACTGGCAAGCTCCGAGAAACAGAAGTTAGAGTAAGAATATGATTTGTGTTGTGTGATCCTCTTTCCATGTTGACAGATCAAGTAACGCTATCGCATAACCTACCTACCTGAAAAAAATCATTGCACTTGCTTATATTTGATCTGTGCTCCAATTAAAGGGGTTGTGCCAGTAAGAGCAGATTAGTATCGGAAAAAAATCCCTATCCCGGTATGGAACCGGGTAAAAAAAGTATCGATGATTCGATACCTGGTACAACCCTAGTCAGGACGCATAAGGAATGATGGGACAGCAGTCACATGACAAACCAGGAAGTAGGATTCAAACCTGGGGGATAAGAGAAAACAGCAAATGAGGTCAATTAAACAAAAAAAAAACATCCAAGGAGGAATGGGAGCTAGAGTAGTTTACAGCACAACTCCTTTAATATGTAATTTTGATTATAAAAAAAAAAATATCTATGGAGAAGTTATGAAGTTATTAAGTCTTTCCTGTGCACCAGTAGTTTTTATAGTCTCCTTAAGATACTTATACATTTTCAGTAGTTGCTGCCCAAACTCTCGTTTAGCTGACAGATATTGTTCCCAACTCCTCCGTACACATGCATGTTTTGCGCGACTGAGCTTGCATGAGTTCATAGTGGGGAGTAACCTGCTGCCAGACACCTGACGACGGCCTTTCTCCCTTGGGAACAAAAGGATCGGGCATTGAAATTCAACATGCCCTATCCTTATTTCGCTTTAGGCCTCGGCACCGGCCACGTGCACCCCACATCACGAACGCAGACCCATTCACTTGAATGAGTCCGCCATCCGGAAAGTCCGGTGGTTTCTGTCATTGCCTCCGCACTGCAAAAAAAGTATTGCATGCACTACTTTTTTGCCGTGCGGACAGGCCACAAACCCATTCAACTTGAATGGGTCTAGATCCGTCTGTGGAATCCGCACGAATGTTCCCAGTGCATTGGGCAAATCCTTATAAATTTTTTATTTTTTTTAAATTTATTTATCTGTAATCTACTGTCATTGTAATGCCTTTACTTTGGAGTTTTTGTAATCTCTGTGCTGCTGTAACACTTTGAATTTCCCCACGGTGGGACTAATAAAGGATCATCTTATGCGGACATACGGAATTGGATAGCACACAGTATTCTATTTTGTGGTCCCATAGAAATGAATGGGTCTGCATCTGATCCACAAAACTGCGGAAAGGAAAATACGGTCGTGTGGATGGGCCCTTGAGATGATCAGTTGGTAAGGTATAAAGGTCTTGAAGGGAACTACAGTATGTTTATTGGAGTTGTGGAGGGAATTCACAGGCAGAGACTCCATGCTATGGTTTGCTATGAATGCCTGTGTGGCTTCATTAGAAATGTGTACTTTTTTTTATTTCATTGCAGTTCATGTGTGAAGAAGGCTCCGGAGACTATATCGTTCGTGTGGATGAACCTCAGTCTTGTACATATGTGATAACCATTCACACCACCCGTATCTGCAATCATCCATTTTTGCGTCCCCCTTCCAATGGCACACCACAGCCTATAAGATGCCATCCGGCTCTAAGCCCTGAGCAGTATGTAGAATATGTGAAAGCACAAGTGTGTAAGTATGGCAGTGTGGTATCTATTAATTGCACTTGAGGATATTTATCTATTTATATTTTATATGTAATATTGGCTATGAAAAGTATTGCATTCTCATTTACTCTGTGAAAGATGGATTTATCGGCACCTTGAGGAAGGAATTAAAGGGCATCTGTCAGCAGATTTGTACCTATGACACTGGCTGACCTGTTACATGTGCGCTTGGCAGCTGAAGGCGTCTGTGTTGGTCCCATATTCGTATGTGCCCGCATTGAAAAATTATGTTTTTTAATTTATGCAAATGAGCCTCTAGGAGCAACGGGGGCGTTGACTTTACTCCTAGAGGCTCTGCTCTCCGTGCAACTGTTGTACCCTCTCCACTTTGATTGACAGGACCAGGCGTGATGTTTTAACTGCCTGGCTCTGCCAAAGTGCAGAGGGCACGGCAGTTGCAGAGAGAGCAGAGCCTCTAGATGTTGCTCCTAGAGGCATTTTTTTTTTAAATTATTGCATTGCACTCATTTTATCTTACTGATACGACTGTGGCTTAAATAAGCGTTTGACCTTTTAGTAGTTTAGAGATTAGGTTTATTAGATGATCGGCACAAAGTAAAAAGTACAATTCTCACAGCGAGAAAAACAGTTAACCCTTTGCGACAGACCGGCTGAATATATTTGATAAAGACCAGTTGAAAAAAAAAAAGATTTTTAGCCCGAAATGAGTAAATTGCAATCATAAAAAATATTGCCTTGGAAGTTGTACGTAGCCTTTAAATTCCAGGAGTAATGTTAGTATTGCGCCATTTTCTGTTTCTATTGAACAGCCTTTCCATAACCTCCTCTGCCACACGCGTTCAGTCTTGCCTCCCTCTCTCTGCGGATGGACCCCTGGTGTAGTCTGGAAGCTGAAACTTCTTCTTTGCTTCTCAGAGGAGAAACTTAGCCTCTTAGGTCCCTTTCACACGGGCGAGTTTTCCGCGCGGGTGCAATGCGTGATGTGAACGCATAGCATCCGCACTGAATCCTGACCCATTCATTTCAATGGGTCTGTGTACATGAGCGTTTTTTTTCACGCATCACTTGTGCGTTGCGTGAAAATCGCAGCATGTTCTATATTCTGCGTTTTTCACGCAGCCCTGGCCCCATAGAAGTGAATGGGGCTGCGTGAAAAACGCATTGCATCCGCAAGCAAGTGCGGGTGCGTTGCGTTTTTCACTGATGGTTGCTAGGATATGTTGTTTGTAAACCTTCAGTTTTTTATCACGCGTGTGAAAAACGCATCAAAACGCATTGCACCCGCGCGGAAAAAACTGAACAACTGAACGCAATCGCAGGCAAAACTGAATGGCTTTGCCTGTGAAATCGCACAGTTTTCACTGAACGCATCCGCAACGCATCCGGACCTAATCCGGACACGCTCGTGTGAAAAGGGGCCTTAGATTGAGACCATGTTAGGGTACTTTCACACTTGCGTTGGTGTGGATCCGTCTGTTTATTTGCACAGGCGGATTCGCACCTATAATGCAAACGTTTGTATCCGTTCAGAACGGATCCGTTTGCATTAGTTAAAAGAAAAATGACAAAGTCCAAAACGGATCCGTTTTAAATTACATTGAAAGTCAATGGGGAACGGATCCGTTTTCAAATGCACCATATTGTGTCATTGAAAACAGATCCGTCCCCATGGACTTGCGTTGTAATTAAAAACGGATCGGTTAGGCTCCGCCTCTTCAGACGGACACCAAAATGCTGCATGCTGCGTTTTGTTGTCCGCCTCCAAAACAGAATAGAAGCGGACTGGAGCCGAACTGATGCATTCTGAACGGATCCTTTATCCATTCAGAATGCATTGGGGCTTAACTGATCCGTTTTGGACTGTTTGTGAGAGCCCTGAAACGGATCTCGCAAACGGAATCCAAAACGCTAGTGTGAAAGTACCCTTACTGTAATTATCCGTACCTGGCATCTCCTCTGAGAAGGAAAGAAGAAGCAGCAGTAATCAGCCTAGGAGCCTTGTAAAGTGATCAAAAAGTCATACAAACTCCCAAATGTTATCAATAAAAACTACAGATCATCCTGAAAAAATTAGCTCCATAGACATAACTATAAACAAGTTTACTGCGGTCATAATATGGCGAAGAAAAGAAAAAATAAACTTTTTTCCAAAGTTTTTTATTTTTTATCTTTTTCACTGCTAAAACAATAAAAACTATATAAATGTGGTATCGCCGTAATCGTACTGACCCGGAGAATGAAGGTAACAGGTCTGTTTAACCGCATAGGGAATGGTGTGAAAACCCATAACTGTGGCAGAATTATTTATATTTTTTTTCTGTTTTACTCCATTTGGAATTTTTTTCAGCTTTCCACTAGGCCTGCACAATATATCGCGAAAGCAATCGCAATTAATCGCCATATCGCAATCGCAATTTGCCGACCCAAAAATGCTGCAATTATATTACCGTATTTTTCGCTTTATAAGACACACTTTTTCCCCCCAAAAGTGTGTCTTATAAAGCGATGGTTGACTTTCTAAGTGACACTGACACTGTATCTCCGGCCGCTATGCTGCACAGCGCGCCCGGCGATACATAAGTTACAGTGCGGGGAGGGAGGAGGGGCTGGTGGAAAGTCGCTATTTTAATGAATACATGTTCCTATATTTATTTTATTTATCTGTTCTGTGCAGCGCTATTAAGAAAATGGCAAGTTTTGTATTTTGTGCTTTTGCACTAATGCAAATATGTATTTTATTTTGAAAAACGCTGCGCATTTCAGTTCTTGAGTTCAGCATAACTGCATTTCACATTATCAGTCATCTGTGTGCGCTTTTACCTCGAAAATCCAAGCAGATAGACCTCTAGCACAATTCCCTTAAAATATCGCATCGCATATCGTTATCGCAATTTTTTGGGCCCTAATCTCAATCACACAAAATTCCCATATTGTGCAGCCCTACTTTCCACTACATTGTATGCAATAGTGTATGGTGCAATTTAGAGTACTTGTCCCTCCAAAAACAAGCTCGCCCCCAGTGCCCAGCTGCCCCGCAGTGAACTAAAATACTTACCTTTCCTGTAGTGGCACTGCCAACACTCCAGAGATCTTCCATTTTTTTTTTTGTCGAGTTAATCGATTAATTCGAGTAATCGTTTCAGACCTATTTCCGACGTTGATTTCAAAATACGTACTGTTAAGAACCCACTTTCTTTACAGATGACACAAAGCGTATAGTGGAGGAACTTTCTGAAGAATTGAAGACCCTTGATCGTAAAACATTGCCACTCGAAAGTGCAGGTTCTTCAGATCAAAGAGAACCTCTGGAGACTACAGAAGCCATAGATGAGAATCAGCAAGAGGAGAGTGGTAGGTGGCATCTCTGTGTGCTAAGATACAGATCACTATTTGAACTTAGAGGACCTTTCACTGGTCCAAAGTTTGTTAGCGAAAGGTATGTACATGCAGAGCGGCACCCAGGAATGTCCCTGCACTTACTTGTATCTCTGGGTGCCGCTCCGTTCGCCTGCTGTAGCCCCCGGTACAGGCTCACGTGCTGAGGCTAATTTTGCCTTGGGCGGAGACATCCTCTTTTGCCCTGGGCGGAGACTTCTCCCCCTGGCTAATCACAGCGCTCAGCTCATATCCTGGGAGGTTGCAGGATATGAGCTGAGCGCTGCGATTGGCCAGCGCTCCAGCCTGGGAGAAGGAGATGCCCAGGGCAAAAGAGGATGTCTCCGCCCAAGGCAAAATTAGCCTCAGCACGTGCGCCTGTACCGGGGGCTACAGCAGGCGAACAGAGCGGCACCCAAGGATACAAGTAAGTACAGGGACATCCCTGGGTGCCGCTCTGCATGTACATACCTTTTACTAACAAACTGTGGACCAGTGAAAGGTCCTCTTTAACATAACATTCAGCAAAGTATGTGGGGTGGGGGGTGGGGGGGGGGCATTTTTTAAGACCGGTCTTAATAGCCCCTTTAGCTGGTGGTGGATCTCTTACATAACTCAGCCATATCCACCTGCTAGCCTATTCCCTTCCCCGCCACATCCACTTTTTTTAGACCTGGCATGAGTTGCAGATTGCAGTGCAAATAACCTTTGTGCCGCAATCTGCGTCAGAAATGCACCGAATATAGGCGTATTTCTGATTGTAAATGACTTCCTTGATGTTTTGATGTGTATTTATAGGGAATTTGTCATCAGAAAATAACCTGCTGTTTAAATCACTTTTTGTATGTTTAACATATTTTTAAAGAATTTTTGATGTTTTTAATTTTCTATGTATTCCATATATTTGAACAAAAAAGATAAAATCCTGCAGTTTTTGCACTGGCCACTATGTCTAATAATTGGAGCCACTTCTTGGTTTAGGCTACTTCACATCTGTGTTTTGCTGCACTAAAACCATTGTAAGTCAGTGGGTGCCGGATGCGTTTTCTTTTGTGTTCGAGAACACGGATCGGACACCATTGACTTACATTGTGTGTCATGCTGGATCCATCTTGATCAGTATCCCATAATGCACTCAGAAACACTGCTTGCAGCGGTTATCTGTCCTGTATGGGAACACAACCAAACGGAACGGAATACATTCTGGTGCACCTCCTTCAGTTCAGTTTTGTCCCCATTGACCATAAATTGGGACAAAACTGAAGTGTTTTCCTCTGGTTTTGAGATCCATTGAGCTAAACTATGAGAGGGCACCAGCAGTGGCTTCCAGCGATGTCTGTCCGGACAATGGTCCAGTTTTGATCCGCACCACGTTGCGACCACGGACGCCACAACACCAGCAGGCGGCATGACCAAGAATTTCAACAGCACCCCTTGCTATCAGACTAAGCCCCCTTTGCACTACGCCCCACTAACAGCAACAGTGGCAACCATTCAGTACTGCGCCATGTGAACAGATGTCAAAAGCTCACCTTTCCATGTGGTCTCGGGTACTACAACGAAGAACAAGTAGGAGTTTATTAACTCTTTATACAGTCTACTGCTAATTAAATACACCTTGGCCGAATGAGAGGTGTGCTGATACCATGTTCACATAGTGATGTACTTTGTGGTTGCTCCTTTTGCTGTGGTGCTGTACCTGTAGGTTGGTGGGGCCCAGTGCCACTGGGGCTTAATCTGACAGCAGGGGGACTGCTGCGTCACTCCGCCTGCTGGTGCAGTGCTGTGGCGTCTGTGGTCGCCATGTGGTGCTGCGCCTAATTAGAGTAGGTACCGACCTTGCTGTGGTAAGTGCAGTATGTTGATTATGAGTTGTATACTATTAATTACGCTGAGAACCGATGTTCAATGTACTGAGAAGCAATGATGGATTATTGCAGGGCCTGTGGATATGCCACCCATGCTTTTCTCTTTTTGCTCTTTTTTTTTTTTTTTTTTTTTTTTTTTGTGAATGTAGAATATATTTCTTGGAACACTTCCTTTAACCCCTCCAGGACCTAGGACGAGAATGTTCGTCCTAACTTGTGGCTACTTAATGCACTAGGACGAGCATTCTCAACCCTAGGGTTAATGCGCTTCCCCACACGCGCTGCCGCGATTAGCAGCAGGGGCCCGGCTGATACTGACAGCCGGACCCCTGCTGTATCCGCCAGCATTGGTGAAAACGCTGATGCCGGCGGATTAAACCCCTGTATGCCGTGGTCGCGCTGTCCAGCCAGCAAAGGAAGCAACATGGACAATCACAATACATTAGGAAGTGCCTTGTATTAACTTCCTCTACATGATAAATGCAACTTACTGAAGTGAGAGAACCCCTGTAATCTTACTAGGCGTATTGGTGCATTGTATAAATTGCTCTCCTCTAACAGAGTTCATATAGTCTTGTGTTATTTTCAGGATCTGAATCTCCTCTACAGACTGAGAACAGTGAAGATGAAACATCTGTGAATCTAGAGCAGGAAAAGACCGAGATGGATCTCTGGAATAAAATAGTCCAACCACAAGGCACAGAAACACAGGCTTCAGATACTGATCCTACGGTAAGCCTGGGTGGACTCAGAGGAGATGTATTACGCCTTGTCCAGAATACGAGGGCAGATTTACTAATCCTAGTGCAGATTTATGTAGGCTGTCTAGACATTTACCAAGTTTATGACAGTGGTTCATGGATAATAAATTTGGAGGGCTAGACACTTCTACCTTTTATACCAACCAATGGTTGGCTTAGTTATGCCAGAATTGCGGTGCAATTTTGGTGCAAAATGTCTTTTATTAGACCATGCCCCTTTTCTACAAAACCTGATTCATTTTTGGATGGAGCAAGTACTTGTAATTACACTGCCGCGCCGCTGCAAGGGAGGCAGCGCGCAGTGTAAGGAAGAGGAAGTAGCGCTCACATGGAATGCTGCCTCCTCTCCAAACAGCTGATTGGCGGGATGCTGGGTATCAGACCCGCGCCAGTCGGACATTGATGACCTATCCTGAGGATAAGTAATCAATATAAACTGCCTGCACAACCCCTTTAAGTACATCACTGACTTCCCAGCTAATATAGTGTACTATTGACACTACATCCCTACAGCTCAGTATTGGGGATAAAAAGTAGAGATGAGCAAATCAAATCCAACAGAATTCGATCGGAATTTCAGGATAAATTTGATTCGCCACAAAGCCGAATTTCCTCGTGCTTTGTGGTAGCGAATTGATTTAACCTGAAATAGTGTAAAAAAACAAACAAAAAAAAAATCATACTTGCCTCCTCCATTTTGCTCACAACGGGCCGGCCGCTGCCATCTTGATTTGAAGATCTCAGCCGAAATCCCATGCGCGGTGACGTGTGACGTCCTCTCGGGCCGCTCAAGATTTCGCTCCAGATCTTCAAGCAAAATGACAGCGGCAAGCTCGTTGCGAGTAAATGGAGGAGTGAAGTATGATTTTATTTTTCTGTTAATTTTACACAGTTTTTTAACTCTCAGATGTCGCGATCATGTATGAAAGCGGCATCTGAGGGGTACAATGATGGGGAGCGGTGCAATAATTGCACCCGCTAATTTGAAGAAAAAAAAAATGCGCTTCATGACTAATTTGTCACGAATGTGTGTATGTATATATAAATGTCTGGTCATCTAGACGTCTGTCTGTTCTTTATGCGCGAATAAACGACTAGACCGATCTTCACCAAATTTTGGCACACAGGTACATCAGGTGCCCGGGAAGGTTTTAGAGCAGGTCTCGGCTCTCTAGGACGTACCTTTCCTGAGATATTCCCAAAAAATTACCTGCATTAGCCAATACAAGCCTGCAGGTGTTTCTCTTCATCTGCCTATTGCCATACACACACGGTCACATGTCCCTTATCAGCCAATAGACGCTCGCAGGTCCTACTCCAGGTTTCCTTAACAACTGATCACAGGTTTTAGCAGTTCGCAGGTCCTTAAATATTCAGTCATCTGACGTATATCAGCCAATATAAGTTCACATTTAATTTACCAGGTTTTCACACAGGATAGGATTAGATACACAGCTCAGCAGACAGTATCACACAGGATAGGATATTAGATACACAGCTCAGCAGACAGTATCACACAGGATAGGATATTAGATACACAGCTCAGCAGACAGTATCACACAGGATAGGATATTAGATACACAGCTCAGCAGACAGTGTCACACAGGATAGGATATTAGATACACAGCTCAGCAGACAGTATCACACAGGATAGGATATTAGATGCATATCTCAGAAGACAGTATCACACAGGATAGGATATTAGATACACAGCTCAGCAGACTGTATCACACAGGATAGGATATTAGATGCACAGCTCAGCAGACAGTATCACACAGGATAGGATATTAGATACACAGCTCAGCAGACTGTATCACACAGGATAGGATATTAGATACACAGCTCAGCAGACAGTATCACACAGGATAGGATATTAGATGCACAGCTCAGCAGACAGTATCACACAGGATAGGATATTAGATACACAGCTCAGCAGACAGTATCACACAGGATAGGATATTAGATGCACAGCTCAGCAGACAGTATCACACAGGATAGGATATTAGATACACAGCTCAGCAGACAGTATCACACAGGATAGGATATTAGATATACAGCTCAGCAGACAGTATCACACAGGATAGGATATTAGATACACAGCTCAGCAGACAGTATCACACAGGATAGGATATTAGATACACAGCTCAGCAGACAGTATCACACAGGATAGGATATTGGATACACAGCTCAGCAGACAGTGTCACACAGGATAGGATATTAGATACACAGCTCAGCAGACAGTATCACACAGGATAGGATATTAGATATACAGCTCAGCAGACAGTATCACACAGGATAGGATATTAGATACACAGCTCAGCAGACAGTATCACACAGGATAGGATATTAGATACACAGCTCAGCAGACAGTATCACACAGGATAGGATATTAGATACACAGCTCAGCAGACAGTATCACACAGGATAGGATATTAGATACACAGCTCAGCAGACAGTATCACACAGGATAGGATATTAGATGCACAGCTCAGAAGACAGTATCACACAGGATAGGATATTAGATGCATAGCTCAGCAGACAGTATCACACAGGATAGGATATTAGATACACAGCTCAGCAGACAGTATCACACAGGATAGGATATTAGATACACAGCTCAGCAGACAGTATCACACAGGATAGGATATTAGATGCATAGCTCAGCAGACAGTATCACACAGGATAGGATATTAGATACACAGCTCAGCAGACAGTATCACACAGGATAGGATATTAGATACACAGTGGGGCGGGGTGCTGTAGAAGTCACTGTTATGGGGGATACTGTTGATATCTTTTAACGACACACAGAAATTTCAAATGAAATAGACGAAATCTACCCGTGCAAAGCTGGGTCCTTCTGCTAGTCTCTATCACAGGGTGTTGAGAAAGACCTGTCATCTGTCCTTCCTTCTAATTTTTTTTAGTATCCCCATGAGATAATTCTGGGGCGTCTGACAAATCAGATCTGACAGTGCTAGTGTGTGGGGACACATCCCTTTGCAAAGCAAAATGATAAAACCTAGTTGTCGGTCAATTCATTAATCTCCAAGAGGAATAACTGAGGAATGGCACAATGTGGTGTTCTTAAAAAAAAAGATGCCCCTGAATTCGTCTCATGGGAGTATGTACTAAAAGAATTGTATCAGGAGAGTGGACAGGTCCTCTTTAACGCTACTTAAAAGTCATATGAATATGTAATAGGTTTAAATAGGACCTAAACCTTTGCTAAAACCATGAAAGTGCAGCGGTGCTTCCCAGAATGCTCTGCACCTTTAGCTTTCAATGGCTCTGCTCGACTTTGCATCAGCAGATTGTGCTGTCTAAAAAGGGACCTACTGGCCAGAAACCATGATTCACTGTGGGGATGAGTGATTGCAGTTGCGATCCCTCGTCCCCTTAGGTTCTGGTTACATGGCGTCATGTGTCGCAGCAATGTCGTGACGTTTTGTTTAATGATAGTCAATGGTGTTGACATCCAACATGCTACAACTGCGATGCGCAGCTGACTATCATTACAAACAAGAATTCATTGCAACAACAATTTGTGCATTTATAATGTTACTGTAGCGACCTCCTGTCCTCTCTTGGCATATCTGCGGCTTTAAGCCACAGGTCCACGATCCTTAGCGCTACCTCCCATTAAAATGATTGGGAGACAGAAGGGACGCGGCCTCGGCAGGTTTTTGGCGAAACTTCAGAGCAGCTGTCCATGCCAAAATTGTTGTAAAATCTATTGTGTGAACGTCTCAATACAGCAAAAGTGATTGCTACATAGAAGAGCAGCTCTCACCTCTGACCAGGCAATTATTGAAAATGACTGGATTGTTCTTATATTTGCCTATTCAGTCGGCTGATGTAAAAGTTCCATGTAATAGTTTCAGCTGGCAGCAACTTTGGGTCTCAATCCATTGTACATCTAGAGATAACATCTAGAAATAGGAATAATTTGTACATGATTTAAATTGAATGTACGATGCATGTGTGTAATCTGATAATCATTGCCTCTGATAATCATCAATAGAAATCCAGTTATGTATGCTTTTATTACCTCTTTCTAGGAAGAAACATTCCCCAGTCTGAGCACTCCAGATGGAAGAACAGAAGGTTTGTGCTTGTTTAAACACTTTTTTTTCCCCAAGTACCACTTTTTATACAGGCTCTTATAATGAAAATTTCCAATTTTATTTGGACTTTCCTTTCCTGCTGTTGACCTGTGGCACCCGTTTTGTCTCCTTAAAGGGAACCGGTCATCAACTTTATGCTGCCCATACTAACGGCAGCATAATGTAGAGACGGGGGAGTGGATTTCAGCGGTCTGTCATTTAAAAGTTAAAAGTAAGTGGTTGCCGAGAACCAACATCACAATCATTGCAGACTGGGCCTGGAAAAAGAGTCACGGCCACCTGAGAAGAGTCCTGGGTATTCATAATCTCCTGCTCTCCCCAGCCATCTGCTGATGACTGACAGGCTTCTACCTAGTTTTCTCCCTTTCTCTCTAGGAGAGAACTGCCAATCATCAGCAGATGGGTGAGAATGCAGGAGATTATGAATAGCCATGACTGTTCTCAGGTAGATTTGACTCTTTTCAGGGCCTGGGCTGCAATGATTATGATGCTGGTTCTCGGCAATCTCTTAGTTTTAGCTCAAGAGTGACACCCCACTGAAATCATCATTTCTGTCACTATTTTATGCTGTCCTCAGTGAGGTCCGCATAAAGTTGAAGACTGGTTCCCCTATAAGGGAACCTGTCACCTCAAACAGCGGTCCTAAACCACCGGCAGGACCTTCAAGACTACAGCAGTCGGATTCTGATCAAGTATATCTTACTAAATTCCGGTGCGGCAGTAGTAAGAAAATCGATGTTTAATCCACTGCTGGCGCGATTCTCTGCCCAGGCTTGAAGTCAAGGGGGCAGCGGCCTTCTTGCTTCAAGTCTCGGTAACCACGCCCCATTCCCGCCCCCTTCGCTGTGACTGACAGCTGGCTGTTCTGAGAAGCCAGCTGGCTGTCGGGCATAAGCGCTGTGCACCTTCGGAGCTAATTTTTGTTTATAATAACATTTTACTCATTTTTGGATAAATAACTTTTTTTCCAATTGGCTTTTATTTAAAATATTGACTAGTTAACGTTTTTTTTTTAGCTGTGTGACTGGTACTTTCACTTTGTGCGGGTCATCTAATAAACCTTATCGGTAAACTAGTAAGAGGGCATAAAAATGTATTTAAGCCACATTCTTATCAGTAAGATAAGAACTGAGCTATAATGAGTGTTTAGTAGGTCAGAGAACAGAGATAAGGAGCCCATCAGCTCCCCAACTGACTGAAAAGAGATAAAATCCAGAGGCTGCTACTAGAGCAACTCAGCGCTTTACAGAAAAAAAGCCTCAATATTTTTAATAAAGACCAATTGAAAAAATGATATTTAGCTTAAAAAAGTACAATGCAATAATAAAAAAGCCCCCAAAGGTTTACATAGCCTTTAATGTAGATTCTAACAGATATGTAATACACCTACATACATTAGCCCTAATTATTCAGATTTTAATAGTTATTTGTCCCAGCCGTTTTGTTTGCCCCATCCTCCACCTCCGGTTGTAGGTGGTGACCCTAAGGCCCCTTTCACACGAGCGAGTTTTCCGCGTGGGTGCAATGGGTCACATGAACGCATAGCACCCGCACTGAAACCTGACCCATTTTCACTCGTCAGTTCTGCGTTGCATGAAAATCGCAGCATGTTCTATATTCTGTGTTTTTCACGCAGCCCTAGCCCCATGGGGCTTCAGTGAAAAATGCATTGCATCCGCAAGCAGGTGCGGATGCGATGCGTTTTTCACTGATGGTTGCTAGGAGATGTTTGTAAACCTTCAGTATTTTTATCACGCGAGTGAAAAACCCCTTAAAAACGCATTGCACCAGTGCGGAAAAAACTGAACGCAATCGCAGACAAAACTGATTGAACTTGCTGGCAAAATGGTGCGAGTTTCACTGAACGCACCCTGAGCTGATCCGTACCGTTCGTGTGAAAAAGGCCGAACAGATTGCTTCTTATTGCTGGGCTTCTAAACAAGCATTATTTTAACTCCTGAAATCTACAATGGTTCATCCATCCCTGATGATTTTATGGTTGATTTTTGCACCTTAGGTTCATCCAGAACGCTTCGCTATAGAATAATTAGGAATCCAGAAGACCTGGTGAAGTTTATCGCAGACTTGAAGAAAACTCCTAAAAAGGTACTGGATGGCATACTTGATACTGCTTTAGTTAGTATTGGTGCGCTTGCTGTGAATTCCGTACTATGAGCTGCTGGGCGTCCGACACCCGGGTCCCCCGCCGATCACCTTTAGTGAAGTTCCTGTGAGCGCTGCGGCCTTCTCCGTGCTCACCAAGCACAGCACCGTACATTGTGTAGCAGTTGTGCTTGGTATCTCGCCTCAGACCCATTCACTTCTATAGGGCAGAGCCCCACCTAGGCCATGGGACCGATAAACGGTCAGGGCTCAGGGATAGTTGCGAGCACCCCTGCCTTCTCAAACAACTGATCGGCGGGGGTCAAAGATGTTGGATAGCTCATCAGTGTAGAACTCCTGGAAAACCCCTTTATAAGCTGCCCATACACATCAGATGGTGGTCGTCCGAGCATACGTGTTGACCTGATAGAGTGAGACCTAGGCCCTGTAAGAAGTTTCTACCAGTGGATCAGGCATAAAAGTTACTAGTGACTGAGTAAGTGGCCTCCATGGATTCCCAGATTACTTCGTTTTTATGAACGGATTTCTTTCCATTCAGAACAACAACACAAGTGTGAATGTAGCCTAACCTCTGCCTTCTAGCAGGGTAAGCATGATGGCGGACAGGATATATGATCGTAGCTCCAGTGCCAGTCTCCAATCCTGGACACTACTCTTGCATTTTGATGGACTTAATTTCAGGTGATTTAGAAAGTTTTTAGCTGTTGGTTTAAGAGGTTTGATATTCTTGCAGGATGATAAAAGTGATGCTGAGAATAAAGAATTACACAGTGGAGAGGATTCAAACTCTGTGCCTGATGTACAGGATCCTGAAGATGAAGATGAACAGGCCCTCATGCAGGAGTTTGAGAAGGAATTGGAAAATATTCTGCTTCCCAAGTCTGATGTCTCCCAGATAAAGGAAAATGTGAAAACGGAAATTGAGAAGGAATTTGGCAACATTATTGATGAGGTGAGCCCCTCACTTTTGATCTTTCAGCTATGGGAGATGTAAAGAAGCTGGAGGTCATATACAGTGTCTGGGGGACAGCTTGTACAATTCTCTTCTATTAACCAAAATGACACATAAGTTCCATGTCAAAGAATACCGAGGACTTAGTTAAGACCTGGCTGTATTCATGAGAGGAACACTCCTCCTACCTCTTCTGCCTACAAAACAGCTGACAGTGCTATATAGGTGACTTATAGTCTTACACTTTCTTTGCTCCAGAACCACCATCCCACCTTACCTCTGCAGCAGCCATGTCGTCATGGCCTCAGCAGTATATTTGAGCCAGTGATTGGCAGCAGCGGTCATGTACAGTATATGGGCACGTCTCCACTGCAGTCATTAAAACAAAGGCCGGCTGGGAGGGTCGGATTGGTGGTGCTGGAACGGAGAGGGTTTGAAACTGTTAGTACACATTTTAAACAGGGGGAAAGTTGAATGAAAGCCGACAAACCCACAATAATCAACTGTTCAGTCTGCTGCTGCTATTCTGGTGGTTCCCCCCACGTCCACAGCAGTCACACCGGATGTATGTTTAGGCTACTTTCACCTTTCACACTTGCGTTAGGTGCGGATCCATCTGGAATTTGCACAGATGGATCCGCACCTATAATGCAAACGTTTGTATCCGTTCAGAATGGATCCGTTTGCATTAGCTTTTTAAAAAAATGTCAGTCAAAACGGATCCGTTTTGACTTACATTGAAAGTCAATGTGGGATGGATCCGTTTTCAAATGCACCATATTGTGTCATTGAAAACGGATCTGTTTTGACTTACATTGTGTGTCAGGACGGATCCGTTCGGCTCCGCATCGTCAGACGGACACCAAAACGCCGAACACCAAAACGGATCCTTATCCATTCCGAATACATTGAGGCTTAATTGATCCGTTTTGGACAGTTTGTGGAATCCAAAACGCAGGTGTGAAAGTAGCCTAAGTCATCGCTACCGGGAAGTAAGCAGTGGGCATCACTAAGGCCAAGTTCACATCACTGTTTAGCTTTCTGTTCCTCTGATCCGTCAGAAAAACCCCAAAAATATGCAGTACTTTTTCTCTTGTCAAAAACAACTGATTTCTGACTGAACTGATCATAATTTGCAGTATGATTAAAAAAAAAAACAGATCAGTCATTTTAAGGGCTGACTAATTATAACTGATGCTCAAAATAACAAATGTTTTTTTTAGTTCCCCCCCCCCCTCTTCTTTATCAACTTTTAGATTAATCAGTAAACCCTCCTGCTCTCCCTCTCCCTCCACTCTTCAGTACATCATCTAGTGTTGTCAGTGGTATGGAGGGAAGTATAAATTGTAAAACTAATGACAGCTTCTCTACGTTAACATCCCTAATACATTATCCCGGGTATCTCCAAAGCGGGGTCATGCTTACAGCATTTGTGCCTAGAGCCAGGCTTACTCCTTTATTCTTGTGCTTCCACACATCCACTAGGTGGCCCTAGTAGACCTCATTTAGGATTGGAACATTCGCTGGGCCACATGTTTCGAACAGTCTAAGAAAGCGACCTTGTTGACCAACTGCGTGCTTCTGATATTGTGTAGAAGAGTTAAGTGACTTTTTCTTTGTCACATTGTCATTTTTTTTCTGGCTGCACTGTTTTTGCTCCTTAATTTCATGACAGAAGATGGTTGCGCTGCAGTTTTTAATTCTGCTGTGCCAAATCCGTTATGTGGATATAGGCTTATAGTCAATATGGAGAGAACAGCAGCTAGTCGCTGTGCTATATTCTCCAGTCCTCTTCCAAGCATCTGTTTTGTAGCGTAGTCTCCTTAAGGGACTAGTAAATGGTTAAAGATTAAACAAGAAATCTCCCATGTTTAAAAAAAAAAAAAAAAAAGCACTTTTTTTCCCATTGAAAACACATTTTATTGGAAAAAATGGCAAAAAAAAATCCCCACCACATATTTATTATCACTGTATAAGGACCTGCACTATTCAGTTATGTCACTTATACCATATGATTAACGCCGTAAAGGAAAAATCGCCTAAAAAAAGCGATCAAAAACCCCAAAATGATACCAATGAAAACTACAAGTCCTCCTGCAAAAATCAAGCCCTAACATAGCTCCGTAGAATGAAAAGTAAAACAATTTTGGAATGAGTGAGGTAAACAAATTTTCCTTTTTTTTTTTTCCTTTTTTTTTTTTTTGTGTGGTACTGACCCCTACATAAAGTTATAATGTTATGTATGCAGAAAAGGGAATGCTGCAAAATATAACACAAAAACTTATTGGCAGTATTTTCTTTTTATCCTCCCAAAAAAAAAGTGTAGCCCAATTCACACAACATGTTTGATCTGCATCCAATCCACATTTTTTGCGGATTGGATGCGGACCCATTGATTTCAATGGATGTCCATTTCGGAGTCCTGCAAAAAAGATAGAACATGTCCTATTCTTGCCTGTTGTTGTTTTTTTTTTTTTCTTTTTTTTAACAAGAATTGGCATTGTTACAATAGGTCCAGTTCAACATGGGCGTCATCCTTATTTTTTGCGTACCGCAAAATACATACAGTCGTGTGAAAGCAACCTTAATAAAAGTTATATATATATATATATATATATATATACCGTATTTTTCGCCATATAAGACGCACTTTTTTTCCCCCAATGGCAGTACGTCTTATAGGGTGAATACTACCATTTTCCTATAGCTAAAGCCGATACATCGCACAGCCTGCGATGTATCAGCATGGAAGGAGGAGGGGGCGGAGTCTGGCAACACGTGGCGGGCGGCCCGCCGCTCACAGCGTGACTGCTTTCATACCATTTATAGTCTTTAATCATGTCCCCTTATTCCCTATAAGCCCAGTACAGTAGCGCTCTGCTAACCTGCTATACCGATCCTCTAGCAGGCAGAGCGGTGCGCCGGCAGGCTGCTGTGTAACGTCCTCACTGACGTCATCTGCCTGCTCCTCCTGCTTCATTCATAAAGTGAAAGGAGCAGGCAGATGACGTCAGTGAGGACGTTACACAGCAGCCTGCCGCCGCACCGCTCTGCCTGCTAGAGGATCGGTATAGCAGGTTAGCAGAGCGCTACTGTATTGGGCTTATAGGGAATAAGGGGACATGATTAAAGACATTAGTAAGAGAATTATAAATGGTATGAAAGCAGTCACGCTGTTAGCGGCGGGCCGTCCGCCGTGTGTTGCCAGGCTCCGCCCCCTAAGCAGTCACTATGGGCCAGATGTTTTAAAAAAGGGGGCATCTTTGGATGGCAATGTACCTGTGGATGACACTGTAATTGGAGTGATCTGTGGATGACACATAGCATAAGATGCTATATATGCACGACTGCATCCATTGAACTGACATTCTAAAATAACACAACGTGGCAGGGCTCACGACTTGATATTAGCGTACAGGATTTAACGTTTCATTCCCAAACAGGTTTCCAGGAGGCTGCTGAGAAGCTCGCGCTAATTTCATTGCAATTTTAAATATGTTCTAAATTAAAGGGATCTGTCCTAAAAGATTATCTTTGAATGACTATTCACCCTATTAGGGCTCATGCACACGACAGGATTTTCTTTCCGTTTCATTTTTTGTGCGGCTCGTATGCAAAACCATTCACTTCAATGGGGCTGTAGAAAATACTCAGTGTACATTCCGTTTGTCTGCATGGCCGTTCCGCAAAAAAAAAAAGTAGTGCATGTTCTATTATTGTCCGCAAATCACGATCCGAGGCCTCATTCAAATCAATGGGTCCGCAAAAAAAATACGGAACGCACACAGAACACCGTATTTTGGGATCCGTACTGTAGAAATTCTATGCCAAGCCCATATTGCTCATGTGTTTGGTGATTAATAAGTTACTTTTTCCGTTTCCGATCTGCAAAAAACTGTTAAAAAACGGAAACAGTATGGATATGTTTTGTGCACGGAATGGAAGAAGCCTTAAATCAGAGAAAAAAAATACTTGGATGCGGAACAACGGATCCGTTAAAAAAAACGAACCGCAAAACAACGGTCGTGAGCATGAGCCCTTAGACAAAGCCTTTAAAGTGAACCTGTCATGTTGAACGTAATGGGGCACTAGTCCTTTAGCTTAATTTATGTCTAGACCTGCGCCAAATCTAACACAGTGGCTCAGGCAGGATGATAAATGTGATGCGTTGGTGCATTTTTGGGCTACTGCACATGGGTGCTAGATTTCAAACTGAATTTCCGTGCAGATTTCTCATGTGCTATTTGCGGATTTTGTTGCAGATTTTGTTGCAGTTTTTCCCCAAATGCAAAAGGTGAAATCGGCACAAACAGTTGACATGCGGCGTATTTCAAAATCCACACGGCAGATCAATTTCCAGATAGTAAAACATACATATAGCTCAGTAGGTATGCAAAATTTTTAATTACATGCAATTACAAAAGTATTCAGATCCAGGTGCTGGTTTCAAAACTGTAGAATATTTTTCATA
Organism: Bufotes viridis; assembly: GCA_033119425.1. Lineage (NCBI taxonomy): Eukaryota > Metazoa > Chordata > Amphibia > Anura > Bufonidae > Bufotes > Bufotes viridis. Next base: position 424,227,820 of record CM065591.1, read on the forward strand.
ACCCCTTTAAAATGTAGGTGCATTCACACCAGCAAATGGGGGTCAGTGTCAGATCTTCCAGCATGTGAGAACAGGAGGAGAATAGTGGAGAAATAGTATAACTTTTAATGCTTAGCGGGACCACCAAGTCCAGTTGGTGGTCCCGCTTATACATGGAAGGTCAGGGGTGGACTGGGAACTTAAAGCAGCCCTGGGAAAAAAACTAAAGTGGCCCCCATGTTGTAGGTGGGCAACACAAGTAGATGTGGCCAAAACAAGTAAGCGAGGTCAGCAATACCATAGTGCAACACAATACCTCCTCAGAAGCTCTCCCTCTGTGGCAGCCATTATTAGCTGTCCCATTCTGTCCTCCTTAGGGGGTCAGATTTGGGACACGGCACCAAGCCAGGTCTAACTTCAGCATGCAGCCTGGATTTCCCCAAATAATTTCCCCTATAGTGCCCCCAGTAGTATGATCCCCAAGTGCTCCAGAAAAAAACAAAAACCTAAGTCCTGCTCCAAGTTGCTGCCTCTTATGCAGCCTACAGGCGTCTTCCCCCTGTGGCCTGAGATGCCTGTGTCTCTGCACCGTTTGTACACTGCCTCATATAGTGGCCTATGGGGGTGAACAGCAGGGCATACTTAAGTACCTGGCCAGGGGCTTCCATGCACCGCTGCAGTATTGAACTGTATCATCTGAGGATTGCAATACAATTGAATATAGGAGGGCTCCCGGCAAGGTACAGAAGTACCTGATGCTCCCCGTGTTAATTACCACTGAGAGCATCAGATCATTATGTACCTGGCCAACGGTAATGAGGAGGGATCGGCTGGCCCCTGGGCATTGGGCACTGGGAAAATTCTCTGTAGGGCTCTGGGGAAGGCTGTTAATCATGGATTAGGGCCAACTACAGGACTCCTAAACATAGAGCAGAGATCTCCGTGAATAGAACACAAGTTGGTGAATCTGCTCACCACCTCCTTCTCTATACCACACCACCCAGAGATAGGTCTGAGTGCAGAACGTGACAGGTTGCCATTCAGATAATGGGTGATTTATCAATGCTTATTGTTGCTGCTGACTGTAAATGAACTCGGCATGATGATGATTCACACAAGAATTTATACTTGTCCACCAGTAGTTGGGACAGGTACCAAGAAATCACATAGCTGCAGGACCACATGTTCTTTCTGTTGGTTACATACAGCAGGTAACCCTCTATACGTTTTCTTGTGCCAGCGATCTATTCTCTGGCAGAGAAGGAATATGTCTTTCATGATGTTATGCTCATTTGGAAACTATTCAATGTTGTAGGCTCAGGAAGAGTTGGAGTCTGAAGGGTTGAAGGGCGAGTTTGATAGAAAACAAGCCTCAAAATCACTTGCCACAACATTGAACAAGTTAATTGATAAACTGGACAATGCTGCCGTGGAGAAAGAAGAGGAAACACCGGCTGAGAGCAACGAGGTTACGACAGACGACAGTAATCCTGCTGCCAAAGTTCCAACTGGTAGGTTATATAATGCATGTAAGGACTGTAACTGTACCAAGTCGTATTAGAAATGGATACATTTTTTGAAATTCGTTTTGGGTCCGATTTTACAAAAATTTTTAACATTTTTTTTTTTTAATTCAGACCCAAATCGATTCTAGCCAAATCAAATATGCTCCAATTGCCCTAAAAATTTGATCTCCTAGGTCTTAGACTGGAGAGGAGGAACTAATATGCCACTTTGGGTTCCTGGGAAATATATGTGTTGTCTGGAGGTACCCTTTCTCCTAATGATGAGAGCCTAGTATGCGTAGAATGAATGTGGATTTTTGCAGCCTAGGAAATGCTCCTCTGGGTTTCTGGGAAAGATATTCAAATTAGCCTTCCTTCAAAAAAAAAAAAAAAAAAAAGACAGCTAAGCCTATCTGATGCCAGCAGCTGTAAGATGTGCTAATTTTCATATATTTTTCCTAGCAACCCTACTCCTCATGTGTACTCTGCACTCTTCAGAAGAAGAAATACCACTCCAACCAAGGCCTCTCAGGCAGCTAAGCAAATTTTAATTGCTCAACTCTGTTAAAGGGTATTTACCCAGAAAGTGCTGGGTTCCTTTTATGAGACACTCAGTTTTCCATTCCTTTTGGAAAGGAGACTGGCTTGCATGTTTCTTTTCCAGAAAAGCATTACATGGAGACATATACACGGCAATAGATAAAAAATTTACAGAATAAATATGAGTCCAGAGAGAAAGAGACCTGTACATGATGAACATGTGTAATTTAAATTTCTTTACAAAAGCACAAAAAAGCTGAGTGTTTAACACCCGCTGAGTTGGCCAAGCAGTCCAGTCCTTGATCAGCCTTTTTAACATAGCTAAGACAATAGCCAAGTCAGCCTCTCATCTACCAACAGCTCTTTAGCTCTTTTTGGACAAAAGCTTTTTATCAGAGCAGAGCAGACCGAATAGTGTTTTTTTTTTTTTTTTTTTTTTTTTTTTAGCTGAGAGGCCTTGGGTGGGCACTAATTCTATAATGGATGCCACTTAATATATGTGATATCTATTGTAGGTTAGGCAGCTTGGTTACTAGGAAAAAAATATGCATTTCTTATTTTTCTTAACTTTTTTTTTTTTCCCTAGGAAAATGGATTTGCATATCTTTGGGATTCTGGGAAAAATATTCAAATTGGCTTTCCTGAAAAAAAAAATAAGAATAGTAATTATTTACTGATGCTAATTTGCATACCTTTTTCTGTCCTTTTGAAATTACTGCTGAATTGCACGTTTTTTGTGTCTTTCTCTTGTGCTTCATATATCAATTTTCCTATTATTATTAATAATAATAATAATAATAATAATAATAATAATAATATTTATTTTTTTATACACAAAGAGTTTGGAGGTAGCCTTGAACTGTTCAATCAGCTATTTTTCTCAAGTTTTTCCTCTGTGGTAGCTACAATCTTTTCAACAAGTCCTTTTTCAGAATAAGATATTTTTTTTTTTTCTACTGCCATGCCTGTGTCTTCACATAATGCTTTTCTGGAAAAGAGACATGCAAGCTCATACAAGGAATCCAGCCCTTTTCTGGGTAACTACCCTTTAACAACACTGAGAACGTGTTCTTGGCTATCTAAGAGGACTTGGTTGGTGTACCATTTTTCCTCATGGAGAGTGCCACGTACGTATTAAGAGTATTGTAAGCCAGTCATCCCTTCTCTGGGTTTCTGGGAAAAATATTTGAAAGTTAGCACATCTGCTGGCATCTGATAGGCATGGATGTCTTTTCTTTTTGGAAGGAAAGCGAATTGTGCAAATGCTAAACAGGATGAGAGATCACATTGAAATTTACTATACCTAAAGGGGTTCTGCACTTTGTTTAAACTGATGATCTATCCTCTGAACAGATCATCAGCATCTGATCGGCAGGGGTCCGACACCCTGGACCCCCGCCGATCAGCTGTTTGAGAAGGCAGCGGCACTCCAGTAGCGCCGCGGCCTTCTCACTGTTTACCGCTGGCCCAGTGATGTCACGACTAGTATCACTGGCCTGGGCGGGGCTAAGCTCCATTGAAACGAACAGAGCGTAGCTGCGCCCAGGCCAGTTGATACTAGTCGTGACGTTACTGGGCCGGCAGTAAACAGTGAAAAGGCCGTGGAGCTACTGGAGTGCCGCTGCCTTCTCAAACAGCTGATCGGCGGGGGTCTCGGGTGTCGGACCCTTGCCGATCAGATGCTGATGATCTATCCAGAGGATAGATCTTCAGTTTAAACAGAACCCCTTTAAAGTGAACCCATGATATCCTTGTGCTGTCCTCACTGAGGGCTGCGTAAAGTAGTGACAGACATTCTGAAATCTGTGGTCATTTATCTGATAAATTAACAGGGTTGCTGAGAACTTAGTTTAATGCTGCCAGCGCGCGCTAGGTGAAGTCACAGGCTACCAGAGAAAAGTCCTAATACTGATACATATCACCCACTTGCAGATAATTCAGGGGTTCGAGTACAAATAAAGTAATAAATAACTTGGCGGCAAACAGGTCAACAGTTTAAAACAAGAGGAATGAGGGATCTGCTCACAAGAGCTTACAATCTATGAGGAGATGGGGTGACACAATAGGTAAAAAGTGCTTGTTTTATACAATGGTCCCCCCATTATAACACAATGCGGGAGTAGATATGAGGCTGCTCTGTAGTGCTTCTCGAGTTCATGGGATGTGGTGGATACTGAATATGACAGGTTCCCTTTGAAGGGGTTGTGCAGGAGTACTCTCCCGACCAGTCTGAGACACAACTGTAATCAGGGTCGTCGCAAGAAGATAAATCCCTCCTCAGACAGATGAAAACGTGTATTTGATGTAGAGCATCTAGAAATGTTGCGTGTCACTGGCATATTTTGTTTCTTCTCGTTTCCGATCAGTCATTTCTGTTCCTTTTCTGTAAATGATTCTCTTGTCCTCTTCCTCATGTGGGTTACTAAAAATTAGCTTTTTTTACTGACTGAAGAGGTCTCCACTCCTTGTGACAGGTTTAATTAGGGATATCTGGTCTGGGTGATCATAGGTTTTTATGGTATTTTGCTTGAAAGCTCCATCCCCAAATGGTTGAAAGGTATCGTAGTGATGGACCACTGGGTCACCGATGGTACTAGAGGTTCTGATTCTAGATTGCGGGTTTATACAAATCCTGTTGTCTGTCCTTGGTGTGGTTGACATGGATAAATAGGGTATTGTGTAAACTGCAGGTGATACATTGTGTGTATTATGGCATTGTTTGCAGGCTGGTGAGCATTTGTATGGATGGCAGACTATTTGTGGGATTTTGTATTACTGTGCTCTGAATTGGTAATGTGAGCCAGAACACAGGCTTCTTCTAATTTTGCTTTCGGCTCTTCCTTTCCTTAACCTGCTCTTTTCTGCTTCTTCTGTCCTGCTCATTAATGAGGACCGGTCACCACTTCTGACATAAATGTATGCCCCATGAAATAATTGCAGATCGTCTTTTCTTGTAGCTGTGCACTGTGCCATTCCTCTGTTATTTCTCCTAGAAATATATTTAAAGGGGTTTTCTGGGGGTTCAATATTGGGAGGTCATCGGTACCTGATAGGTGGGGGTACAACACCCAGCACCACCTCTGACCTACTGTTTGAAGAGGCTGTGGTGCTCCAGTAAGCGCTGGGACTTCCTCACAACATACTAAGCCCTGCACCATACCCTGTTTGTGTGCACCTTCACTTGAATGGGACTGAGCTGCACATAGGTCATGTGACGTCACTGGCCTAGGAGGAGGCCGCAGAGCTCACCGGAACGCCACTACCTCTTCAAACAGCTGATCGTGGGGGTGTCGGGGGTCAGAACTCCACCAGATTAAACCATTGGCAACTGAGGTTTACTGGTTAGCGGTGTGTTCCTGCAGACTCCGAAACTGTCTAATCAATGCTGACCGTGTCAGACTATGTAGGGACACACCCCTTTGATCAGAGGAATGGTAGCACCCAACACTTATTTATAAGAAAAGATGTTCCAAGATTATTTCCCATGGGGAATACAAGAATTTACTAAGTTTTTTTACTAAACGAGACAAGTCGGGAGAGATGAGAGGCCCTCTAAGTGTCTCGCATTGTGCACTTGACTCACCCGAACGGCCATTACCCACTTCCTTTAGTTGTACCGTTATTTATAATAGTAAATTGATGGGTTACATTTTCCTATCACCTTCTTCATATTAGATGACCGTTCGGATGGACGTGTAAAAGTCAGGGTCACAAAGATACGACGGGGCAGTTCTGAGCATCCCGAGAGAAAGGAAATGAGCAGCGAAAACCCACAACTGAGACACATTGAGAATGTTGTTAAAGACCTGCTTGAAAAGGAAGGCCTGAAGGCAGAAGGTAGGCTCCTCGGGCTGATCTGGCTCCTCGTGCTGTTGAGTGCTGATCTGGCTCCTCGTGCTGTTTGCCTTTAGTGGGATGTCCTGGTGCAATGGGCTTTTTAGCCCTATAGGCACCATTTGGTATGCGTCCCTGGAAAGTGTATATGTACAGTGTGTAATCTGGGCTATGGAAGCATCTCTACCGCCATGTTCTGTAGAATCCATTGCAGAGGATGTCTTCTCTGTCTGCATAGTGTGATTACTAGCTCTTCTCCATCTACAGTACTAACATAACTTTCTCTTACATGATACACCAGAACACAGTTTAGTCAGCCATGCACTACATGAACTTATATTTGCTGTCATGTAAATTTTTTCGCCTCCACCGCAAGCAATCCGTATAGTAATGGTGTGTTTTATCTACAGTCCGTTTTACCGCAGCCTTTATAAATGAGACACTTCAAACGTTGTACACTACTGGAAAATGAAAAAATGAGAAGTGCAAAGATATGACCTATCCTCAGGACAGGTCATCAATATCGTATTGGCGGGGTTCCTACTTCCGGCACCATTACCGACCAGCTGTTTGGAGGAGTAGCGTCGCTCGTGCGAGCGCTGCTGCTTCTTCAAAATTTCCTGTGTGTCTTCTCATTTGTAGCGACCATGCAGTGTTTTTACAACTGTTCGTTCCATTCACTTACATGGGACAGAGCAATTGTAATTACACTGCACTGCCTCTACAAGGAGCGCCACTACCTTTTTTAAAGCCTCTGATCTGATATTCATGACCTGTCCTGAAGACCTAATATATACAAAAAGCAATGTAACTTTGGAGTTCTGTAGCGGATCAGTATAAAACCAGTACCCATGTCATCAGCTCAGGCAGCCCTACCAGCAATTGTGCCTGGTTTCATACTGTTGCTGCTGGTAACAGATACCCTTTAAAGTTTCAGTTCTGCGTTTAGCCCTTCTATCCGCAAGGATTTTCCTTCAAGTAAACAGCTTTATTTTTTTTTCACTTTTTTTTCACTTTTTTTTTTTCTTGTTATTTGGAAAAACTAGGTTGTTCATTATCCATTAAAGGTGTTTTCTGGGATTTAAATATTCATGATCTATCCTCAGGACTGGTCATCAATATCAGATCTGTGGGGCTCCGACACCCTGCACCCCTGCCGATCAGCTGGTTATAGAGAAGGCCAAGCTCCTAAAAGAAAAAATTGGCCCCAAAGGTGTCGTTAGTCTTTAATGCTTTTTGGCATATGAAATTTTCACTTTATTTGGGGTGATGCCATGTACAGGGACATGTTCATATTCATTGTCTACTGAGAGATGTCTTGTCTTCTTGTTTTTAGATGTTTTTAATTGTCCATGTCATCGGCTTTAATAAAGAATCAATATTCTAATTATTTTTCGCATTTGGTGAGGTGTGCATCTTATATGCGCGGCCTTTCCTTTTGGTTTAGGTCAAGAATTCCCTAGTGATTGGAGATTTGAACAGAGTACCCCCAAGGAAGTGAACAGTGATAAATGTCACAGGTGTTATCCAGATAAAGATAATGATGACCTATTAGCTGTTTCACAGGGAGCCGCTGCGCTTACCGGAGCTGTGATTAGCACAGCCAGGTCCTGGCAGCTTTCCAAGCACAGCGCTGTACATTGGATAGTGGCTGTGCTTGGTATTGCAGTTCAGCTCCATTTACGATGTATGGCGACATCACATGGCCTAGGTAGAGGGCACTGCGCTCAGGGACCTCTTCTAACAGCTTATTGGTGGGGCTCCCGGATGTTGGACCCCCGCCGATCTAATATTGACCTATCCAAAGGATAGGTCATCAATATAAATTACCAGATAACCCGTTTAGCAAAATAAAGCTGTTCTTACGCCACTGTCCTAGGCTCTGTTCTAAGCCTCTGTCAGCAATTCCTTCATATTTGATAGAAAGAATACAACAGCAAAACAAAAGGCACCACATTAGGACTTACTTTGGATGACTTACTATTTAAATTACTTTCTGCATTACCAAACCTACAGGAGAATGCAGCACCACATACCTTACATCCAGTGATTTTTCTCCTCTATTTTCTTTCCTTATCTCCCCTCTTGGACCAGACCACAATGATAACTTTCACCCATGCCTTATCTCTGCAGAGTTTGTCACACAGACATCCTCCCCACCTACTGAACACTTTATATTGTGACCCCTAATATTATACTGCAGAGAGAGTCTGAAAATACTAGTACCACACAGATAAGGGCCCCCTCAGTGCCCTCAAAATAAATTGCTCCCAGCAAATAGTACCCCTGACAGTAATAGTGCCTTAAATCTAGTGTGTCCCCCCCAAAAAAAATAATTGTGCTAATTAGGGCTGAAACGAATACTCGATTAAATCGAGTAATTCGACGCAAAAAAAATTGCATTGAGGATTTTTTTTGTATCGAGGATTCGTTTGTGTCACGTGACCATGGAGCCAGGAGCATTTGTCATCTCCGTGGTCATCCCCTGCTGCAATCAAGTAACGGGCCCTGCCGGGATACCGGAATTTAGCACCGGCCCCGCAGCTCCTATCCAGTATTTATGTAGTTAATCTCTTTAGAAGTAGCCCGACCTTAATAACTATTGTTGCGCAGGCTTCCCGGGCAGCTCTCTGCTCCTCCATGCTCCGCCTGTCTGCTCCGCCCACTTTATGAATGAAGGGGCAGACGGCGCATGGAGGAACAGAGAGCTGCCCGGGGAGCCTGCGCAACAATAGTTTTTAAGGTCGGGCTACTTCTAAAGAGATTAACTACATAAATACTGGATAGGAGCTGCAGGGCCGGTGTATTACTGCACCGGCCGCTGCGAGCACTTTTCCCCCCCGCAGTGTTGGGGGTCTGTAGATGGCACTGTTATGGGGTATATGTGGATGACACATATATAGCATAAGTGTCGGCCACAGATTCCCCCATAACAGTGCGTCGGCCACAGAGCCCCCCCCTTAACAGTGCGTCGGCCACAGAGCCCCCCCCCATAACAGTGCGTCGGCCACAGAGCCCCCCCCATAACAGTGCGTCGGCCACAGAGCCCCCCCCATAACAGTGCGTCAGCCACAGAGCCCCCCCATAACAGTGCGTCAGCCACAGAGCCCCCCCATAACAGTGCGTCAGTCACAGTGCCCCCCACAACAGTGCGTCCATGGTAACACTGCCTGAATTTCTGCTTACTGCAGGAGCGCACGTGCACGGCGTCAGTGGTTGCTATAACGCCGTGCGCTCCCTGCCACCGCTGCAAGACAGTAATACACTGGTATAGATCATACCAGTGTATTACTGTAGTGCATGGAGCGCACGGCGTCATAGCAACCACAGACGCCGTGTGCTCCTGCTGAAAGCAGAAATCAAGGCCGCGTTACCACAGACGTCTCACGTCCGGATTTCACGGACGTCCGACGTGGTTTTATATAACTGGGCTCCAATCAGTTACCATGGCAGCCAGGATGCTACTGAAGCCCTGGTTACCATGGTAACATTCTTATTACATTACTCGATTAGTCGTAAAAAATAATCGATAGAATACTCGATTTGTAAAATAATAGTTTACTGCAGCCCTAGAAATAATGCTCCCAAAAGTCCCACCAATAGTAATAATTCTCTCCCAGGGTGCTCTTAGTAGTAATAATGCCCCCAATAGTAGTAATGTCCCTCATTGTGCCCCAGACGTAATAATGCCCTTATAGTGCCCATAGTAGCAGTAATGTTCCTCATAGTCCCCCGAATGAAACATTGCTGGATGCTAGGACAGTCCCACACACCCCCTCACCCTGTGGCGTAGACCCCAGGTTGAGAACCACTAATCTAGGACACCTGCCACAGTGTCCATGTGATTGTGTATTACACTGTACTGAACACATGGTCTGGTGTCCTCTATAGATAGACTGTCCTGGGAGTTGGTGAAAATATAGGCTTTTCTTCTGTGGCCTTTCCCAATGTCTAAATAGAAGCTATAGTCCTGATTGTGTTCTTTTCTTTTTCTAAACAGGTAAAATAGAGATTAAGATACTTACCGGTGGTTTTGATGATGATGATGATGGACACTGGCTTTCAGAAGAGGACACAAGGAACCTGAAAGATATTTTTTTCAATATATTGGTATGTATGTCACTCTAGAGGGAAGTTTATTGCAAAGAATAAGATATCCAGTAATGATTAGCAGGACACTTTTCGCATGTTAGACCCCTTCTCATAGACCTATGTTATAGCAATTGGTAGTCCTCTGGTCTAAGGTCTTAAAGGGATGGTATCATGAAGACAACACATGGTCACCCCCTCTATGAGCTTCATCACATAGAGATACACTGTAAAAGAGTGGCACCAGTTCTGGTGGACCTGAGTCAGCCTTGTAATTCATGCTGTATCTGAGTAAGTTCTGGATTGTTTCCCTTAGGAATCCTTAAAGGGTTTGTTAAAATAAGAATAATGCCATGTGGGGCCAGCTCAGCTGAATTTGTGACCTGTTGCTTCAGCACTTTCAATCCATATGTAAATGAGCAGTTAAGTGCACTGGGGGCGGGCCCAAGTCATTCTGTGCAGCCGTGCTCCTCCTGCTTCCTCTGCCAGTCCTTTCCTCTCCTTCTGGATTGACAGGGCCATGTGAGACGACACTGCATCGTGATCTTACTCTTTCTGCAGCACGTGGATGCGATTTCATAAAATCCCATTTACACTGATGCTACTGTAAATGCGGCGTTTTTTTCCCTCCACCATTCCGCAGTAGAAACTATACAACACCTCTGTCCCATGTGAACCAAGGGTTGGTAACATAAAGAAAAGTTCTCATAAGAGTTCTAGAGTATATCTACCTTACTGTTTTTTGTTTTTTAGTTTGTTTTTGGTTTTTTCCCTAGATACAAGGCTCAGAAGATGCTCACAAAGAACAGAAGCGACAACAGCAGCTTGAGGACAATTATCGGTTTGTCTGGAACCAGAATAATGACGATTCGAAGACCACCAGCACCTCCACAGACTCTGATGATGTTGATTTCTAACAAGACTGGACATCCAAATGAGACTTCTGATCTTGCCCCGTGGACTCGAGCCTGCTAACAAATCTTTTTGGATGAGTTATACTTCAAGAAAATGGTGGTTTGCGAGCCTGGATGGATCTGCAGAGGCCTTCGCTTCGCCGGCAATAGTTTAAAGCAGTGTTAGATGACTTGCTGGATGCGTGCAAAGCTCAACTAGGAGAATAAAAGAGAAAATGTGTATTTATAGATTTCAGTTTCCTTCCCTTAGCTCCGCTGAAGATAAAGATTATAAAAGTGACTGACTACATACTCCTCACCTACTGATGGAATCGCGTCCTTAAAGGGGGTTTTATGTAGCTAAATCTTAATTATTTTATTATGTGCAGCCTATTCATATACTTTTCATATCTGTTTGCTGTCGGTGTATGAAATCCAGATGCTGAAAACCTGTTATGTGCACAGCTTATGTTTACTATGGATGTGTTCAGTGTAGACCAGGGATGCAGAACCCGTTCATGATGCAGTAATGTGCACCCCCAATCCTCTGGCCATAGAAATGCCTGTGTATGGCTGCTCACATTTAGTTTCCATAGAGAGCATGAGCAACTACTAATGGTCCACTATGTAGCCACCTCCGGGTCCCCTATATTTTAGGAGAATGGGATTCCTGATCTTGTTTGGCACACCAGAAAAGGAGTATATGAGTTAGAAGTGCCTGTCTGAATGCGGTTCTCTCCATTGCAGTTTATAGGAGTTGTCAAATGCTAGGCCGTGACCACAACACCCATAATCTATAACAGAGTGAGAGACCTGCTTGAAAGATCTCCTCCCTTCTAGAAGGCTGATTGGGGAAGACGAGAACCCCATTCTCCAAATTGGTGGGAGTCCTTGAAGCAGAATATCTGCATCTGTCCGACGTTTTTGGCATATATTTTTCTAAGCTATCAATATATAATATTTATAATTTTTTTATTTTTTTTTTATTTATTGTGGCCCTTGGGACTGGTTCAATATGAAAGTGCGGCTCTGAAAAGGTTGTGCACCCCTGGTCTAGAAAGTCTGGTGTGAGTTAAAGTGATTTTGCAGTGCAAAAATATTGATGATGCATCCTGAGGACAGGTAACCAATATCAGATTGGCTGGGGTCCCACTCCCAGCACCCCCACCAATCAGCTATTTGAATAGATAGCGACCCTTGTGCGAGCTCTGCTTCCACTTCAAAATGACCCGCAGGTCATCTCCTTTGTAGGGGTGGCGCAATGTAATTACAACTGTCCGTCTCGTTTGTGAACGGGACGAGCAGTTATAATTACACTGTTCCGCTACTGCACAGGTAATTATGAAGTGGAAGCAGAGCTCGCACAAGGGCCGCTATCTCTTCAAACAGCGGATTGGCTGGGGTCCAACACCCCTGCCGATCTGATATTGATGACTAGGGATCAGCAAATCGACTTCGGATGAAACATCCGAAGACGATTCGCATAAAACTTAGTTTCAAGTACACCAGCCATTTTCAGTCTATAATGAGCGACCATAAAACAAGTCAAATGTTAAAGGCATTTTACATGTGCCAATGCAAACCGTATGGGGGGCGAAAGATCATGCGCCCCAATACAGTTTCCTATTATCGGCAGCACATCCCCTGTTTACATGGGGAGATGTGCTACCATTTCCCGAACTCTGGTTCGGTTCCAAGGTACCACTTGGAACCTAACGGAGTTCAGGAAATGGTTTTTTACAATAGAAATAATTTATGAAGTTATTACCGGAAGTCTCGCGAGACTTCGCAAAGTAATAACTTCGGCTCATCGGAGCCAATACATTCTAATACTGTACGGAGCTCGCTCCGTACAGTATTGAAACGCAGTTTTATGCGAATCAACTTCAGATGTTTCATCCAAAGTCTATTCGCTCATCCCTATTGATGACCTGTCCCGAGGATGCATCATCAATATCTTTGCACAGCACAATCCCTTTAAACAGTCTGGACTCCAGACTCGTACATTTAGGCTACACTGATATGTAAAATCTTAAACTCTTATAAGGTACAGGTTCTCCTGGTGGAGATCCAGGGAATGTAGAAAATGTTACTAGAGATGCTCCCTGAGAAAAATTATGCAGATTGGTTTGGCTGTAATCTCCAGTTCCCTCGCAAAGGTCAGACATTGCCTTACCTGTTGGCTACCTCTAGGTGGCGCTAGAAACACAATTCTCTTCTGGATCTAACTTGCATACTCCAGAAGGAAGAAAAAAGTCTGTCTAGTGCCCAGGGAGCATTTCCCTAAAGATTCTGGCTGACTTTCTGCAAATCAGTCCCATCTGAGAATCCACTGCATGAAGAATATATAGTAGCAAACTATCAGCAAAAGAGGGAAATTGGCCCGTATATAGCCCATTGATTTGTTGCTTAGATTCGTTTGGGAGAAATAAAAGCTCTGCACAGCTTTTCAGCCCCGAATGTAAACTGTTTCCATTCAATAATAGCAAGCAGAGAACTATACAAAAGGTAAAAATATAAAACACAAAGTAGATAACAAGGTTGTAGGACTTTACATTATGCAATGATTAAGCATTACATAGAATCTGATAGACCTTTTCATTGGAATAGTGGGTTTTATAGCAATAAACGTTAAGATTTATGAAAACTAGTGTAAATGAAAACCAGAGTTGTCGTCTACAGCAACCAGCCACAATAACTTTTATTTTCCTAAATGCCCTTTTTTTCCGATTAAAGGCGCAAGAACCCTGGTTTTACATGTCACATCTTGTGTTCAGGCCTTAAAGTCCTAGTTGTTGGCAGCACATCTCCCCATGTAAACAGGGGATGTGCTGGCGGTAATGGCAAACTGTATTGGGGCGAATGATTGCAGTAATGATCTTTTGTCCCCCATACGGTTTGTATTGCCACATGTAAAATGCCTTTTAAAATGAGCGCCATTTGACTTGTTTTATGGTCGCTCATTAAGCCGGATTGGAATTCGTGGCTGGTCTCTATGGCCGTATGCTCCAGTTTGTTTTCTACTAGTTTTTAAGACTTTTCCATTATTGTGGATAACATTTATGTCCGATTGAGAAACATGATCACGGAAGAATCATTCATCTATTAAAATTGCATTCCTTACATGGGTTGTTCATGTCCAGGGCCTTCCGGCTGACCCCCTAGAGTGGCCTGGAATCCTACTAACTGGATCCATGCTGCTGGGTTCCTGTCCCCTGTGTAGTTTCTGGCGCTGGTGTAATGCTGCCAAGCTCCCATTCACTTGCTGAGCTGCAGTATCCTGGTACAGCCAGTGCTGTATGGTTTCTGTCATCGGTGGCTGCCTAAGGGCTTGTTCACACGGCCGTTGTTTGCCCATGGCCGCATTGCGGCCCGCGTGTGCATTCCGCATCACGGATCCGGACCCATTCACTTGAATGGGTCCACAATCACGGAGATGCGGAACGGAAGCACGGTTTGGAACCCCATGGAAGCACTACGGACCGCTTCCGTGGTGTTTCTGTCCGTGCCTCCGCACCGCAAAAAAATAGAATATGTTCTATTTTTTTGCAGCGCGGACGGATCACGGACCCATTCAAGTTGAATGGGTCTGGATCCGTCCCGGCCGCCACACGGATGTTGCCGTGCAATGGGGGCTGCAAATGCGGTCCCCAATGCACAGAACGGCCGTGTGAACAAGCCCTAAAACAACTGATCAGTGGGGGTTCAGAGTGTCGGACATCCACAGATCTGATGACCTATCCCGATGAGGGGCCTTTAATATCTAAGTACCAGAAAACCCCTTTCAATTTTATCAATGAAGAATGTAAGTATTGCTCCTGTATAGCTCAGGAATTATTTCAGATTTTATTTTTATTTTTTCTATGGTTTAAAAAGACTTGGGGGTGAGATTTATCAAAACTGGTATAAATGGCTTGGTTGCCCATTGCCCATGGGCAACTAAGCCAGTTCTACTTTACACTAGTGTTAATAAATCTCCACCTTGGTGTAGTCCACACTGAAGACCATGGGCATGTGCTTGGAGAACCATTCATTGTCTTGGGCGTAGTATGCTTACAGGAGATACAGCTGCACTTTTGCAATGTGCATTCTTGCAAGATTTTTTTTTTGTTTTTTATGTGAAAGAGAGAGTGGTTAATTGTTTTATGTTTTTTTTTGTTTTTTTGGGAGGTTGTGATTCAATAATTTGTGATAATTTTATGCCCCATATAGAAATATTTATTATAATAAAATGCTTTTACATATACATTCCTTTTTTTTCAATATTTTACGCGCAGCGGTTTTTGTCCGGCTGACTCTCTGCGTATTTGCCGAGTTCCCCCATTATAATTAATCCCTGTAGCTTCCGGCAGTGCCAGATACAGAGAGATCCGGCAGGCTGTTCCCTACTGGAATCTGGGAAACGCTAGTGTGAAACTTTATTCTGTGTGATACCTGTTCTGTACAAAAAGATGTAGCGGTAGAGAGAAATTTATTGTCTGGCTTTAAAACAAACTATTCTACATACGCTTTTTGGACAAATGTATTGGGACATCTACACATTGGGACAGTTCTGACCTCACCCCCATCAGACACCTTGGATAAACTAGAATGGATACTGCGAGCCAGTTCCTCACATCTGACCTCACAAATGTTCTTCTGAATGAAAGGCAAAAATCCCCACAGCTCAAAAATAAATACTTTTTGACGATGGTGGGGATGGTGAGCTTAAAAGGAATATGTCCTCAATATCTAGGACTATTAAGGCGGGTTTACACGCAGTGACCAAAGGGCCGATTGTCGTGAAGGTAGTGTTCCTTCCCGACATCGGGCTGCTCATCCAGTGAAGGAGATAATGCATTTACATGCAGCGATCACCACCACAGTATGAGGACGAGTGGTCGCTATAGTGATCCATCATCCTCATACGGTTGGTTTGTTTCTAGGCGGTAGATCACTGTTTAGACAGCATGATCTGCTGCTCAGTAACCATGATGAACGTTCATTCCCGAAACATGGTAAACGTTAATTCCCGGTAATCTGCCTGACAATCGGGCTGCATAAATCCACCTTTATCTGCCCACAAATTGAATGATATGCTGAAATACATTGGCTTCCATGCATGTCCTCTACAGCAGACTGCAGGGGAATGGGCTGGAGTAGTAAATAATAATCGGTAATCTGGACTCCTTGAGGCACATTTTGCAGACTACTTATTGAGTCACACAGCAGTTGGAGAATGAGGCAAGGTGTCTTTGTATTATTCTGGTTAAAATTCTGTTAGGCCCCATGCACACGAATGTACTTTTTCTGTGTCTGCCCTGTTTTTTTGCAGATAGGATGTGGATCCATTCATTTTAATGGGTCTGCAAAAAATGCGGACAGCACACCCTGTTTTGTCTGCATCCCTATGTCCATTCCGTAGCACAAAATACATACGACTTTGGGCCCTTGCACACGACTGTATGCCCTCCGAAACATGCGGGGCCATATTTCCCAGGGATAAGTAGTATGCGCATGAAAAAAGATGCAAAAGTGCTGTGAAAAGCCTCACGTCTACCAGGACATGGGACTTTTAATGCAAATATAGTCACACTTCACCACTCAAACAATAAAACATACAATTAATTTGCCTCTAAATTTCAGAAACGTCAAAAAATGTTAGAAATGTTCATAGTAATATAGTTTGATTGTAATTTTTGCAATGAATAGTTAGGTTTTCATATTTGACTGCTTGTACTCTGATAGTTTTGCTGGACTAAGGTTAGAAAAAAAAGTGCAATACCTGTCGACAGGTTGAATGGGGTATTTCATTTCAATGGCGCTTAGTGACGATACCAGACACAATCCAGAGACAGGAGTTGTGCCATGTTTTTTTAAAATCCTGGACCCTTTTAAATGCTTATCTGTTTGTGCTACTGAGAAACTTCTACTTGTCAGCCCTATTATGAAGGTAGTTCGAGTCAAAAGTGTGTGGATGAGATTTATTAAAACTGGTGCAAAGGAAAACTGGTTTAGTTGGCCATAGCTCTGAAAAAATGAAAGGTGGAAACTGGTAATTGGCATTAAGCCAGTTTTCCTTTGAACCAATCTTGATAAATCTCGCCTACCGTGAGTTGGTATTCACACAGCCAATACATGACGATAATGATACCTAAAGGCCAAAGAGTTAAAAGTACACACATATGTCTCTTCCATGTATAGTACCAATAGCTACCAGTGTACCAATGTTAGCCAGGGAATGGAAGAGTGTGTGTGGCTGACCCTACATCGGTATACACCTACAAAAAACTAAGCCAATTCACACCATATAATAAACACAAAATTATCTTTATATATTCAAAAATTATATTTGTATATTACAATAAAAGCACACTAATCAGTACTAGGGGTGGGTGTTGATGGTGCAGCACAATGAAGTGCCTTATGCGCTGTGGCATTAGAAGAATTTAGATATCTCTAACTTTTTAGTCCAGCCAGACTGTTACTTTGCTTTAATTCTTCTAGCGCCGTTCTATGGAAACAGTAGGCTTAAAGAGCACACCAAATGCTTAAGATAACTTCTTTATTAACTTCAACTTTTCTTCATATATAACACTGCCACCTCCGCAGCAGACAGTCCATGTACAAAACACGTGTTGATTAAAGTATCACAAAATGGCGGTTCAACTGTTCAGTTTTATCATTCAACATAAAATGGTGGATATATTTTTCTCTTCAGTATCTGTACTCTCACTTTGTTATTTAAGCACTTTATGATCTCTCTGAGAGGTATATCTGAGGTTTAACCAATAGTTCTATTTGCCGTACATGGTTTGCAGTTCGCTCTATACAATTCCTTTGAGCAGTTTGTTTGAACTATTCGCAGATTGTACGTAGTTTGGTGGAACTATTTTGGCCTCTTTGCTTCCAAAAACTCAGCTCTTAGTGGAGTGAATGTCTGTTCAGCTCCTCTCCTGGTCTATACTGAGGAGATTCAGCTAGGCGGGGTTTCCCCACACAGGCTCAGTGTGAGGCTGGCTGTGATTGGTCAAGACTCCTGCTCAGTGTGAGACTGGCTGTGGTTGGTCAAGACTCCTGGGCAGTAACAACAATTTAACTCTATGCTTTCTGTTAATTCTGCTGTGTCATTGAGCTTACCTTAGTTATATATTGTGTTCATTATATGAATGTGTTACATGACATCCAAAACATGAAGTCACCGTAAATAACTCTGCTTTTGTCTTTATCATATAAACATAGGAATTGTATTAAGGTTATTGGCAGGTCTAGCTGTATAAACATATAAGCCGTACAGGCAACCTAGGAAAGGTCTTAGCTGCCAGCTACGGTGGGGGCATATTTATAAAACTCGCCTGTTTTTAGCCACAATTTTTTTTTCACGCATCAGTTCTGCATTGCCTGAAAAACACAGCATGTTCTATATTTCTTGTTTTTCACGCAGCCCTGGTCCCATAGAAGTGAATGGGGCTTCAGTGAAAAACTCATTGCATCCGGAAGCAAGTACGGATGCAATGCGTTTTTCAGTGATGGTTGCTAGGAGGTGTTTGTAAACCTTCAGTTTTTTTATCACTCGCGCGGAAAAAGCTGAACGCATTTGCAGACAAAACTGACTTAACTTGCTTGCAAAATAGTGCGAGTTTCACTGAACGCATCCGGACCTAATACGTCACGCTCGTGTCAAAGAGGCTTTAGAAAGGATATTTGTCTGTCTTTCTTTTGCAGAATATTTATAAAAATTCGCACCACAGTTTAGATCAGTCATATTATTAGTCTGACCCCTGATGGTTGTTTTTCGGATGGACAGCTTCATATTCACTTACACTGGTCTAATTTATTTGGCACGTGAAAAAAGTCACCTCTTTGTGGAAAAAACTTGCAAGTCTCCAGTAAACTGCGACTTTTAATGCACAAAAAATTTGCAATTCACCACTGAAAACGGACGAAGTACCCTGGGTGGTGTAGAAATTAGACTGTTTTTGCAACAAATTCAGCTGCAAAAAAATAGCACCCACATAAATAGGTCAAAAAATGTCGCAAAAGTTAGAAATCTTCTTAATTAGTCTTCAAAAATCTAAATAGTTGAATAAGGCACAAAAGCCTCTAAAAACGGCACAATTTCACACGGGGCGAGTTTTCCGCGTGGGTGCAATGCGTGAGGAGCACACATTGCACCCGCACTGAATCCGGACCCATTCATTTCTATGGGGCTGTGCACATGAGCGGTGATTTTCACGCATCACTTCTGCGTTGCGTGAAAATCGCAGCATGCTCTATATTGTGCGTTTTTCACGCAACGCAGGCCCCATAGAAGTGAATGGGGCTGCGGGAAAATCGCAAGCATCCGCAAGCAAGTGCGGATGCAGTGTGATTTTCCCGCATGGTTGCTTAGCAACGGGACCAGATCTTTATTATTTTCCCTTATAACATGGTTATAAGGGAAAATAATAGCATTCTTAATAAAGAATGCTTAGTAAAATGAAGATGAAGGGGTTAAAAATAATAAAGTTAACTTACCTTAGCCACTTGATCACGTAGTTGCGATCTGTCTTCTCTTTTCCAGCATCAGCTAACAACTAAAGGACCTGTGATGACGTCACATCACATGGTCCAATCACATGGTCCATCTTACCATGGTGATGGACCATGTGATTGGACCATGTGATGTGACGTCATCACAGGTCCTTTAGTTGTTAGCTGATGCTGGAAAAGAGAAGACAGATCGCAACTACGCGATCAAGTGGCTAAGGTAAGTTAACTTTTATTATTTTTAACCCCTTCGTCGTCATTTTACTAAGCATTCTAAGAATGCTATTATTTTCCCTTATAACCATGTTATAAGGGAAAATAATAAATTCTCCAGAATACTCTACCCGAAACCGGACTTCAGTGATGAAGTCCGGCTTCGGGTCTGCGTACCAAACATGGCGATTTTTCACACACGCGTGCAAAACGCATTACAAACGTTTGCACCCAAGCGGAAAAATCGCGCATATTCCCGCAACGCACCCGCCTCTTATCCGGGCGTCAAACATGACGCCCGTGTGAAAGAGGCCTAAGGCTACATGCACACGTACGTTTTTTTTCGGATTGATTGTAATAATGCCTATCCTTGTCTGCAAAACAAACAAGAATAGGACATGCTCTATTTTTTTTTTTTTTGCGGGGCTACGGAAAGGACATATGTATGCGGATAGTACACTGTGTGCTGTCAGCATTTTTTGTGGAACCATTGAAATGAATGGGTCCGCATCCTATCCGCAATAAAAACGGAACTGACACGGAAACAAAATACGTTTGTGTGCATTTAGCCTAAAACAGCATTTTGTAGACGTGCAAACACTTTAGTAAATGTTCCCCAGTGTTCACTGAATGAGGCAAAGCAGGAGGTGTATGTGTGTGTGTGTGAGTGATGTGATGGACCATGTGAGGAGTACAGTGACGTCACCACAGGTCCTTTAGCCGGCAGCTAATGCTTGAAGAAGAGAGAAGAGATCGCGATTCGCAACTACGTGATCAAGTGGATAAGGTGAGTATTTTTTTTATTTTTAACCCCTTAATGTACATTTTACTAAGCATTCTGTAGTGAGAATGCTATTATTTTCCTTTATAACCATGTTATAAGGGAAAATAATAAAATATACAGAATACTCAACCCGAAACCGGACTTCAGTGATGAAGTTCGGGTATGGGTACCAAAAATGCAGATTTTTCGCACGCGCGTGCAAAACGCATTACAACAGTTTGCGCCCGTGTGAACCCAGCCTAAAGGGTTTCTGTCACCTGAAAAATGGGTATTAAGGCCCCTTTCACATCTGCGTTGTGAGGATCCGGCGTGCACTTCCGCCGCCGGATCAGTCACAACGCAAGACAACTGAATGCATTTGAAGACTGATCAGTCTTCAATATGCTTTCAGGTTACCATGGCAGCCTGGACGCTACTAAAGTCACGCTGCCATGGAAAAGCAGCGGGGTGCCGGGGGAAAAGCTACTTACCTTCCGTGCGGCGGCCCGGGCACTCCTCGATGACGTCACCGGGTCCATGCGTTGCATGGATCACATAGCTATACGTATACATAGCTGTACGATCCATACGGCGCATTGCTATTTTGCGGAACCTAACAGCTGGCCCCTAAAAGAACAGTACTATCCTTGTCTGTAATGCAGACTTATAGGACGTTCTATTTTTTTGCGGAACGGAAATACGGACATATGAAAACCGAATGCACAAGGAGTATCTTCCATTTTTTTTTTTGCGGACCCATTGAAATGAATGAGTCCGCAAATAAGGCCTCATGCACACGGCCGTGGGTGTTTTGCGGTCCGCAAACCGCGGATCCGCAAAACACGGAAGCTGCTCCGCGTTCCGTTCCGCAATTTGCGGAACGGAACGCGGCCCATTATAGAGATGCCTATTCTTGTCCGCATAACGGACAAGAATAGGACATGCTCTATTTTTTTTGCGGGGGCACGGAATGGAGCAACGGATGCGGACAGCACACGGAGTGCTGTCCACATCTTTTGCGGCCCCATTGAAATGAATGGGTCCGCGGCCGAGCCGCAAAATATGCGGCTCGGACGCGGACCCAAACAACGGCCGTGTGCATGAGGCCTAAAACAGAACGGACACGCAAAGAAAATTTGAATTTATGCCACCATGACTGACCGTGCCAGTGAACCCAATGTACCGGCCCTGAAGACTCACGTCAGTGTGTTTGGTAACCGGGTCATGGAATTTGCCGTGGGTCATATTTATGGCCTATTACCGTATGTACTTTTTCTTCTTGCTGCCATTTAATTTGGGCGGGGGCTTGGTATATATATATATACCCTTTTTGACACTATGTCCTACTGCTTTGCTTGCTCTGTGCTCCCACCCTTAATACTGATTATTATTTTATGTATTTATTGTATTTGCCACATGTTCTTTATTACTTTTATTGTGATATACCACTCTGGCATATCCTCACCAATATGTGCATTTGGTACAACTAATAAAGATCATTTTGTATTTATTATATGGTATGAATTGGCTTAGTTTTTCTTTTTGGCAGGTGTATATTATATGGTGGCATTTTACAGTTTGCAAGATGAACATGACAACAAAACCCTGTTTGTTGTTTGATGAGCCCTTATAAAGACACAGGTTACAGACCATGTTGCATTGATGAGGCACATACTTTGCTCACCGCATGGTTCATTCAGTTCAGTTAAACTACGTCAGCGGAGATAAAAATAAAAATATCCCCTAGGGTACATTAACACAGTCATCCTGCTGCCCAATACACGGGCACTGGCTGTGTGAACTCCACATCGTGTACGGACCCATTGCCTTCAATGAGTCTACTATCTGCAAGATGTAGAAAAAGATAGGACACTGTGATGTGGAGTTCACACGGCCAGTGCCTGTGTTTTGTGGACCCGCAGTCTGCTTTCTGCAACATCGGCGCGGCGGCAGCAGTCGTATGAATGTGCTCTTAGGCTACCTGCGCAATACTCGTGTGGAAAGTCAGAAGATATTTCAAAAATCTCATGTTCGCTTTGCTTTTTCGTGCCATGTGGAGATTAACCTAATTTTAAAATCTGCAGCAGATCGCTTCTATGTGCAAATGTCAACCTTTTTCTTTTTTTTTTTTTTTTTTTTAAATTTTTTATTTTCATTTATATATATTTTTTCAATATAATAAACATTTACACATCAAATCACAGTACAATAGAGTTAATCCATTAGCACTTTACATCCACACTAACAGTGCACCCCTGCTCATATAGATAATTAATCCAAATATACATAACCAGACATTGACAAGACAAAAAAAAGGGGGAAAGACTAGGGAAACAAAAGGGAAAGGGAAGTACACAAGTGCAAACCAGCAGTATTTAGACATCACATCTAGTCAGTCTGTGGTAGATGTGGTCCAGACAGAGGAACTCCAAACACCCCATTCTCTTATAAAGCGTGAAGACGTATAATTCGCTCTCGCCCATATCTTCTCATATATAAAGGTTTGGTTTACTCTCTGCAAAATCTCCCTCAAACAAGGAGTCTTGTCAGATTTCCAGTACTGGGCAATCGCTATCCTCATTGCTAAAAATAAATGGCTTACAGGTATTCTTACGTTCTTCGGTATATTTTTAATATCTATAAAGAGTAAAGCCATCTGTGGTGAGGGATCTAACTTGTTACCCATTAATTCTGATACAAGAAAGAAGACTTCCCTCCATACTCCGCGGATTAAGGGACACTTCCACAGAATATGAGAGGGTCCCCCTCTCACCACATCCTCTCCAGCATTGATTTAGGGTCTCTGGGAACATAGAGCTCAATTTATCTGGGGTATAATACCATCTCAATAACGTCTTCATAAGAGATTCAATATGGAAGACACATTTAAAATTCTTTGATATAAATCCCAGAGCATTTTGCCACTGATCCTGGGTAAATGTAAAACCCAGCTCCTTCTCCCATGAAAGTATGGGAGTTGTCTTACTGAAGAAATGCCTTATCCCTTAACAGATTGTACAACGGCCGGAGACGGACCTTTCTTGTTGATGTTATTGCCCATAATTGAAATATGTCTGGATTTAACTTTATATCCATAGAAGGATGTCTTTTAATAAAATGGCGTATACACAGATATTTATAAAAGTCCGTCTTCGGCACGTTATACAACCTGCGGAGATGATCAAACGAAAGTAATTCCCCCGATACAAACAGGCTTCCTACATTATCCATCCCTTTATCAACCCAGGAGCTCACTGACAGATTTGGTAAAACATAATTAAATATCGTAATTGGAGCAAAGGAGTTCAACTGTCTTTGAGTTTGTGGGGCTAACTCATGGAACTTCCTCCATCCAGCCAAAGACATCAAAACCAATGAAGGGGCCTTAGGCCATATAAATGCTGGATTGAGGGCAGCCAATAACAGAGATTTAAGTTTATGAGATGGAGTTAGGGTTCTTTCAATATGAACCCAATGGGAGGCGTAATCTTCCTCCCACCAGTTCCTCAAAGGAGCAATCTGAGTAGCTATAAAATAGTCTTCCATATTTGGCAAATCCAATCCCCCCCCATTCCTTACTTTCTGCATTATTGTATTCGAAATTCTAGGTCTACGTTTCTTCCATAATACAGATTAAGAATTCTAGCACATATTCTAAAGAAGGAATCAGGTGGGGTAATGGTGAGCATCCTAAACAGATACAGAATCTTTGACAACGTAAACATCTTGAACCAGGCAATACGTCCCATCCAAGAACGCTCATGTTTAGAAAAAGATTGGAGTTCCTTTTCCATCTTAGCAAGAAAGGGAACATAGTTAGCCTTATATAATTGGGAAAAGGAAGATGTCAATTGTATTCCAAGATAATCTATTTGCTGCGTTCGCCAGTCCAATAAGAAAGAAGATTGTAAAAACTGTATCTGCTTAGAAGACATCCCCATAGTTAAAGCCTGAGATTTTAAAGCATTAAGTTTATAATGAGAGAGCATGCCAAACTCAGACAGAATTCTCATTGCTTCTTGCAGGGATTTGGCCGGATCTGTCAGGGTCAGGATAATGTCGTCAGCATATAAACTGACGACATGATCCCTACTGCCAACAGAAACCCCCGAAATTTCCGAATTCTGTCGAATAGCCTGGGCCAGTGGTTCAATGGAGAGAATGAACATGAAGGCCTCTTGCACACGGATAAGAGGCGGGTACATTGCGGGAATATGTGCATTTTTCCCGCGCGGGTGCAAACGCTTGCAACCCGTTTTGCACGCGCGTGAGAAAAAACGCCATGTTTGGTACCCAACCCGAAGCCGGACTTCATCACTGAAGTCCGGTTTCGGGTCTACTGGAGAATTGATGATTTCCCCTTATAACATGGTTATAAGGGGAAATAATAGCATTCTTAATAAAGAATGCATTGTTAAATGAAGAGGAAGGGGTTAAAAATAATAAAAGTTAACTTACCTTAGCCACTTGATCGCGTAGTCGCGATCTCTCCTCTCTTTCCCTGCAGCATCTAAGATCTAAAGGACCTGTGATGACGTCACATCACATGGTCCAATCACATAGTCCATCACCATGGTAAAAAGTGAATTTCCGCATTTTGAAGCAGCTCTGACTTTCTGAGCACCTGTCATGTTTCTTCAGGTGCTAGAATGCCAGGATAGTATAAATACCCCCCAAATGACACCATTTTAGAAAGAAGACACCCCAAAGTATTTGCGGAGGGGCATGGTGAGTTCATGTATCATTTCATTTTTTTTCACAAGTTAGCGGAAAATGACACTTTCTGAGAAAAAAAAAAAGTTTCAATTTCTGCTAACTTCTGGCAAAAAAAATAATAAAAAATCTCCCACGGACTCACTATGCCCCTCAGTGAATACCTTGGGGTGTCTACTTTCCGAATTGGGGTCATTTGTGGGGTGTGTTTACTGTTCTGGCATTTTGGGCGGGGCTAAATTGTGAGCCGCCATGTAAAACCTAAAGGTACTTGCTGGAATTTGGGCCCCTTTGCGCACCCAGGCTGCAAAAAAGTGTCACTTATGTGGTATTGCCGTACTCAGGAGAAGTAGGGCAATGTGTTTTGGGGTGTATTTTTACATATACCCATGTTGGGTGAGAGAAATATCTCTGTAAATTGTCAACTTTGTATAAAAAAATTTAAAAGTTGTCGTTTACAGAGATATTTCTCACCCAGCATGGTATATGTAAAAATACACCCCAAAACACATTCCCTACTTCTCCTAAGTACGGCGATACACATGTGTGCCACTTTTTGCAGCCAAGATGCAAAGGGGCCTAAATTCCAATGAGTACCTTTAGGAGGGCATTTTTACGCATTTTTCTTCTCACGCTTTAGGGCCCCTAAAATGCCAGGGCAGTATAAATACCCACATGTGACCCCATTTTGGAAAGAAGACACCCAAGGTATTCCATGAGGGCATGGCGAGTTCATAGAAGATTTTTTTGGCACAAGTTAGTGGAAATTGATTTTTATTGTTTTTCTCACAAAGTCTCCTTTCCACTAACTTTTGACAAAAGTTTAATTTTTCATGGACTCATTATGCCCCTCAGCGAATACCTTGGGGTGTCTTCTTTCCAAAATGGGGTCACATGTGGGTATTTATATTGCCCTGGCATTTTAGGGGCCCTAAAGCGTGAGAAGAAAATGCGTAAAAATGCCCTCCTAAAAGGTACTCATTAGAATTTGGGCCCCTTTGCACATCTTAGCTGCAAAAAGTGTCACTCATGTGGTATCGCCGTACTCAGGAGAAGTAGGGCAATGTGTTTTGGGGTGTATTTTTACATATACCCATGCTGGGTGAGAGAAATATCTCTGTAAATTGACAACTTTGAATAAAAAAATTTAAAAAGTTGTCGTTTACAGTGATATTTCTCACACAAGTATGGGTATATATAAAATACACCCCAACACATTGCCCTACTCTCCTAGTCTGAGTACCACATGTGTCTCACTTTTGCAGCCAAGATGCGCAAAGGGGCCCTAAAACCAATGAGTACCTGTAGGATTTCACAGGGCATTTTTACGCATTTGGATTCTCACGCTTTAGGACCCCTAAAATGCCAGGACAGTATAAAAACCCCACAAGTGACCCCATTGTGGAAAGAAGACACCCCAAGGTATTCCGTGAGGGGCATGGCGAGTTCACAGAAAAAAAAAAATTTGGCACCAGTTAGCGGAAATTGTTTTTTTTTCTTTTACAGTCTCATATTCCACTAACTTGTGAGAAAAAATAAAATTTTGCATGAACTCACCATACCCCTCACGGAATACCTTGGGGTGTCTTCTTTCTAAAATGGGGTCACATGTGAGGTGTTTGTACTGCTCTGGCATTTGAAGGTCTCCGCAATCATTACATGTATGGCCAGCATTAGGAGTATCTGCGATTCTCCTTATATTGAGCATACGGGTAATGAGATTTTTTTTTTCCGTTCAGCCTCTGCGCTGAAAAAAAAAAAAAAATGAACGGCACAGATTTTTTCATTCGCATCGATCAATGTGGATGAAAAAATCAGTGCCAAAATCAGTGACTGCGGTGCAGTGGGCTGGGCGCTAGCTACCTAACAAGTAGCTAGCTAACTGTCGGTGATAAGGGACCCTTATGCCCCATTCACATGTCCGCAATTCTGTTTGCGGAACGGAATTGTGGACCCATTCATTTCTATGGGGACAGACTTTGTCCCGCTCGGATCCGGAATTACGGATCCGCGCTTCCGGGTCTGCACTTCCGTTCCGCAAGAATATAGAACATGTCCTATTCCTATGGGCGTCTTTGTTTTTTCCCATAATGAGAGTGAAAAATATAGGGAAATTGTGGATTATTTAACCTATGGGCGTCTTCTTTCAGCAGGTGAGTTTCGGTGGCACATAAAATGTCACACCTTAGAACTTTAGCTTCCCTCCATAGCATGGACCTCTTGAAAGGGCTGTTTAGGCCCTTAGTATTGATAGCAGTTATATTGAGGGCCATCTGTCGAGGATAATTGCTACAGATTTAATGCCAGATTGAAATTCGCTCATACTGCTGAAAGAGAAGACCCGTCCAGCTTTAAAAAAAAAAATATATATATATATATATATATATATATATATATATATAATAGCTTTACCATTGCCAGGTAATAAGCCCCCAAAATAAAGAAAACCCAGAGTAAATAAACCTTCAGCCCTCAACCAGAGCATACTGTTCCCTAAGTACCCCATCGCAGCATTGAATTTAAAATCTCTTAGGTATGCACTAGACACAAAAGGGAAAACAACATATAACCACATATAAAAAACATAGACAACATAAAATTATTGCCTCCAGACTAGCTGATGTTCTTCCATCCATCATAAATACAGACCAAGTAGGTTTTATAAAGGGGAGACAGCTGACCGACAATACTAGAAGGGCTATTAATCTGATTGACTATATTGACCGCCATAAAATGCCTGCTTGCCTGCTCACACTGGATGCTGAAAAGGCGTTTGACCGCCTGAATTGGTCCTATGCCTTTTCAGTACTAGCAATAATGGGGGTTGGAACTGAATTAATAACTGCCATAAAGGCCTTGTACTCCTCTCCATCAGCAAGGGTGTTTGTAAACGGGGCCATATCCTCCCCCTTTCTTATAACGAATGGGACAAGGCAGGGCTGTCCCCTTTCCCCCCTAGTGTTTGTCATAGCCATTGAACCGTTAGCTCAAGCAATCCGCCTACACCCTGGTATCGAGGGCATTCAAGTGGGTAATTCTCAACACTGTATCTCACTGTATGCTGACGATATCTTATTGACCCTTTCTTCCCCTACTTCATCTCTGACAGCCTGCTTACCCCTCTTAGAGCATTTTGGGCGGCTCTCTTACTATAAAGTTAATGAAAGTAAATCCCAAATTTTACCCATACACGTTCCCCTTCAGGTAGTGACCGAGTTAAAATCCAAATTTTGTTTCGACTGGCAGTCACAATACATAAAATATCTTGGTATCCAACTTACTTCGACCCCCCATCAGTTATTCCAATATAATTATACCCCACTCATTGATACCGTCAAGCAGGACATATCTGATTATGGCAAATTTGAAATCTCATGGGTGGGTCGTATAGCCACATTTCAAATGATTACACTGCCCAAATTACTGTTCATTTTTCGTAGCGTTCCCATTAAAGTATCCCAACGTTTTCTTACAAAACTCCAATCGCTTGTATCCGCTTTTGTGTGGCAGAACCGCAAACCTAGAATAGCTTCCTCTCTTCTATGTAAAACTAAACAGAGTGGTGGCTTAGGCCTTCCTAACATTGCTGATTACTTTCTAGCTTCCCAAGTCAACTTGTTGTTTAAGTGGTGGGTGGGTGACGTATCCATTCCATGGATCCAAATAGAATCCTCCTTATCCCCCACCAACCATCTTAGGGCCCTTTTGATAGATAGCCTGCACTCACCATGCATTATGTACAGAGACCTGGCGTTTCTGTTAGACGCTGCCATACATCATATATTCCTAGTGGCTAAATTGCTACTAACCAGGTATTGGAAATCCGATCATATTCCATCGTTATCTGAGGTTATACAACGGGTCAATCAAAATTGCTTATTTGAGAGGATTATGGCCTGTAGAGATCATAAAATGGGGAAGTATCTCAGATCTTGGCAGTCTTGGATCTCATTTGTACCTTGATTTGTCACCTTGTCGTTTTAAGAATGTAGGTACGAAGCTGACCAATTGTTTGTTTGTTCATTTCTTTTCTTTCTTTTTTCTACTGCTTTCCTCTGTTTATGTCAAAGATTATTGCATTTGAATTGCTGTTGAAGCGATTACCTCACTGAGCTTTTGCTGCCCTTTTTGGAACCATGATTCGAACTGTATTATGCTCAGATTTGTAATCTGTACTCACTACTCTTTGAAAACTTTAATAAAAATTTATTGAAATAAAAAAAAAAAAAACATAGACAACATAGAAGAAACACCGACTAAACCCGTCGGCCTGCATCTGAGGGGTAAGTACAGTCCCGGTTTAGGCCAAGGAGGACTCTCGGCGCCTTCAACATCTTCAGCTATTCATGTACGGACATTACTTCTTTTTATGTAGCGCCACCTGCCATTCTGGTGTTAAATAAACTCGATTCCCTGTGGTGGGGGTGTCTTCCTTCACCTCGATATCCCATGAAGCCAAAAGCTTTTTTCCAGCCTCCACAGAGCTTACTGCATGGGGTGTAACTCGATAATTTATCCAAATTTTAGTAGGGAAACCCCACCTATACGAAATCTTATTTTCCCTTAGTAAGGCTGTAATCGGACCCAGAGCCCTGCGTTGTTGTAAAGTCGCAGCTGACAAATCCGCAAACATTTTAATATGACCATATAGAGATGGTAGAGAGTCTATCCTCTTAGCTGCTAATAGTAGACTTGTACCCGCGCTAGTACATCTCTTGGGATCAAATCAGATAAATGTCTCGGTTTCATGACCCTATGGGCTCTATCTAGGGTTAGATCCTGAACTAAGAGATTTGGTAACAGGGATTTCATAAGGCCTTGTATATAGGATGGCAGTTCATTTGGGCCAATTTCTTCTGATATTCCCCGGAGTTTCACGTTATTCCGACGTGACCTGTCTTCTAGATCTATTATTTTAACTTTTAATCTTTCCACTTCATCAGTTAGTTCATTATACGCATCACTTAGTCCATTATGTGCGTTTACAAAATCTCCCATTTTACATTCAACATGGCTTATTCTATCATCCAGGGTTGTTACAGCCTTCTGAATGGGGGCAACTATGGAGGATAAGTCCCTTTGGATAGACTGAGAAAACAGAACCAGCATTTCTTTTAGTAAATTACCCGATGCCGGCTGGTCACTCGTGGGGAGCGCCTGTATGGTCTCAATTGTAAGGCTGCTCACCTCACTGCTTGCAGCGGAAAAACCGCTCGGCGTCCGAGGTTCCTAGACGGTCCCAGCAGTCTCAGCAGTCTCCGCAGTCCTCGGAGACACCACCTCCACCATGGAGGCACGCTCCACCGCGCTCGACACACGCACGACCCGGGTCTCCTCCTCATCACCGGACGGCGGCGAGACCACCGTCCGGGGGCTCGGCATGTCCATAGCTGCCTCTACAGCTGCCTCTACAGCTGCCTCCAAATTCAACATCTGCCTCACCTCAGACGTGTCCCGGCGTTCAGCATCCGGCCGCCACTGCCCCGCTCTGGGAGAGGCCACGCCATCTGGACTCACAGGTTGGTTTTGGGGCTTGTTAATGTGAAAATCCAATTTTCCCTGTTTCTTTGTAGGTTTTCTCCCTCTGGTCATCATGCCTTATTTCTGCGCGCTTTGTTCCGCTGAGATGAGGGGCTCTTTTCCTCACTACTTTAGCCGTTCAGCTATTCAGCCGTACACCTGCATTACATGCGCTGGAGCAAATACCTCATGCTGCCATCTTGCTTGGCCGGCAACCACGCCCCCACATCTACTCCTGTATATGTCAACCTTTTCAATGCAGGGGTGAGATCTACGCAACACAACAACAAAATATATGCGGTTTTTAGTGCAAAAATGCATTAAAACGGCACGGAAATTCATGTGGAATTTGTACAAGATACCCCTCACCCTT
The DNA here is from genome assembly GCA_033119425.1 of Bufotes viridis. Lineage (NCBI taxonomy): Eukaryota > Metazoa > Chordata > Amphibia > Anura > Bufonidae > Bufotes > Bufotes viridis. The sequence continues at coordinate 424,258,750 of CM065591.1, forward strand.
GTACAGATAGCTGTAAACCCTCTGGTCGCTACAGAGCAGTAAAAGGTGTCTGCAAATCATTACAAAGTTCAAACAAATGTTTATCATGCAAGATCCCATAGATCATGTATGTGCCTCATAAATGCAACATGTTCTGTAACCTGTGTTACAAGGGCTCATGCACACAAACGTTCCATTCCGTTTTTTAGCGGCCCATATGCGGTACCAACCACCTCAATGGAGCCTCAAAAAAACAGAAAGGACATATGGGCGTTCCACAAAAGAATAGAGCCTGTCCTATTATTGTCTGCATTATGGACAAGGATAGGACTGTCCTATTAGGGGCCAGCCGTTCTGTAAAATACAGAATGCACATGGCCGGAATCTGTGTTTTTTGAGGATCCCCAATTTGCGGACTGCAAAACATCCAACGGTGCATGAGCCCTAACGATTGTAAAACTGGCGCCAGTATGTCTTTAAAGGGAACCTATGATGTTGAACATGGTGTCTCAGCTACGAGCTGGGAGCAGGAGGAGCTGAGCAGATTGATATGTAGTTTTCTGGGAACAGATTCTGTGTACGCCTCATTCACATGTCAGCGTTTGGTCAGTGATTTCCATCAGTGATTGTGAGCCAAAACCAGGATTGGAGCCTCCACAGACATAAGGTATAAGGGAAAGATCTGCTCCTGTTCTGTGTGTAGAGCTGCACCTGGTTTTGGCTCAGAATCACTGATGGAAATCACTGACCAAACGCTGACGTGTGAATGAGGCATAACTTGTTTTTCATCTATTTAAATTCCTACTTATTCTGGGCTTTGAAGTCAAGGGGGCGGCATTCTATAACATGCTGCCTGCAGCTTAGACACCATGTTCAACATAGAAACATAGAATGTGCCGGCAGATAAGAACCATTTGGCCCATCCAGTCTGTCCAATATACTCAATACTATGAATAGCCCCTGGCCCTATCTTATATGAAGGATGGCCTTATGCCTATCCCATGCATGCTTAAACTCCTTCACTGTATTTGCAGCTACCACTTCTGCAGGAAGGCTATTCCATGCGTCCACTGCTCTCTCAGTAAAGTAATACTTCCTGATATTACTTTTAGGCTGGGAACACACCTAGGCGTTTCTGAATCGCGCGTATGACGCGCGTTTTACGCGCGTTTTTGGATGCGCGTTTTTGTAACTAAGAAACGCGCGTCATACGCGCGATTCAGTGATTCTCCCCTATGGCATCATTGTCCATAGGCGCGTTAAAACGCCCCAAAGAAGCTCATGTACTTGTTTGGGCGCATGGCTTTTCACATGTTGTGCGTTTTACAGCGCGTTTGAACGCGCTGTAAAACGCTTAGGTGTGTACCTAGGGTTAAACCTTTGCCCCTCTAATTTAAAACTGTGTCCTCTTGTAGCAGTTTTTCTTCTTTTAAATATTCTCTCCTCTTTTACCGTGATGATTCCCTTTATGTATTTAAAAGTTTCTATCATATCCCCTCTGTCTCTTCTTACTTCCAAGCTATACATGTTAAGGTCCTTTAACCTTTCCTGGTAAGTTTCCCTTTAACCCCAAAAGGTTTTCTGAGATTTTTTTTAACTGATGACCTATCCCTGTGATGGCTAACCTCCGGCACTCCAGCTGTGATAAAACTACAACTCCCAAGATGTATACTTGCTTGGCTGTTCTCAGAACTCCATAGAAATGAATAGAGCATGCTGGGAGTCGTAGTTTCAGCACAAATTAATATAGGGATGCAGTGAGCATTTTGACCCCACGGGTGTTTTTTAGAATTATTACATTTAGAGCATGAAAATAACAATTACATGTTAAGAAAATAATAATAGCTCAAAGTTTTTCATTTTTACAAGTGTTAATATGAGAAAAAGCACGCCAAAAATTGTTACACAATTTCCCCCAAGTACGGTAATTTCCCATATGTGGTCGTAACCTGCTGTTTGGGCACACAAGAAGGCTCAGTAGGGAAGGAGCACCATTTGGTTTTTTAACCGCTTGCCGACCGCTGAACGCACGGATGCGTCCAGGCGGCGGCAAGTTTGTTCCTCCTGGGCGCATCCGTGCGTCACCTCGCGAGAGGCGAGATCTGCTGTGAACGCGCGCACGCGTTCACAGCAGAGCGCGGCTCTGCAGTTATACTACAGCCTGCCAGCGATGATCAATCGCTGGCAGGCTGTAAATGTAAAATAAATTAGATCAAAGAGCTATATCAGACGCTGTTTTGTGAACAGCGTCTGATATAGCTGCTACCTGGTCCTCTGGTGGTCCCATTTACTGGGATCGACCACCAGAGGACCAGGTAACTCTGTAAAGTTGCACCAAACACTACACTAACCCCCCCCTCACTTTATAACCACTATTAACCCCTTGTTAACCCCTGATCACCCCATATAGACTCCATGATCACCCCCCTGTCACTGATCACCCCCCTGTAAGGCTCTATTCACATGTCCATATGTGTTTTGCGGATCCGCGGATCCACAGATCCGTGCCACTGATCCGCGGCGCGGATCCGCAAAACACGGACACCGTCAATGTGCTTTCCGCATTTTGCAGATCCGCACATTGCCAGAACTATATAGAAAATGCTTTTTCTTGTCCGCAATTGCGGACAAGAAAAGGGCATGTTCTATATTTTTGCGGAACGGAAATGCAGACCCGTAAGTGCGGATCCGCAATTCCGGATCCAAGCGGGACAAAGTCTGTCCCCATAGAAATGAATGGGTCCGCAATTCCGTTCCGCAAACAGAATTTCGGACCTGTGAATGGGGCATAAGGGTCCCTTATCACCGCCAGTTAGCTAGCTACTTGTTAGGTAGCTAGCGCCCAGCCCACCGCACCACAGTCACTGATTTTGACACTGATTTTTTCATCCACATTGATCGATGCGAATGAAGAAATCTGTGCCGTTCATTTTTTTTCTTTTTTCAGCCCAGAGGCTGAACGGAAAAAAAAAATCTCATTACCCGTATGCTCAATATAGGGAGAATCGCAGATACTCCTAATGCTGGCCATACGTGTAATGATTGCGGAGACCCTCAAATGCCAGGGCAGTACAAAAACCTCACATGTGACCCCATTTTAGACAGAAGACACCCCAAGGTATTCCATGAGGGGTATGGTGAGTTCATGCAAAATTTTATTTTTTGTCACAAGTTAGTGGAATATGAGACTTTGTAAAAAAAAAAATAAAAAAAATATCAATTTCCACTAACTTGTGCCAAAAATTTTTTTTTCTGTGAACTCGCCATGCCCCTCACGGAATACCTTGGGGTGTCTTCTTTCCAAAATGGGGTCACTTGTGGGGTATTTATACTGCCCTGGCATTTTAGGGGTCCTAAAGCGTGAGAATCCAAATGCGTAAAAATGCCCTGTGAAATCCTAAAGGTACTCATTGGTTTTAGGGCCCCTTTGCATTTTGGCTGCAAAGTGTCACACATGGTATCGCCGTACTCAGGAGAAGTAGGGAAATGTGTTTTGGGGTGTATTTTTACATATACCCATACTGGGTGAGAGAAATATCTCTGTAAATGACAACTTTTTAAATTTTTTTATACAAAGTTGTCAATTTACAGCGATATTTCTCATACAAAGTATGGGTATATGTAAAAATACACCCCAAAACACATTTCCCTACTTCTCCTGAGTACGGCGATACCACATGAGTGACACTTTTTTGCAGCCTGGGTGCGCAAAGGGGCCCAAGTTCCAATAAGTACCTTTAGCTTTTACATGGCTGCTCACAATTTAGCCCCAGCCAAAATGTCAGAACAGTACAAACACCCCACAAATGACCCCATTTTGGAAAGAAGACACCCCAAGGTATTCGCAGAGGGGCATAGTGAGTCCATGAAAAATTTAACTTTTTGTCAAAAGTTAGCAGAAAGGGAGACTTTATGAGAAAAAACAATAAAAAATCAATTTCTGCTAACTTGTGCCAAAAAAACAAATCTTCTGTGAACTCGCCATGCCCCTCACAGAATACCTTGGGGTGTCTTCTTTCCAAAATGGGGTCACATGTGGGGTATTTATACTGCCCTGGCAATTTAGGGGCCCTAAAGCGTGAGAAGAAAAATGCGTAAAAATGCCCTCCTAAAAGGTACTCATTGGTTTTAGGGCCCCTTTGCGCATCTTGGCTGCAAAAAAGTGTCACACATGTGGTATCGCCATACTCAGGAGAAGTAGGGCAATGAGTTTTGTGGTGTATTTTTACATATACCCATGCTGGGTGAGAGAAATATCTCTGTAAATTGACAACTTTGTATAAATTTTTTTTAAAAGTTGTCGTTTACAGAGATATTTCTCACACCCAGCAGGGGTATATGTAAAAATACACTCCAAAACACATTGCCCTACTTCTCCTGAGTACGGCGATACCACATGAGTGACACATTTTTGCAGCCAAGATGCGCAAAGGGGCCCTAAAACCAATGAGTACCTTTAGGATTTCACAGGGCATTTTTACGCATTTTGGATTCTCACGCTTTAGGGCCCCTAAAATGCCAGGGCAGTATAAATACCCCACATGTGACCCCATTTTGGAAATAAGACACCCCAAGGTATTCTGTGAGGGGCATGGCAAGTTCACAGAAATTTTTTTTTTTTGGCACGTTAGCGGAAATTGATTTTTTTTTTTTTTTTTTTTACAAAGTCTCATATTTCACTAACTTGTGACAAAAAATAAAATTTTACATGAACTCACCATACCCCTCACAGAATACCTTGGGGTGTCTTCTTTCTAAAATGGGGTCACATGTGGGTATTTATACTGTCCTGGCATTTTAGGGGCCCCTAAAGCGTGAGAAGAAGTCTGGAATCCAAATGCGTAAAAATGCCCTGTGAAACTCTAAAGGTACTCATTGGTTTTAGGCCCCTTTGCATCTTGGCTGCAAAAGTGGCACACATGTGGTATCACTGTACTCAGGAGAAGTAGGGCAATGTGTTTTGGGGTGTATTTTTATATATACCCATACTTTGTGTGAGAAATATCGTTGTAAACGACAACTTTTTAATTTTTTTTATACAAAGTTGTCAGTTTACAGAGATATTTCTCTCACCCAACATGGGTATATGTAAAAATACACCACAAAACACATTACCCTACTTCTCCTGAGTACGGCGATACCACATGAGTGACACTTTTTTGCAGCCTGGGTGCGCAAAGGGGGCCCAAATTCCAACGAGTACCTTTAGCTTTTACATGGCTGCTCACAATTTAGCCCCGCCCAAAATGCCAGAACAGTAAACACACCCCACAAGTGACCCCATTTCGGAAAGTAGACACCCCAAGGTATTCACTGAGGGGCATAGTGAGTCCGTGGGAGATTTAATTTTTTTTTGCCAGAAGTTAGCAGAAATGGAAACATTATTATTTTTATTTTTTTCCTCAGAAAGTGTCATTTTCCACTAACTTGTGAAAAAAATGAAATGATACATGAACTCACCATGCCCCTCCGCGAATACTTTGGGGTGTCTTCTTTCTAAAATGGTGTCATTTGGGGGGTATTTATACTTTCCTGGCATTCTAGCAGCTGAAGAAACATGACAGGTGCTCAGAAAGTCAGAGCTGCTTCAAAATGCGGAAATTCACTTTTTTGCACCATAGTTTGTAAACGCTATAACTTTTACCCAAACCAATAAATATACACTTATTGGATTTTTTTTTTATCAAAGACATGTAGAACAATAAATTTTGCAAAAATTTATATAGAAATGTAGTTTTAAAAAAAAAAATTACAACAGAAAGTGAAAAATGTCATTTTTTTGCAAAAATTCCGGTAATTTTTGATTAATAGCAAAAAAAATGTCAGCAACAATGAAATACCACCAAATGAAAGCTCTATTAGTGAGAAGAAAAGGAGGCAAAATTCATTTGGGTGGTAAGTTGCATGACGGAGCAATAAACGGTGAAAGTAGCGTAGTGCAGAATTGTAAAAAGTGGCCTGGTCATTAAGGGTGTTTAAGCTAGGGGGGCTGAAGTGGTTAAACCAAGATTTTACTCGAATGGGTTTTGGCATCATGTCGAACTTGGATCACCTCTGGTGTACAGTAGAAACCCCAAGAACTCTCAGCATGGGAATCCCGCTCTCACCCTCGCTTTCTTGCTAAATGGTCTCTTTGGACTATTTATAAATCCTCCACCACGGGTCTTAGTCTAGACTCCCCTTCTGTGGCTCAACCCTGAACATGTTAGGCTTCGTCCAGTGTACGATACTGCTCTTTATCTTCCTGCGATATGATGCCTTCGCCTTTTTGATATCGCTCTAATAGACTAAATTGCCTTACTGTGAAATTTTGTGACTTGCCATGTATCCTACGGTTATCAGATTGATGTCTATGCCCATACTTGTACCTTGTACTGTTATTTTACCCCTCTGGGGTTATTTACTTTTCAAAATAAAATTGTTAAATAAAAAAAAAAAAAAAGAAACCCCAAGAAATAAACCCATTTTTTAAAATACATCCTCAAGGAATTCAGCTAGATATAACCTATTGCAGTGGTCACAATCTGGCGACTGTTTTACGAGTACATTGACACAGGTAAAACATTTAGTGGCTCAAGATCGGATAAGGTTTTACATAAGATCTTTCATCAACTGTAAAATTGGGGATTTTCCTACCCTTGGCGATGGAAAATATAGATTTAATTAAAGAAAGGAGACAAACATTATGCTTTTATTTCTTTACTGATTTCATAGCAGCAAACAAAAGGTTAATCAACAGTTAAAAAGAAAAAATTTCTTTTAGTCATGTATAGTTCAGTAATTGCACAATAGAGATGGCCCGAACTATCCGCCGGCAAACAGTTCCCGGCGAACATAGCTTGTTCGCGTTCGCCTCTGCCGGGCGAACATATGCGATGTTCGGTCCGCCCCCTATACATCATCATTGAGCAAACTTTGACCCTGTACCTCACAGTCAGCAGACACATTCCAGCCAATCAGCAGCAT